>WNWU01000002.1:11608768-11810291 GCA_012654045.1 Ptyas mucosa | reverse complement strand
ACTCTCACAACAGCCAACCTGACCCTGGGTAAACCAGTTGTTAAATTATTTGAATCCCACTACTGCTTACTACCGTCTGCAAATATTGCTACTGTTTTAACTGTATGATTATGCTATCTTGGAAGAATTAACTTACAGTGTAGTGCAATACAATCCTGTAGAATTTCTGCTTGGATATATTGTATATATCTCCTTCTATGATATAATATAAAAAAGGCAATAATGGTACAAGCTGCAAAGTTTTATATACCAGGTTGAATGCAACTTTAAATTCTTCCTCCATCTGTTGGAATATGGGTGAGCTTCAGCAGTTAGTAAACAAGACAAGAAGCTGAGATGTCAACATAATGAGTAGCTGCTTTGAGCTACTGTAGACAATCATTTATTGAATAATATACCACAGGTAGCTTTTCACAATGCTACATGTACTAACAATGTAATCATCATATTACAATGATGGGACATAATTGGATGTAAATTTATACGAATTCTTATTTTCTCAAACAAGGTGTTCGGTCTGTTTTACTTAGAACATGGCTCTTTTGTTCTCTGTTATGATGAACTATTTCCCCATTTCATAAGAGCTTGAAAACAAAGACCTACTTAACTCAAGACTTTTCTACCAGCTTTAACCTGCAAATGGGAAATTCCTACATAAGATGTGACGCAGCAGCTCCTTTTCAGCTATAATATTTAAAACAGGATGTAATGAGTAGTAGCCATTAGCAGTCATATTTTAACCTGTATTTTACTACTTACCCAAATGAACTAGGTAATCATTTAAATGTTAAATTCTGCATCCCAGGTCTGCCCTATCACATTGCTTACTAGAACTCTACATCTATAATGTAACAGTTCAATCCTTATCATATGTGCTCCAGGCCCTATAAATCAGTGGTGAAATGTAAAATTAGTTACTACCCAGTTCTGTGGGTGATAATATGACTGAGTGGGCGTGGCCAACTTTTTTTTTTTAACTTTTAAAACCATTTTTCTACAACCCCTTTGGCTGAAGAGGTTGTTAAAAAAATGCTTTTAAAGCCTGTGACGATCTCAGCTGACTTGCCTGATCGGCAGAGGATTTTTTTCCTTTTAAAAACATTTTTTCTATAACCTCTTCGGCCGAAGAGGTTGTAGAAAAAATGCTTTTAAAAGCCTCTGATGATCCCAGTTGAGCCACGTGATCATCAGAGGCTTTTTTTTTACTTTTAAAAGCATTTTTTTCGGCCAAAGAGGTTGTAGAAAAAATACTTTTAAAAATAAAAAAAAAGCCCCTAATTATTGCGCAGCTCAGCTGGGCAATGGGGGGGCAGGGATTTTTGTTACCGGTTCTCTGAACCACCGCCTCCATTGCTACCAGATTGGGCAATCCGGTCCGAACCAGGAGCATTTCACCCCTGCTATAAATGCACTATATGTTCCAGTATAAGAATTAGATCTTTTTTTTAAAAAAATCTCAATAGAGGAAGATGCTCAAAGCATGGTAACAAAAAAACCTACAAAATCAGAATCATTTCACATATTACTAATAAGTCACTTGAGCATCCCCTTAAAAACCAGATTTGTTCAAATAAATCTTCAAAGAACTGAAACGGAATCTTTCAATGAAATCTTTTAAGCAACTGAGTGCATCAAAGTGAACTATTTGCCATTGGTTTGACTCAGAGATTAAGTTAATTTTCTGGTGCTTTGTAGGGTCTCAAACATTGTTGCAGCTTTCTCTTCTTATTTGAACAAAACTGGACAGGAATTGAGTGGTATGATGGTTTTTCTGATAGAGCCACAATAGAAGGGTTACCACCTCCATAAGTTTTGCTTCTCATAATGTTAGGATGAATGCAGCTCTGCAATTGTGTTTTATTCTTCTAGTAGACCTGGTTAAGCAGATTTGTTGGGAAGAGTGCAGGAAAAGAAAGAAAATATGTTTTTTTCTCTATAGGGATAGCCTGTCTTTCTGCCAATTTGTACCATTTAGCCTTACTCTTCCTTAGCTTTCAGCCTTCTGGTGTTATTTGTGGTGCCTCTGAAACTTTGTGTGTAATTTGTTGACAACTCAACTTTTCAACCTGATTTCATTTGTTTTCATTTTCTTCATTTCCCCAATATTGTAAAGCAGTTCCCCACTGCACCCCTCTGTTTTCTTTTTGTTATTTTCCTTTCTCTATCTTATTTTGACAATTTATTGTATGAGTCTGAGATAATGAGCTTGCAGTAAGAGTATTATGTATAATTCAGCTTATTCTTTGTATCTTGATAAATATTGTCAACAAATAATGATATGTATACATTCTCAAGACTTTTTTTTAAAAAATGGTTGCATAAGAAGCGTTGCCAATATATTGTTGCCAAAAGAGGCTAATGTTATCAATGAAATATGCCCCAAAGGTTGCCAGCTCAGAAAAGGAAATGGACAAGCAGCAGGACTGTCTTTGATCTTTAGTAAGAACATACTGTTTAATCAAGTTTTCAAAAGGGTGTTTTTGTTTTAATAGCAGAGGGTCATTTTATGATTTGCTTCAGTACAAGTCTTCCATAAACTTGTCAGTGAACAATGAAAGGATGAAATCCTATCCTTTCCTCATCCATTCTATTTCTGCATTAAACAAGGTGTGAAAGGAAATTGTTTAAAAAAGAATGGCAGTGAATTCATTGCAGGTATTTAACTGAAACTTGGCAGGGTTAATTGTTCTGGAATCTGAAGAGTCTTTCATTCTTGCTATTTTTCAACTCCAGTCTGCCAAAAGTGAAGCAACTGCAGCCATTTTGACATTTTCCCATTGTAGCATTGGCTAACTCTTTATCAAATCACATATTAGATTGAATTTTCTTTGTCCCTGAGCATCAGTCTTGAAACTTACCACCTCTGAATCTTGAGCTGGAATTATATCTGGGCTGCTTCACACACTCCTAAAAACTGGCTTTAGAGAAGACAAGGAGACAATTTGAAAAACTGAGTATTGAAAAGAAATAAAATGTCAACAGGACGCACTGAAATAATTACATTGAAATTTAAATATACCAAAACCATAATGGCGACAATTCATTATCACTAATTGATCCTGTTACCAGTAGACTAGTTAAACACATATTTATGTGTATGTATAACTTTGAATTTAGAATAAGGCTAAATGCATCAGAAGAAATAATCTATATTTCTTGTATTTCTAAAAACTTGTATCCTCACAATTTGTTAAAAGATATCACAAAGCTCTTCTCTAATTTTATTGCAACCAATCAAAGCATTCGCTATTCTAAAAACTATCACACATGAAATAAGGTTGTTCTTTATTTAAGCTTTATCATTGTGCAAGGTAGCTACGATTTTCTTCAAGGGGAAGATTTGTGAGTTAGAGACAACACAATTTTCCTGGCTAATTCATACTTGCTAGAGTGTCGCAGATTCTTCCAGTTATTTGCAAATTTTATTTGAAGAAGCAGTTGAAATGTAGCAATATGACTCTTGCTCTTCCCTTGTAGAAGTGAAGCAGCTTAAAGGGATGCTTCATAGGATCAAAGCAATGAAACAAAGCAATGTCTTAAAGATCTTCATAGCCCCGCTGATTATCAACTGTTTACTGCTTGCCTGTAATTATAATGTAGTATAAAGTTCTACAACACAATTGTACAATTTTGTAATTCCTGTGAATGGCTGAGATAGTATGCCTCTTCATTTCCTACATATTTATAAATAGGCACCAAGCATTACAATTTACATCATATTCCACATTATAATTTACACCATAAATTGTAAATGCTATTACTTGGAGGTGACCAAATTTTTATTAAGGAAAAAAAATACTGTTTAATTTATTTACTAGTACTGTTAGAATACTGAATTGTTCTAATGCCTAAAAGTATTGACCAAAATTCTGATTGCACGATATTTTCCATAATCTTGCTATAGGTAAGGAGAGATTATCAGAATCTGTACATTTCAGCGGAAATAATAGTTTAAAGAGAAAAACAAAATTAGTCATTTTTTTAAAATTTTCAACAATGAATCTTATTCACATATATGTTAAATTTATTTATTTAATATATTTATATAGCTGACGATCTTAAATCAAACTGAGTGGTTTCTAATCTTCATCAGAAAACAGCAAAACATTACAGCCATTGCATGAAATATCCCTTTTTATTAGTCTTTGATTAATTAAGGACAGGTTATTAAAGGTAAATAGTTACTTTATCTACCCATTAATTTATCTATTGCAACTTCTTTTTGGATAAATTTATGATAGTTAATTTTCTATTGTTCTTGCTTTTTTGTACTACATAAGTGATTAAATTCAAATTACAAATATATATTAGGAAAAAATTCATATGCAGGTGGGCAGAGGAAACCCATCCAATAGGATCAAAACATCAGTCTATGCCTGAATAATGATTATTCTGCCTGCTGAAAATTAAGGAATGAGGCTAGATTAAAATTAGAGGCTGGATTTCTGAAGATTTGGACTGCCTTTTCATATATCTATATTTCACTTAGATTATTTTTGTGCTCTCCGTGACAACACAAATATTATATTTAGCAACTTTTCTGTCACCTAAAAATGAGGTCAAATATATGTCAGATAAGGGATGTGGTGGCTCAGTGGCTAAGACGCTGAGTTTATCAAGCGAAAGAGTTGGCTCCTCGGCTTTGAAATGGAGATGAGCACCGCCCCCCAGAGTCGGGAACAATTAGAACATATGTGTGAGGGGAACCTTTACCTTTATATGTCTGATATCAGATGAACTCCTAATGTGGTAATAGAACTGTATAATAGGGCAATAAAAGTTCAATATACTTAATAGAACATGCACATTGTTAATAAGATGATTGAATTATTTCAAAATAAATACTTAGTTGAATATTATATTTTCATGTGAAAAGTCTGAAAAATGTTTCTGTGTACCAATTTTCTCTTGCATGGCTGCTATCATCCCATGCCAAGTGAGCTTTTGGATAGACTTTATGTGAATTATTTGTTGGAGGATAAATTCACCTGTCAGGTTTCAAATTTTTGTGCGCTGTCTCTAAAGGCATGTTATAGCAAGATGATTGCTGTGGAGTAGGTCTGAACAACTCAGATATATAGATCAACTTATGTGGGTGTCTATTATTGTATTTAATGGTTCTTTCATTTGATTCGGGCCTAATACCACTCAAAAGTTTGTAATAATACCAAATCAGCAGCTGCACTTCTGGCACTGTTAATATGACAGAAGGACATGTCAGCCAGAATAATCAGTAATTTCTTTGTGTAGACAGTTTTGAATTGATCACAAGTACATTCATTGTGGTAATAATGGGGAACAAGCATTCACATCTCTTTTACCAATTTCAGGAGACATGTGCACTTTCATAAATTTCTGATCAAATCTTACTTTTAGTGGATTAAGTGTCCTGCTGTTCTCTGTGATCAAACAGAAAACTGTTTTCTTTCTAGTACAAACTGTTCATACACATGTACTAAGAAGGATTTGCTCCATTCAGCAGGAATAAACAAATCCTAGCACAAGGGTTGGGGAGGGGGGGATTGGAATCATTGTCAGCAAGGAAAAAGCTGAATAAATGAAGATACTGACACAGCCTCCTCATTCAAAGGTGTCTGTTAGAAACTCTTTGAATCTAACAATAAGCATAGTCACCATTTTTAAAATTTTCAGCAAAAATGTGTTCTTACAAGATTTAGCTAGGATTAGGGTTACTGCTACATTTCAGTATACTTAACATGCACTGTGAAGACAAAATAGCCAGAAGGAAGACTAAATAAATGCCAGCACCAGGTTTATTTTTTTCCCCATGTTCCGCACGGTCCCATCCGTTTAAGCACATTGTCTAATTGCTTTAAAATATTTATTTTTCTTTTAAAGTGTCACACACCTATAGATGCAAATCTTGCCAGATTAAAGAGGCCCTTACTCCTGTGATTCTGGCCCACATTCTACCACAAATGTCTTGCTTTGGTCAGCTGCATATTTAACAATAATAATCACTTGTGTCTCTTATTACGATAATCATCATCATCACCACCATCATCATTATCATCTTCTTCTAAACAGCATAAGGACAGATTCCTGCAGCAGTTTATTCCAGTCTCATGTGGAGCTGGTATCTGGGTGCAGTCATTTGGCAAACTATGAATCCACTGGTATAATGGTTATTATCTAGCCAACATTTCCCCATTTTATTAAGGACGGTATCATGAAAACTTTATCATAATTAATTCTAACATGGGGGTAGATGCCAAACACAGAAAAGGAATATATGACAATAATCTCCAAAATGGAGTCTTCTTTCCTGCCTTAACTTCTCCAAGCCAGAGTCCAGCCATAGACAAATAGAGTTAGTTCCATTTCAATATTCTACTTCTTTTGCCCCCCCTCCTATTTTTATTTCCTGAATATTTACTGTTCATCCAGCTATCTCAGATTACTCCATGTTACAAGCTGCTTGTATGCAAGGGCCAATCCTGGAGGCGGATGGAGTTAAATTGCATCCTCTGACCCTCCAGGGCAGTCCTTTCCTGTTTTCCCAGAAGAAGGGGAGGAGATAACACAACGTCTTGGCTTTATCATATTTAAAAGCAGAGCAAAAGGCAAGCCTGTTTAAAAGATTCTAGCACCAAGTGTCATTAAAAAAACAAAACAAAACAAAAAGTCAAACCTTGGTCTTCTCATTCTTATTTTTTAAAGGGCTCAAACCATGATTGACTTAACTAAAGCAAAGTGCTCTTTTGGTCCCCTGCTGTAGTCTACAAAAGAATCTCAGAAACATTACTGCTTGCTGCTGTGGTGTTTGAATAGGATTTATCCTGCTTGCAAACCTGTAACTAATAATGAAAAAAATCAATATACACTCCATCCTGTTATAATGTCTGCATTTTACATTGTCAAGGGTTTAATAGTGCACAGTAGGTATTAAAGAGAGACCGGGCACATCTTGTTGATTCTATTCACACTTTTATTTTTATTTTTGTAAAAAGAGATCTGTAGAATCTCTGCTATGTGTTTTCCAGGCATCTCAAACATTTTAAAAAGTATTATTCACCTATTTTTTTGAATATTGCAATACAGTTTCAGAGGAAAACAGTTTCTATCACTTTATAACAGAATTATAGAACCTTTAAAAATTAAATTATTTAAAACCAAAAATGGAAGGGAAATCCTGATTCTGTTATGATTTGAGATACTACTGAATGTTCAGTTCTGTCGCTATCATTAGTACTTAAAAAGCAAGGGAATGGTAATAGAAAATTATCTCTGTAAGACAGGAGAACATCTGTTGGGAGGAACATTTTAATATGTGTTATTAATATTGATATTAAGCTCTTTTGAAAATGCAAAGTACCATTTGCAATCTAATAATTTAAAATATAAATAAAACATAAATGATAAATGTGAATTTTTGCAAACTTTTTAAATTTAATTTATGAAAAGAACAGTAAAAAACTTATTTTATGGGAAGGAAAAATATAAAGGTTGTTACTGAGTCCTTGAGAAAAACAAAAATCCTAAATCTACAGTTCAGTATTTTTGTTGTTCTTTTCTATTAGGAATAATAGAAATTCTGAAAAAGAATCCAAAAGCTTTCAAAAACAAAATGTTTGAGAATCTGTACTCTAGGGAGTGCAGACTACGGAAAAGGGGTAAGGAGATGACATTAGATGTTATTTTTGTTTTGTCACAAGCATTGATGCTATATTTGATCCTTTGGCCTAAGCAAGATGTTTTCTTTTTAGTTCTTATAAGGTATGGCTGCAGAAAGCTTGAAATTATTAATTTTTAATGCTGTGACCAATGATTAATTCAAGCTGCAAAAGTAGAAAGTAACAGCAGTAGGATGAGTAATAAGGAAATTAGAGGAAAAAATAGCAAAATGAGAAAAATATGGTGAGGGACACACACATAGAAAGAGAGAGGAGAAAGAAAAACAATTGGGAAATCATGGAAACAGGAAAAATTACACATGTTAATATGCATTAGTTGAAAGTAGAATAAAATAATTGACCACAATGAGTTAATTTGAGTGAACATATGTACGGCTGAATTGTACATACCCTGTTTTCCCCAAAATAAGACATCCCCTGATAATAAGCCCAATCGGGCTTTTGAGCACGTGGCAATAAGGCCAAACGCTTATTTCAGGGTTCAAAAAAATATAAGACAGAGTCTTATTTTCAGGGGAAACACGGTAGCAAGCTCAATATGGGATTTCTCTTTTTTTTTAGTGCTCAATGCAAAGTAATTGAAACAAGGGAGGGCACAGCAGCAATACAGATACTTTAAAAAAAATTCTCATTTTAGTTTCCCTGCCGTAAGAGGTGCTATGGATAATGGAATAGGAGTTTTGTCATGGAAATCTTGTGAAAATGGCACAAGGCAAGTCAAAGTTTCACCTGGCCTAGAATGGCAGCATTCCTTTCAAAATAATAATGTTAAGGTATGGAATAAAATGGATATATGATAAGATGGAAAAAAACTATAATTGTTATTGTTGGGAAGAATTTTGTGATTTTAAATAAAAATATTAGAACGATGCTTCTGTTTCAAAGAGTACCAATTTTGATTACTAAGGAACCATTTAACAATGGCAGAAAGATTTATCTATATTCATATGACAAGGGAAAAAAAACGAGTTAAATCTGAAATTCTTCAAGAGGCCAAAGAAAGAGGAACATTGGAATTGTCTGATTGGAAATTGTACTTTTGCAGCCTGCTGTTTGGTTTGGATGAAAGAGTTACTGAGAAATAAAAGAATTTTAGAAGTAGAAGAGCATGGCCTGAGGTTTGGATGGCATTTATGCTACCGCAAAGTTAAGGTCAATGTACACTTTAAAAATCATTATTTTAGAAGTGCCATTTTGAGAATATGAAATACAGGCAAGCCCAGGCTGTGCTTAAAACGCCTTTGTGAATCTCAGCACAAGAAATATTTTATAGAAATGAAACAGCGGGTAAAGGGAAATGGTTATCATACCAAGAGTTAGAACACGAACATGGAGAATACAAGATGAAGTCAAAAGATAAATTGATTGTGAAGGGATTTAGTTTTTCATTGTTTTCATATGTTCAGTTAAGAAAATGAATTAAATTAGATAAAAGCACATTTGTAACAGAACAAAAGGCAGAATTTGAAACTGAACTATGTGCAAATAGTTAATTTGTGATTGCTAAAACATATAAGCTTTTACTTAAATTTGAAATGGAAGAAGAACAAATTAAAGACTGATAAAATATGTTGAGAATGTTGATTATAACATATAGATGGAACAATGGAAAAATATGTAGCTGAAGGGACTAAAATCCACATTGTGTTACAATTTAAAGAGATTTTTTAAAATAAAATGATATACCCTTGGTACATGATATTAGCAAACTAATTAGAATGTATAAAATTGCTTCAATTCTATGTTGGCAATGCAGAAAATATGGTCATTTTATTATGCTTGGTGAACAAATTTAAACTTTGGATTCAAATATACCGTACTTTTCGGAGTATAAGATGCACTTTTTCCCAGTAGTGGTATTCACTGACCTTCATAACCAGATCACAAATGTGACTGCACGCATGCACAGAGTGTCTGTGATGACATATGGGTGGGTGGACGGAGCCTCCCACCGCCGCTGCTATCGGTAGAACTGGTAGAATCCCACCACTGCTTTCCCCCCCTAAAGAGGGTGCAAATTTGGGTGCATCTTATACAGCAAATGTAGCCACGCCCACCCGCCGACCTCCATCCTTCAGCCGTTTTTGGCCTCTGTGTGTTGCATTTTTGGCCGGTTTCAGGCAGCAGGGATTGGCTGTGGTGAATAGAACATGCTGAACGGGCAGTGACGAATGGGCCGCGGTGAACAGACTGTGCCAAATGAGCCATGGTGAACAGGCCACGCCAAATGGGCCGTGCTGAATGGGCCACAGCGGTAGTGAACAAGCCCTGGCCAACAGCTGCGCCGAATAGGCCATGCAAAATGGGTCACTGTGGCAGTAAATAGGCAGAGGAAAATGGGCCACAGTAGCGCCGAATGGGCCGCAGCAAATGGGCCAGATAATGGATGCTGGGAGGCAAAGGCAGATTTTTTTTTCTTGTTTTCTTCCCCCAAAAAGGTAGGTGTATCTTATAGTCCAGAGTCAGTGTCTTATACTCCAAAAAATATGGTATATAGTGAAACAAAATAATGTTTAAAGTCTAATGTATGACTGAAACAAATTTTTTTACTGGGACTAATGGACAGACAAGTGGGAAAGACTTATGGAACATTATTTTTGTACATTATAACTGCAGCAAGACTATCATATACACAAAGATGAAAACACCAACAAAGGTGGAGTGATTGACGAAGATGACAGAATTTGTGAAGACAACAAAATTGATTTCTTTGATTAGGGAAAAGGCAATAATTACATTTATTAGTGTCTGAAAACCATGTATGGATTTTTTGCTGAAAAAAAAAGTGATCTTGTGAGCTTTGAAATTGATGATTAGAAAGGATAAAATGTGAAAAGAACAAAATCATGATATAACCTTTGAGAGAGATGATAAAGAGATGGGCGGCATATAAATTTAATTAATAAATAATATTTATTATTTATTAATTAAATACTTTAGTATTTATTAATAAATAAATAAATTCATTTGTAACTGCTGTAAAGAAGATTGGAAGCCACTTCTTAATTTCTATTCTTTTCTCTCTTTTCTTATATTTATTCCTAATTTACTTTTTTTTATTACTTGTACTTTCTTCTTTGTTTACAATTGTATTGTTTATATTCTGTAAAAATATTTAATAAAAAATAATTTTAAAACATAGAAATGCAGCATTCCCAACAATAGGCTAACCACTGTTGGAATGTGGCTATGTGTACAATCTTTTCTGCTATAAGGACTACAAATAAATGTAAATCAGATACCACCAAGCCAAGCAATCTTTGTGGATTAGTTGAAACTCAGTTCTTCTGAAACTGAGGGTACGTTGATCAGTCTCATAACGTATCTGCCATGCTCAGCAGGAAGGTATAGAAAGATCCATTTACAAGGAGGTGAAAGCATGAGAATGCTCATGATCGTGGACTCTCCTCCCAGAGTAGCACCCAACCTCCCATTCTCTGTCTCTTAGATTTAACAGATTTAACAGATTAACAGAGGTGGAAGGGACTTTATAGGTCATCTAGTCCAACCCCCCACTCAAGCAGGATTTCTGATAAATGGCAGTCCAAACTTTTCTTGAAAGTCTCAAATGATGAAGCTCCCACAACTTCCGAAGGCAAGCTGTTCCATTGGTTGATTGTTTTCAGTGTCAGAAAGTTCCTCCTCATTTCTAGGTTGAATCTCTCCTTGGTCAGTTTCCATCCATTATTCCTTGTCTGGCCTCCAGGTGCTTTGGAAAACAGCTTGACCCTCTCCTCTCTGTGGCAGCCCCTCAAATATTGGAACACGGCTATCATGTCTCCCCTGGTCCTTCTCTTCACTAGACTAGCCATGCCCAGTTCATGTAAGCGTTCTTCATATGCTTTAGTCTCCAGTACCCTAATCATCCTGGTTGCGCTCCTCTGCACTTTTTCTAGAGTCTCAACATCTTTTTTATAGTGATATATACAATATCCTAGTATGCACTCATCCTTATAACTACTGGGCTTACATAACCAATCTTTATGTAAGTTTTTGTAAATAAAGGTTATGCTAGAGCCAGTGCATTCCATTGTGCCAGCTGCCCCCTGTCTATATTTTCCACTGAAATAGTCATTAAAATTAAACATACTAGGGAACTTGCAGTAGGATGCATGAGCACCACAGGTATCATCTTCTCTATGACAGATTGAAAGAAGTTTAGTTTACAAGACTAAATTATTTGCATGCACTAAATTAATGCCCCCAAATGGCAGTTAAAAAACACCATACACAATTATGGTTTTACCTTTACTATAGTATTATGAAATGTCACAAAGTACCATACACAGTTTCGAATTTTCCAGAACTCTTCATCAATCTTCACTAAATGAGCAAAATAAATACTGCAGCACTGAGTAGTAGAGAAAGCGTAAGTGGATCATTAGATCATTAGATAGTTCATTACTTAAACAATATTCATATAACACACTGCTGATGAGAATTTTTCTAAAAACTTCAATCGGAGGCAGGAAGCCTGGCAGGTGCCAAGATAAATTTCTGTAGGCACATTCTTGCCCTCAGTACCAGACTAAATATCCTTGGTATATTAGTTATATTTATTAGTAATTAGTTTGAAAATCTCAAATTATGGAATTAGGTGATCAACCCAAGACTGTTTCATGAGGCAGTAGTGGAACATTATGTGCAAGTCTGTTGAATTTACTGAGAAACATGAGATAGAAAATCGGTTTTTCTTTATGATAATCAAAATAAAACAAGCACCAATTGCATTATCTGTCCTTTCATGATATAGCAAATCAGTTGAGTCAAACTGCATACTCTATCTGATGGCAGAACCAGCAGTGTAACCCTTTCAGAATAAAAGTCTCATGAAAGACTTCTTCGTGATGTTACTCAGCTGATTCAATGAATTCCTGCCCTGTGCTGTGAAAATGATACTGGAAGTCAGAAAGATAACCACTTTCGACTCTGCGTGCAAGAATTGTTCCTGCTAAACATTAAATTCTACATCAGTGTTTTTCAACCTTGGCAACTCTAAGAAATGTAGACTTCAACTTCCAGAATTCCTCAGTCAGAATCTTAGAGTTGCTAAGGCTGAGTAACTCTGCTCCACATGACATGGATGCAGACATAGTGAAAGGGTTCCTACTATACCAGAGCTGTCAAACTCCCAGCCCACGGGTCAGATGCGTCACATGTTGGCCACACCCATGCCCAGTTTAGCCAAGGGGAAAAAAGTTTCAATACATCACATGACACTGCCACAACGACGTAAGTTTGATACCCCTGTACTAGATAGTCCTTTAGAACAGCTAGTAAGCTATTAAGTATGAACAAACCTTTCTTATTTACCTAATTAGGTTAGTTTCTTCTCATTTTCTCAAAGAATATAGCAAAACAATTGTTTCTTTAAGTATTCCAAAGAATCTTGGGAAGATCAAATGCAGAAAAGCTCCTGGACAACTTAAATATTTTCTCTCCACCTGTTTACCAAGTGAGAAGCTAAGCATTCCAATTATCCTCATCTGAATGTGGCTGATCTACCTCCCTGAGTTCGTAAGAACTGCTATATGATAGGATTTTAACCCTACATCATATGAGAAGATATTGAGCGTTGCTAGTTTTCCAGGGATATGGATTTCTATGCCTTGCTGCTGGTTCCTTCCTTATTACAATAACCTTAGGTGGTATGGGAAGGAAAGGGAACTCTGGTGCTAAGCCATTTTTAAGTTGACTCAGGCTTCCTTCAGACAGTGAGTTTGGTTATTGTTGACTGAGGGAAGCCCACCATTTCTGAATTTGCTATTCTTCTGAAGAATGCTCCTTCAAAGCATTCTAAGTATAGGTAGTCATTGACTTATGACAATTGAGTCCAAAAAGTTCATTGGTAAGTGAGGCAGTTGAATTGTGCTTCATTTTCTGTGCTTTTTTTTTTTTTGCTACAGTTGTTAAGGAAATCATGCAGTCATTAAACAAATCTTGCTTCCCCATAGAATTGCTTATTGGAAGCTGGCTGAGAAGGTTATAAATAGTGAACACATGATCCCGATCATCAACACATGTCAGTTGTCAAGTATTCAGATTTTGATCATCTGGCCATGTGTATGCTGTACTGGTCGTAAGTGTGAAAAATGATCACTAGTCCCTGTTTTCAATGCTGTCGTAATTTCAAATAGTCACTAAATGAATTGTTGAGGGCTGCCTGTATATGATTGTATAATCCAAACAGACGCAAAATGGGAATAATGAAGTTTCTGTGGTTTTGTGTTGGCTATCAGATGAAATGAAAAATAATCACACATGTCTAGGTTTCTACACACCTGTGCTTCTGGTATTACGAAAAGCACTCTTATTTAGAAACATGCCATTTGATTTTACTTCATTTGACTCAGCTACTATATTGATAAATGGATGGGCTTTCATTTGAACCTTGCAGGATAAATGGCATAATTCTATCAGTATCTATAAATCTAGCTGCTTAGCAACAAGAGCAACAATTCTTTCAGCGGAGCAATATGATACAAAGTATGATACAAGCTAGCACTCTGGTACTGGTTCCTGCAGTAAGTCTGTTTATCAGCTACTTTGTTTCATTGAATTGAGAAAGTTACTTAGAATTAGCTGATGAAACCAAAGTAGATATGGACATTATGGAAAATTTTTAATTCCTTATACTTTTCTATATGGTGGCAGAAAATGTGCATTTACGAAAAGAAAAATGAAAAGCTATGAAGTCTAGATACTGGGAAATGGAAAGAAAATGTTTAAAAACGTAGAGCTTTGTAAGGTCAGAAGGATAGTTGAATTTGGAGAGATCAATAGAAACAAGTCCAATATTCTTGCATTCTTTTCCATACTAAGAATATTTCTGTTTCTCTACATATTTATCTATATTATAATTTTCATGTGCTATCTTAGTCCATATATATATGGACTCCCTTAAATCTTACAACAGACAGCAAAATGCTGCTTTGATGTCTCATAAAGCCAAAAAATCTAGTGAATGAGATTTCACTGAACCATGGCTGTATAAAGATCTCGATTTACGTAGAAAAAACCTGGATGAAACAAAAATACACGAAGACCTACAAAAAGAATAAAATTATATATATATATAAAAATGGATAAAATGTGTATTTATAAATAATTATACATTAATATAATATAAATTTATATATTAGATATAAATACTTTAATTATAAATATATAATTATAAATAAATAAGCCAATGATTAAAAATTGGATATTGGTAAATCTAACATACAGGTTTTCGAACTAGAAATTTGTGTGCATATTTCAATGTGCACACAAAAAAATATGCACACAAAGAGAATGACCTAAAGACAGTTCACCTGGTTTCATTCTGCTAGTAAAAACACATTTCATAACTGCCCACAGAATATTAATGAATCACTCATGGTGCTGTGGATGACGATCAGAATGACACACTATATCCCAGTGATTTCTTTTCACAGCAGTTTAATTGATTGATTCTCTCTAAATATTATCCGAATGTGTACAATAGCTTCACGGTGTGTTTCCAGAACAATGATGCTGAAGATCCAAGGGAAGCTTATGTAATACAAAGGATGGATAAAACAAAATTGTACAAACTCCATTGGATGAAATTAATATGAGTTAACATGAAAAAAGTCTTGGTGTCATTGTTCATTTGATTTTGATATTATTATTATTTTTTTTGTATCTAGATGACTGCGGATATTCATGAAAGAACTTCACTCATTTATTTGAAACTCAAAAGAAACAAAGGGAATTGTCCACAATATGACATTCTTATCTTTGTTTTTTTTCTAGTATCTTGTATGCAAATATCAAAATTAAAACAAAGCATATTGTTGGTTGAAAAGTCGATCATGCTGGGAGTGATCGAGTGATATTATAAATTAAATTACTAAGAATAAAACTGTATGTCCCTAGCCCATCACAATTCACTATTACTATAAAAAAATGACACTGAAATGACCAGGGCAAATCTGAAAAAGGACAGTGCTGATCCATAGAGTGGCTGTGGGTCAATCATGACTGAATGCCTGACGATGATATTGTTAGTATTATCAATATGACACATGCAAGTTAATATGTGAAGATGTTATGTTGAATAGTAGGCAAAATAATTGAATCAAGGCATGACTTCAGAATTAAGCCTGTTTCCAGAATATTTTCAAACTCAGCAGTTAAATACAATTACAGTATCCAAGTGCCAGTTTGGTGTAGTGGTTGAAGCACCAGGCTAGAAACCAGGAAGTGTGAGTTCTAATCCTGCCTTAGGCATGAAAGCCAGCTGTGTAGCCATTGGCTACTCACCTCTGTCAACCCACAATCTCAGTCTTGGGCAATAAGCTAGTCAGCCAATTCCTGTCACAATCAATGGATCAACACTCAGTTATTTTAAAAAAAGGACCCTGTATTTGTAGGGTAAATACTAGGAAGAAAAAAAAAAGCTAAATCTGGCAGAAAAAGTTACACTAAATAAGTCCATTGTGATTGAAATAAATGTACTTGGGAGACACAGAGTGATTTGGTCAACAGAGTTAAGTATTTTCTCAAGTTTTTCAGTTTTTAAATTATCTTATTTAATTCCCTTTCCAAAATTGGTGAAGGTGGTAGTGGTAGTGGAAAAACAGAAAAAAGGGTCTCTTAACCCTCATTCAAAACATTTACTAAATCAGACTTAAATGTTTTGCAAGTAAGTTTTGGAAATATCTGACATCCAGATGTTCATTGTTTTTCTGTCTTTTTTTTTTTAGATCATCATTTCTAGAAAGGAGGGCAGGTAGAAAAAATACTACATGATCCATTACCAGCTACATTCTTAGAAGACAGATATTACAATATTTCTATAAAGATTTGAACTTGATTTATGGCATAGGAAAGTTGAAATTTTAATATATGTTTTATTGTACTATTTATTTTGCCAAGTTGTTCATGCCAGCTACATTACTCTGCACATGGCTAATGATAAAGCGGGTATGACCTATTTTATACATTTTTTTTCCTTTCTCTTTTTGGCAAATATATATATTCAGTTGTTACAGAACTCCATTTTTTTGCATAGGCTTGTACAGATCTAGGAATGGTTATTTCAGACTTGGCCTGATGTTTTGCATACATATGCAGATATACCTACACATGCACACTATGCTATTCCCACACAGGGAGAGAGAGGGACAGATTGATAGGTATCTACACAAATTCAAATTTAGATTCTACTTAACACTAAAAAGAAGAAATTTAAAAAAGGAAATAAATCCTTCTTTTTCAGGGGAACATTTTTTCAAAATTGGAGAATAAATTTCAGCATAGTATTAACAATAACAACAAAACAAGCAAACAAACAAACAAGTGCTGATTCTGTTTTCAGGCTCTGAAGGAGGTAATATAAAAAAGAGGCCAAGGATAGGGAACATAAAAATTTAAGCAAGCACAAAATTGTTAAACAGTGAATGGTTAATATTAATATTAATATTATCACCATTTAATAATATTAAATGGTACTTTAGTAATTTAAAATTTTGTAAATAGTGGTAGTGAATGGTCAATAGTAAATGGTTTGGAATAAAATTTTGCAGCAACCCAGAACATAAAATTATTTTTTTTCCTTGCATGGGTCATAGTCTCCTTCTATTGTCTTCAGGGTTCTTCACTAGAAAACGGGGCCATTCTAATCAGCAAACATTTGAGAGTATTTGATAATTTGTTCACAAGTTTCCAATCTGCTTTTTAGCTTTTTTATTTGTTTCATAACTACTTCTATAAATTATGGAAGGTCAAAGCTGAATTGTACTTTGATTCTCTCTACTTAGTCCGTTTCACAAGAAAGCTTTATTTAAAAGTGTTAATAAAATTATTTTTAAAAAATATGAATTCAAAAGCATTTTAAAATAGATTGAGACTTCAAAGTGTAAATCACATTTATAATGGGCTCAGGAAAGAAGAAACCTTCAAGTCCAAGTTTTCTAAAGCTTCCAGTTATAAAACATCATTAGCATTACTGTTAGTTTATATTTCACAACTGATCTCTATGATATGTGAAAGTAGGAACATCTAGTAATTGCAGTTGATTGATATATTTAATTCTTGATTCTTGATATTTGGTAATTGCTTGTGTTATCTCCATGTATTAACAACTGAGACCATACCACCTTTAGTATTTAGCGAACCAACATTGTTTGATTTTCTTTTACTTCAGGCACTGTATTATACTTTAAGATTTAAAATAATTTAGAAGATATTAACTTTAAAATAACTTTATGAGTGTTTGCATTGGACTTACTGACAACAAGCGTTATGAAGAAACATGATAATGCTATATTTGAAATCAATCTAGCTTTGCAGGGTCTTTCTGTACCAGCTGCCTTACTAAAGAGTTTTGGACAATTTAGGAACTTAATCTAGTGGTATTTTGATGGGACATAATAAAGATACTGCCAAGCTTATTTCTTTTCCTTTGTATCAACATGAAAAATTATTTTCAAAAACAGTATGTTATTCCTAAAGTGGAACCCATCATTACATAAGTAATACATTATTGTCTATATCTGATAATGCTAGTCATAGGTTGATAAAAAAAATTCTTCTTTTGAAAGTAGCAATGAAATAAATGAAAAAATGAATAATCAAGCAATATGATGAGCATGCTTCTCTGTGCCAAGATTTTTTTAAAAAAATAAAACTTTATAATGATAATTCTTCTATTTTTTTAAACAAAATTCCTTTAAAGCAAAATATTGCTATTGAAATGCCTTTGATAAAAAAATCAGTTCCCTTTATAACTACAAGAGAAACATTCGTGTGGGTTTTTGTGTTTTTCTGATTAGCATATATAACTGACAACTTCAAATATTGAAGGACAAAATAATTGCAGAAAATATAGTATGAAGAATGAAAACACAATCCTCATTCTGCCATATCAGATAGATTTATGATATGTCTTACTGCGTAACTTTATGCATTATGTATGCATTTTTAAAAAAAGCACTGAAGTGTTAGATCAGGAGAAATCCTCTTGGGTACGGGAAGAATTTTTTGCTGAATTTACAGCAAGGCAAAAGAGTTAAAATCACTTCCTATACTCTATGATTTAATTTCTAATGTTCTCCCTATAATTTTTCAACCTTCAAACAATTATTTACAGTGTTTAAAAATAGGTATGCAGTACTTTTTAAAAATATTTGTGCTTGAATATTCCTTGTTACAAGATCAAAACTGCTTTTTTGCATTTAAAAAAGGGTCACTGGAAGTGCACTGAATATTAAAATGTTTCAAGAAAAAAAAATCAGTACAATGCAACTTGCAGAAAAGTTAATGTGAGTAGGGGAAGTAAAAATGTTAAGCTAAATCCGAGAATGCAGAAGCTGACTTGCTAGTCCTGCCAAACTTTACTAAGTTACTGTATATAAATATGTCCAGTGCTGGGAATAGGAAGAAAATGCTGGGGAAAGAAGATAATTTGGGTACTAGATAGAGAGTTAAATCAGAGCCAGGGGTGGGTTCCAAATCGCATTGCTACCAGTTCGCTTATGTATGCAAATGTGCTTGCTCGCTCGTGTGGCACTTCTGCACTTGTGCAGAAGTGTCTGGGTGGGTGGGCAGAGCCTCCCACTGCTGCCGATACCAGTTCTCCGATCCGGTATGAACCAGTAGCAACCCACCACTGATCAGTGTGTTATCAAAGTGCCAGGTTTGAATGTGACAAGGCAAATGAAAGGAAAGAAGAGGAAAAGAAGAGAGGAAATATGTTTGCAACTAGCAGACTGGAAAAGACTATTTGTAAATAAGAAATGTAAGGAGAAGGCATGAGAATTGCCCCTCTGCCCAGCTGGGATTCTATTCCTTACAGAATGGAGGACACAAAGAATTCAGGGGCATTCCTTGGCAGATAAGCCAGATAAATCAATGTGGATGGAGAGATGCCTGTAATTTTTATCTGGGAGATACTGACCAACTGATTGGCTAAAGGAAGGCTGGGTTGTGGAGAACCCATTGGAGACCTGACCAATGAAATAGAGATTAAGGAGTCAAGAAAAGAGTGACCAAAGCTAGATGGTTGTTAACAATTACTATGTTTGCCTGGGACGAGGAAGGAACAGATTGTTTGGATACTACAGTGTTTTAGAAACATGCTGCAACTTTAAGGAGACTGCTTACTCTATTATGTGAAGGAGATAACAAGAGTTTAATGTTATTAGTATACTTATGTTATTATGTTTATGTGTCTGTATGCCGTTCTTTAATTCTGGCAATAAAATTGTAGAGTTCCCAACTATTGAGGGAATGTAGCTTTCGTATTGTGATATTGAGGGAGAGAAAACACTCTTTGAAGTACTGTTCTGGCAGTAGGCTCATTTAAAATAAGAGCTAAAAGGGATTTTGCTCGAGCAGAGCTGGGGAAGGTCAGACCCCACACTGGCTTCTAAGTTCCAGCAAGCCTCTATTTCAAGAAGATTTCAATTCAGAACGCTAACCCTAAGCAAATCGGAACAGCCTGCTTCAAAAAAAGCCATTTCCGATTATATGTTCACCTAATCCCCAAATACATTTTGTTGCATTTTATCTCTTGATCTTCTGCTGAATGGAAACCACTATTTGGAAAATGCATTTTTTAACCAAGGTACCGGACACACTTGGCGATATTCATTGCCAGATTGTTGTGAAATGTTAATTACCATAACTGTTACGTGTAACTAAGTTCCACTAAAAACACTTAAGTCAAAATAATACTCTTATTTGAAAGTAAATATATGTCAGCTGAAGTTTTTGGCAGATTAATCCAATGCAATTATGAATAGAATCATTTCATGATTTATACATGATAGAGAATTACAAAAGAGAGAACCGTGAAAATGATATATCATGAGCTTCAGAACAGGGCATTCTGTTGAGGAGACAGGTTGGTTTTTAACAGCGTAACAATTTTGGAAATTCTGAGTATTTTGACAATATTTGGAAGCAGTTTCCAAAGAAAACTGCCATGAATCCATTTCTTTTCATATCCTGGCATTGTAGAAATCCAAGAAATTTGAGCAATTGCAGCAAAAGGCACTAAAAGCTGCCCATGTACAGTACAAGCTCAGTTAAACATACTTCTTTTGGCTCATCACACTGGGCAAATAGGCAGCAACCACTCAATGCTGGGCTTTATCCATTTAATTCACTGGGGAGGGTATAATACATTTTTACTGAAGTATAGATGGTCTTTCTTAATCAGTCTAAATATATGTTATGGTTATAATAAAATTCAGATGTACGTCCAGCATTGAGAGGCAACTGATTGGGCCATGTTTATCTCATTTAGAATATTGCCAACTATTATTTATTTTGGTTATCTTAACAAAGAACTCAAAATTTAACAGATCTTGGTCAGAATGCACTTGTGAAATTTCTAGCTACGAATGTTCCTCCTGTAGAGCTGTAAATGTAGTCCAGCCTGTTCCTTTGTATCTGGTGTCTTTCTGTAAATTTGAATCTTTTGGCATCATATGAACTTATTCTCTAGATGAATGTATGGTCCAAATACATAATACCGTATTTCTTTTAAATGAAGCTGTACAGTGAGTCAGTGCTATAAAACCTGCTAAAGCATTTTGTTTCTACCCTATATTATAAGTGGAGCTGTAAATAAGTACATAGTTAAGCAAGCATTTGCTTCTATCTCATTGAAATGCTGGTCGGCATTTGGAATACACAGTGTTGAAATGCAGGACTGAAGCCAGGATAACTGCCTTTGGATTGTACAACAATCTCAGCACGTTTACCTCCCCTATAACATGCTCTTTTGATGTCAGCAGTCTTGAAGGCTTGTCAAATTATTATGATGAAAACTAAAACAGGGCTGAAAGGACTCTAAATCACAGTGGCATAAGCTTCTCCCACTACTGTATCCCCCTAAAACCAGAGAAGGTGCTGGCGAGAGAACTCCTCTCTTGCCAGGGCCTTTGAACGCTGGCCTTAACTGCTGAGGCTGCGATCAGGAATTTCAATTAGTGCTTACCGCAGTGCAGGATCTCTCTCTCTCTCTCTCTCTCTCTCTCTCTCTCTCTCTCTCTCTCACACACACACACACACACACACACACACACACACGTGGGTTGAGGGCTTTTTTGAGTTGGTGAAGAAAGTTCATTTGGAAGTAGGCAGAGGCCACCAACGTCCAGAACAAAGACTAGCAAAGAGGCATCTTTTAATTGCAAGGATCAGTCACTGTCTGATTCAGCTTTCTTTAAGGCTGACATAAGATGGGAGTATTGCTAGCCACAGAGTTACATGCATGTTTGAATATGGGGTGAAAAAACATGGGATACCCAGATAGACATTGATTCTTTTGTAAAAAGCATTGTTTTGTTAACTAGCCATTTGGAATGCTAAGGAAAGATAAAAGCATACATTAGCCTTTTATCACTTGGGTTCCACTAGAGGCCATGAGGGGTCCTGCAAAAGATTGTGATTATAACAAACAAATACATTTTCATTTGTTTTTATTATTTATTTATTTATTTATTTAATTTATATACCGCCCTTCTCCCAAAGGGACTCAAGGCGGTGTACAGCCAGCTTAAAACACACAGATATAAAATTTAAAACCATTTTTTAAAAAATATTAAATAGTTTGGCCCATATCAAATTAAAATAAAATTATCCAATTAAGACATTTAAAATTAAAACTTGACAATTAAAAATTTTTAAAAATTAGGCCAGCCCGGCTTGTTGAAATAAAAGTGTCTTGAGGGCCCGGCGGAAGGTGCGTAAGTCAGGAATCCTCCGCATCTTGGGGGGCAATTCATTCCAGAGGGCAGGAGCCCCCACAGAGAAAGCTCTCCCCCTGGGGGTTGCCAGCTGACATTGCTTGGCCAACGATACCCGGAGGAGCTCCTCTCTGTGGGAGTGAATTGGCTGGTGGGAGGCTATTGGTAGCAGCAGGCGGTCTTGTAAATTTTTTAACTTTATGCTAGCATGGTGGTAGAAATTTTTACAGGCTATGACTACCTGTCTGCTGCCCACTTTGCTCTTGCTGTAAATGTCATAAAATGCAAATTGGGTAAGTTACAAGTGGTTTTTAAAAACTTTTTTTGGTGATTTTTATGCAGGGCTTCATTGAGATCTGAAAATTATTTTAAAATTTCCTGTCAGATAAAAAAAGATGGTATACATGGTTAAATAAATAAAAATCAGTGGCCTTTTAAACTCATCACCTGGATAAGTAAGTAGGTTTGAAGACCCTTTCAAAGCTGTAGAAAACAGGGGCCTCTTTCAACTCCATCAGCAGTTTTCTCCATAGTACGTTAAAAATTTCATTCACATTCTTCACTGTATTATAGTAAAAGGTAAGATGACTTGAAAAGTAAAAACAAAAGGAAGATTTTACTCCTAATTTCTTATGTTAAATCAAATTTACAATTATTTCTGCTCTTATCATTTTTAACGATCTTGACACCATGAGGTATCCATCTAATGTGATAGAATTTTCTGTGGCAATAAAGAAATGGTCAATTCCTATCCCTGATTATAGTTGAGAGAAGAAGTGTTAAAGAACTGCTATTCTGGTAGCCCAAATTGGAACCGTTTATTGTGAAGAAGCTTTTAATTCCAGTTTCAATTTACCATAATTTAACATTACATCAAACCCATAAACAATAGTTAACTGTAACTATAATTTATTGAAATAAGCTTACTTCAAAAATTATGACTTGGAGTAAGCTTATTTTATCATTAAAATTAACCATGATTTGAAAAAGCTTCCAAATTTTCAGCTGTGGTTCATTGTGGACCCTGGTTCAAATGTTTTAGAACTTAGAGGGGGGAAAGTGATGATTTTTACATGAAGTGCAGAACTACATTCCTTTTGTCAAATTATTAAGTCCCAAAGTAATTTAATTTTTTTTTTTTGCAAAGCAAAATCATATTAGGTGGAGCAGATCCGACTAATAAGCAATTATTGGAACCCTTCTCCTTTGTTTTTCTTCTCCCGCAGAGAGTTCAATTTTGTGGTGTCTGCAGGGAAGATGTGTTGATACATTTTAGGAAAAGTGGAATGTAGATATCTATATAAATGAAAAATGGATGAAAATATATAGAAAAATTTGAAAGCCAATGTGGTATAATGTTAAAAGTGCTGGATCAGAAGCAAAGAGATTGAGGCTCACTGTTCTATTACAATAGCTGCCTGAATGATTTAGGGTTGGACTGGGAAATTGACAAGTATCTATTCACTAAATCATACTGGATATGTGGTGGTAGATCATGGTCAATAGCCTTCAATGAAGAGCTCTTTGCCCTGCCATTGTCTGATTTTTGTTAACTATTAACAAGAATAATTGTCCAGACTCGTGTGGCATGAATCAAATCAATCAACCAACATAAAATTATGTTTTTAAAATTCTCAGCTATATTTCAGTTTCCAATTGATGATTACTTTACATATTATAAAAACTTTTTTCTTTATTTATAAAATAAATAGCATTGATTCATATTAAGAAGGCAACCTGGTAATAATTAATATGCTATGCTGGCAATGAAGCCCATTTGGAATAAGTAGAATACTTCCTGAAACAATCTTATGCATGAAGTATATCAACTTGGAATATAAAGCAATCATACTGATACAGTGATGCTATACAGTCAATTGTGGGTACTTCAAGATGTAAATGAAGATACCCCCCCCCAAAAAAAAGACTTCCTAATAAATAAATGCATTGGAAGCAAATACCATTTTAAAAAAATCATCTCAGCTTATTTTACACTGAATATAGACTTTTGAAAAAGGCCATCATTCTTTTTAGCTTTTGTTTATGAGAGACTAATTTCTATTTTGGAAATTGCAAATGTCAGTAAGAGATATGACTTTATTTTTTACAATTAATTAATTGTTATTTTATTTTTTTAAAAAAATTGCTATGAGTAACAAAGCTGAAAATTTGCTCATTAAGCTTGAAAGGACAAACAAAATAAATAGTGATCGGGGTAAAGGAGGGAGAACAGAAATTGGTTACAGTATCTGGCTTCAAAAAGCCAGATGGCAACTTGACGGCAGAAGAGCCACGGAAGACTTTTAACCTGTGATCAGTTTTTTTTGCAGCTTAGATCTACTAGCCTAAGAAAGAAGAAATATGCTTACACAGGGTACAGTTTTCCTAACATGAAGATATGAGAATCTGCACATTTTAGCATATGGCAATGAATGTAATAGTTCATGAATTTATTTTGATCTGACAATCTGGCACTTATCTCTTTGTCTTTCAGAGAAGGCTCTTAGAAGCCCAGTGTACAAAGCAAATGCCGAGGAAAACTGATAATGCTTCAAGCAGATGGCACCATGTTTAGGAACAAACTATAGTGGACTCAATAGGTTCTGATATTTGAGCTACAAGGCTGAAATTTGGATTTCGAATCATTGAATTAATATCATTCTAATCAAAAGGAATGATCCCTAAGCAGCTTCTCATGGGAACATCAGCTGTTGCAAACATAAAAAGGCTGATACGGTCAAGCAAGATGACAACTGTTTCTGGCTCTGGCAATCACGCACATGGAACCATATGTTTTCCCCATTCTGATTTCTATGCAACAGATTCAAGAAATCATTAGCAGTGAAGCATACCCAACATCCCTCTGTGTGCAGCAATCCTTGGATAGTGAGGAGAATATCATTTTAGATCATTTTAGTGCTCAGCCAACAACTTGGCATTTCATGCATACGCACACATTCACATTCCCCAACCAACACACTTCTAACCTTAACACAAACATTCCTTATAATGTATCCATCAACACATTAGATATATACATTTAAATACATTAAAACAATCAAGAGGCCATCATCATCCATGTCTTTACTCTTCGCACAGCGTTCAATCACACCTTTATAGCATTTAGGAACTTCAACTTAAATATTTGCGCAAATTTTTTCATAATCCAAATCCATTCAATTTATCTCATGCTTTCTCTTACAAATTTTTAATAATTTTTTTCTTATGTGCATGTATTTTTCATTGACCTGCAGAAGAATAAAAAAGATGCACTTCAATTACCAATTTTACTCATTGTTACCTCTTGTGTTTTTTAAATCAAAATTCTATCAAACACTTTCTCAGTCACATTATAGGCTTAGCGCTTTTTCTTGCAACCTTTCCCATTGTATAGGAGAATAGTAATAGTATACCTCAAGTCATTAGGTACAGATGTCAATTTCTCACACACATTAAGCAATTCACTTATTCAAGCCACTTTGCAAGAAAATTGCATTCATATTCAACGTTTTTCCGCTACCTATCACCAGCAAATATTACTTTTTTTCAACATCCTCATAGGATTTCTTTATTTTAGGTCCATTCTTTGTCATTATTGTTCTTACAGGAATCTCTGGAATTTCTTTTCAGCATTCCTCACTTCAGTTTCATCCTAAATAATTGCATCATTTTATTTCTTATTTAATTTACTGTGTTGGAGGCTCCTTGTTTAGTCTTTTTTACCTACTTTCAATTTTTAAAAAAATCCCAAAAAATAGTTCTGCATTTTTTGTCTCTTTTAGTTTTAGCCAAGTTTTTCTTGACTACATTATTTGCAACTGTCTTGCCTCCCTATACACATTATACCCTATCTTTCTTCATCTTTTTTGTAGCAATCATTCTCCTGATTTGGTTCATCTATCTCTTCTTTTTCCTCCTTCCCCCAAGCATCCTTCACATGCTTATGCGGCATTCTGTAAACATAATTCTTCTCACTTTATTCTAGGTGGTCACTGACAAATAAATATATTTTAATTTTAATCACAAGTCTTATTTAATTTTTAGACAGTGGAAATAACGGATGAAATTTTGTGGCTGAAGTAAGCAGATTTGAATAATGGCTAGATGAAAAACTGTCAACAAACCTTGCATATAATCTTTCAGGATAAAGTATATCATAATAATGCATTCAATGTTTATGTATGGAATTTATATGCTGCATTAATCGTATTAGATTTAAGAAGTATACAATGTAGATATTATATTAGCATCATATTAGATTTAAGAAGTATATTATGTAGATATTATATTAGCATACTAATATAATATCTACATAATAATCTAACAAATTTAGTAAAATCATGCAATTCAATAAGCACCATAATACACTAGATGGCACCACAACTTACTCAGAAAACTGTTATTCTGTTCCCTGAAGACCTTCCAAAACAACCGGATTTTCACAGTTGTCCAGAAGATCATGAGGGAAAGAACTTTCCTCACTCTTTCAGATGCTGTTGTAAGGGGAAGTTGGACAAAAGCTATCCTACAAAAAGCTTCTACCTATTATTCCATATTTATTGTTTATTAATTTGATTTATATAGCTCAACTGTATGACACTGGATGGCTTCAACAATTTAAAGACATATGATACCAATGCAAATTAAATTAACAAATTCTACAATTGGGATTTTAACACAGTCTAACTCAACATAGAGATGTGGTGGCTCAGTGGCTAAGATACTGAGCTTGTCGATCGAAAGGCCGGCAGTACAGTGGTTTGAATCCCTAGTGCCGCATAACGGTTGAGCTCCCGTTACTTGTCCCAGCTTCTGCCAACCTAACAGTTCGAGAGCACATAAAAATGCAAGTAGAAAAATAGGGACCATCTTTGGTGGGAAGGTAACAGCGTTCCGTGTGCCTTTGGTGTTTACTCATGCTGGCCACATGACCATGGAGATGTCTTCGGATGTCTTCAGCTCTTCGGCTTTGAAACGGAGATGAGCACTGCCTTGTAGAGTCAGGAACGACTAGCACAAATGTGCGAGAGGAATCTTTACCTTTACCTTTACACTCAACATGGCCATTGTATACGCTCCATTACACTTCTAAATCCCTACATCTGGTAGCACATCCAGTTTTTAAAGTGTTGTGGAAAGCTGGTAGATTTGGGGCCAAGCTGATCTCTGGGGATGATGTTCCATAGGACAAATTCCATGACAGAAAAGGTCCTCCTCCTGGGTCCCACCAGATAATATTCTCAAGCAGTAGAAACTATGAGATTAGAAGAACTTCCAGTACTTGTTTGCTCTTTTAAGAGTAGCGCTAACCCCATCAAAAATCAAACAACTGATAGTTCTAGGAGGACAATGATGTCTCCTTCCACAAGAAAAAGAATGTGTGGTTTCCATAACTAGGCCTGCTGCCAGGCTGCCAGGGATCCAGATAATCTGCTTTTTCCAGGGTAATTTATAATTGTCTCCCTTAGTGACAATTACAAATAACTATTATTTGGGGCTATTAATGAACTGTAACTGTTAATTATTAAACAATATACTAGTTATACAAATGTATTCCTCCCAGGATATGTAAATCACTTTAGTAGTAGGCAAACCCATCTTTTTCTGGCTGCTGGGATCTTCATCTTCTGCAGTGAGATACTGTTTATTGTCTGAACCAATCTTCTTGTACCCACCCTGAAAACTTAATCAAGCAAGGTAACCCTACAGGTGATATAGCTGACCCTATGGAAAAACTTCTCAACATGCTCACAGACTGAAAAAAACTACCAAATAAAATAGTAAATATTATCTCCCCTCCCCCCCCCCCCTTAGGCTTTTGACTTAGGGGCAAATATGACAATTTTTACATAGAGGTGCGCCATTAAATTGTTATAGAACCAAAAGATAGGAATATCCTTTGGGTCATCCTCCTCTAAAAGGGTCTAGATTAAACACTTTTGGACAATATTTAACAGACGGAATAATTAATCTTTAGCATTCTTACCACCATAGTAGAACCTTGAATCTGAACTCATACACATATTTGATTATCACTGGACCTTATTCTCAGCCAGCATCAGGTATGTTTTCATTCACTACATCTCTGACAACTCCTCACTATGTCAAAGACTTTCTTGATTAGTAAGCAGGGACACCAATCAAGAAATTTGAAATCTCAAACCTATGAAGTAGACCATCCTAAATTGGTCCTTTCTCCCAGTAAAGGTTGACAGCCCTAGTCAATCCCTTGGTTTTGAAAAAGTGATTTGTCCACAAGAACAAAATCAACTAGTTCGACCTCATTTGCAACAGGGGTCAAACCAGAAATGACTTGGGATAAACCTATAGTTGTCATGACAGCCTTGAATTCTTGAACTGCCTTCAAAGAAAAAAGGTTAAAATCACCCAGAGTTAGTAGTGTCAGTGAATTCAAAATCAATCCACTGAACAATAAATTCAAGCAATTCAGGAAGAGCAGCTGGGAAGATAGGGCAAATATTTTACAGTTAATTGTAATCAGAAAGCCTGATGTTTCAATGTTTTGGTAGAGTTTTCCTCCCCGCCCCCCCGCCCCCCGCCCCAGTGGACAGCAAGATATTTTAGGATGAGTTTAGATAGATTAAATATAGGACAGGAATTCTGCTGCAGAATATTTTTTCATTTAAAACAAAATTAAAATTTAAAACAAAGGGCTAATAAGATGGATATAACCATAAAAGACTAATTTAAGCCAATCAATTCTACTAAGTTTTCACCTTTCACAACATTCCACCTAATGTTATGTTATCATAATGCCTGGATTAATAGGTTTTACTAATCTGCACAGATTAAGGACTACATTCTAGAAATGAGTAAAGTGGAATATACAGCACATATTACATGCAAAAATAATGAATAAGTTCACACAATAAATTATTTGTATAACCTATTTACTGTACCCACACTTCAATCCATCCCCTCTTTAATTCCCGTTTCCCCTTTTTAAATATTTTCTGTTTTTCTTACTTTGCATTTTATCTTTCTTTGAAATTTAATAAAATTGGTGTTGTTACATGTTACACAACAGACATTTTTTCTTCTTCTAAATTAGACTGATTCGGTTGGATTAACAGGGGCATAATGAATCTAGCTCTAAATTCCCGATATAGTTGCATTGTTTGCAATGGCCTCAAGGAAGATATGAAAGCACATACTGACAAATAGCATTGTTAATATTAGAGAAAATGTATTGAACTGATATGGATTGCTGTAATGTTATATGAAGTCTGCTAAAAGTTATGGTTGCATATAAATGTTCATTATAAAATAAATTTGTTAAAAAAACAAAAAAAAATCCAGAATTGAATTATTTTGCATGTATTCATAGATATGTGAAATTGAATCCGCTACTCATGGCAACTATAGATATGTCTTATCACCAGTGCTGCTTCCCTGCCTTCTTGTATGAACACATACTGTTCTCCAGAAATGTCTACTAAGCTATCACTGAATGTTTCAAATTTGGCTGTTTTGATGATGTTGGCAATTCATTCAAATATTAACATTTCTTAGATGACTGCCCTTTATACGATCTTTTGCTTGAATATCCAGAGATATTTCCAAAATGTTATATTTTATCTCATAATACACCAGACCATAAAAATATATTATTGAACTGAGATTTTACATGGAAGCTTTAAAATGTTATCCAGAAATAAAAAGAGAACATCAAAACCAACATTAGGACATAGAGTCTGGACTTAATAATGAAAGGTAGCATATTATTTATTTAATAAAGTTATAGATTGTACATTTCATATACATTATTTCAAGCAGCTAAATTTTTATTTATCTAGTCTGGAAAATTTATTAATACTCTATGTGAAATTATTTAAAATACATTCTAGTACTGTGAATTTTGACAACAAAGAAGTGTCTTTACATTCAGATATGGAAACATCTATGTTATATATAAAAAACTACTGATGTTTGTGGACAATTATTTAGATGATAGAGAAGCATAAGTAAGATATTGAAATTGTTGAAATCCATAACTTTTAAATTCTCCATATGTTATGAAAATATTTTCAGTTGCCCTGTATTTTCAGTTATTATTTTTTTTAAAAGCTGACATTTTGGGTATTGAGGTTCACATAATTACTAAGAGTATTGAGATCAAATGCATATAGATCTAACATGAGTGGACAGAAAAGGAGAATAGCTTAAACTAAAGTTCAGCAATTTAAAACTTTGTAAGCTTTGTCATACAACCATAATAGTGCAACTCTATTTAAATTGCACTATGTTCACTAGAATTTATTTTACATAATTTCACATACCATTATAACATGATATAGATCCAGCAAAAGTTTTTCTTCAATCTAAAAACAAGCAATTGTAAAATAGAAGACTGTTGGTATTTATTCTTTCTAATACATGTAAAATTAAATGTGTGTATATATGTCTTTATCTGTCTGTTATGTCTGTATCCATACACAAACACATTCATAATTATATTGCAGTAGCAAGCCTTTAAAAAATAGACATTTTCTATACATTGCAATTTGTATTTGATATATACTCTATGCAATTTGTAGAAAATGTCTATTTTTAAAGGCTTGTTACTACAATAATTATGTATATGTGTTTGTGTGTGGATACAGACTCACACACATATTGAAATTGAGGAGATCCATAATTTATTAAACTCTCCATATGCTGTGAAAATATTTTAAGTTGCCCTGTTTTTCAGTTATTTTTTTTTAAGCTGACATTTTGTATATTGAGGTTCACATAATTACTAATAGTATTAAGATTAAATGCATATAGATTTAACATGAATAGACAGAAAAGGAAAACAGCTTAACCTAGAAGTTTAAATCATTTTTAATATGATTTCTTTCTACTTTTAAGGAGAATTTTTGTGGGAATGAAGTTTAACATTTTCTAATATCCTATACAATATTTTTGAAAGTCCATTATTTTGACAGTATGCAGAAGTAAACTGAAGCAATTTGTTCTGTAGGTTTTTGACTGATCAAATTTCCAGTTTCTGCAAATATCTTCACCCAAAAACAATTAGAAAAAAATTTTATGAGAAAAAAACTTTAATCAGTAATTCCATAGGATTTTGAAAAATGACCAATGAACTAGAAAATGGGAGTGTCTTGTGAGAGTCCGAATACCACTCTTATTATTAATTATCAGTTAGATTTAATGCTGTCATTCTGCTAAGAGATACTATTACAATGGAAAATAGAATTTAATTAGCACAGAATTTCACTTATTTCTCAGATTGGTGGATCTTTTCAGAAAATTTGAGGCATCGGTTGAGAAGCTAGCAATTCATATTCATTTTATAGAACCCAATGTAAATTCATTTCACAAATTTATTACAGACCAAGATGCATTAGATACTATAAACTCATTCCTGAGCAAACATGCCAAAGATTGTACTGTTAGCTTATAACATACTATATGTACAATCAAGAAATAAAATCCCAGTCCAGAACATACCAAATCATAGAGAAGTCTCACTGAATTTACTTCTGAATAAAAATAATTATGACAGTACTACACATATATGTGTAAGTTACAGAAAAGTTTACACTTTCTCTTTAATGCCAAATAATTTATTCAGACTTGGAAGTCTCTTAAATGATAAATCTATTTCATTTAACACCCTCATATGTTGATTTAAATGTTAATTTTTTTAGTTTTAAGTATTGCAAGTTCAGACTGCGGTTGAACCAATTTGGATTAATTTAATAAATTGCATCTGAAAATATTCATTTTAGATTGTACCATTCATGTGCTCCAAGAAATACTCATGTCATAAGACCCAATTTAACAACAGAACAAAAATACATTGATCAAGAGGTGTAATGTTCAAAGAGACAAGAGCTAAACAATTGAAATTTTTTTTACTGTATCTATAAGTATGGAAGATAGCAAAAAGCATTTTGACATAAAAAGGAGTAATATTATGATTATCTATAATTATGTCATTTAGTTTTAGCCATAATTATTTTTATTTGGTCAACTTTAAGTTAATACACTACATTATCAGAAGTAATGATTATACTTAGCAATTTATTATCACTTTAGAAAAGACTACTTCATGAAGCAGTTGTGCTTCCTTTCTTGTACATAGAATTGCACCATTAAATTCAGAGGAAGGTCTTTTTAAATAAAGGAAGCACTTTCCTCTAACCAGTCCCACCCAGAGTAGTCAATAGTAGTAATGAACGGAATATTCTAAAACCCCACTTCTGTTTCAGTTCTCCAATAGTAGCTTTAGTAACTTTAGTATGTACAGTTCTACACCTATAACAGTAATCCATTTGCACAAATTTATTACAAAATTCAGTAGAAGCAGGATTATATCCTTTGTTAATGTTAAATAAATTGTACGGCTTTGATGACTACAGAGACAGTTTAATCTTGCATTTCATACAACCTCAAGCTATTAGATATCACATGGTTGTACAATATACATTTTCAAATTTGCTTTGCTTTGTTCATGGGAGTAGCCTCAGGATAGCAACATTTCCCTGCAGTCTATGAAATAATTCTCAAATAATGAGTTCATCTGGCAAGTAACCACTGTTATTTGACCTTTAGTTGAAAGAGTACTTTGTTTTCACTGCTTTGAATTCAGAGATAATTTCAATCACTTTTTTTTGACATAGAAATCTTCATACCATTTCTTAAAATGATTGTGGATGTTGCCAGCTTCTCAGCATAATTCAATCACGAGAAAATGAGGTAACATACTGAGATCAATTACCAAACAACAGAGTCTTCACTACGTATTCTAATAAAGTATAATCAATATACTCTAAATATATAATTAAGATACCAAGCTCCCTTTTTTTCAATGGGGAAATATTAAATGTGTAAACAGGTAATAAAGTTTTAAAATGCTTCTTTTGGCTGAATTATGAACACAGTATGAAACCCTTGTTAGTCAAACAATGCTGCAGCACTATCTGTTCTTATCCAGAAACTCAAAGGAGTTTTACTCCTGGGAACAAATGTATAGGATCGTACTATTTATCTGTTGAAATCTGTGAGAATCATAGATTAGGCATTATGAAGTTGCCATCATGGTAAGAAACACATAGTTTGGTAGGCATACATGAAAGAGAAAATCAAGAGAAAATTATAGCCTTCAACTGTGCTACATGTGCGTATGCATGTAAATGTTATTAATGGGGACTGATTTAAAAATGTAGTGTAAAATTAAGCTAACATTCTAATTCAGATAGTTTTTATATTTAAAAGGACTTTGTGCAATTATACAAAGCTCAGTTCAGGTGAACTTAGAATTTGAATTTAATTTGAAACATACAAAGAAATTTCAAAAGGAATTTTACCGAACAAGATATTGTGAATATGTTATTAAATTCTTATTTGAATGCTCTTTTATTTTTTATTATTCTCCTGTTTAAGAGGGTTGTCAAGGTTGTTGTTGCTATATTACAACTCACAAGAAATTCTACTAACAGCCACACTTCCACGGTAAAGCATGATTTATCACAAGTGGCATTACACACCTATGAATTTCTTTGTTAAAACTGAAGGAACAAGTTATAGGCTATAAAAGAGTAACTTGACTTATAAGTCAGTAGCAAATGTCATTCATTTGTGATTTGATCAATCATTATTTTTTTTATTTTTTTATTTTTAATTTGATTTATATGCCACCCTTCTCCAGAGACTCAGGGCAGCTTACAGTGTGTTAAACAATATGTTATGTTATCCTCTGTCTTTTTGTTGTTTTAATTAAAAAAACATATATCCATCAATTTCATATATGTAATGCTAGTTCTCTGTGAAGTTTTCGCATCATCTGAAAAGGTGAGAAAATATTTATTTAAATACTTGCAAATAAATAAATAAATAAATATTCAATAGGTCCTGAGCTGGCTTTTCACAACCAGGTAACCATTGCAAAAATACAGGTAGTCTTCGACTTACAACAATTGACCCCAAAATTTATGTTGATGTGAAACATTTGTTAAATGACATTTGCACCATTTTACAACTTTTCTTGCCACAGTTGTTAAGTGAATCACTGCAGATATTAAGTTAGTAGAATGGTTGTTAAGAGAATCTGGCTTCCCCATTGACTTTGCTTGTCAGAAGGTTGCAAAAGGTGATCACATGATCCCGGGACACTCTAAAGGTCATAAATATGAATCAGTTGCCAAGCATCTGAATTTTGATCACATGACCATGGCAATGCTGCAAAAGTCATAAGTGTGAAAAATGGTCATAAGTCACTTTTTTTCAGTGATGTTGTATCTTTGAATGGTCACTAAATGAACTGTTGTAAGTTGAGGACTACCTGTAATGGCAACAGCTATTCCTGATAAAATATATTAATCAAATTAATTTAGCAATATCTTTTCAAAAGGGATATAATTTGGAGTCACAGTTCATTTCTAAGAGACTATCAACTGAAAATGAAAACAGAAAGATACTATATTATATATACAAATATCCTATTAAGGGTAATATATAATTTTAAAATAATAAACTGCTGAATGTTATTTACATTAATTCTGCAAGTCTAACACTAAGCCTTATTTGTGACAATACACATTTCAATCTGAATAGCACATTCACATTTTGATCATTTCCTATCAGTAGTTTTGTTTCTTACATTTGAAACCACTTTTTTCCTAAAATACAACTCCTTGTCCTGATACTATATTTAAATATTAAATAAAGTATTGGGAGAAAAGCATGTCAGAAAGACTTTGGCGATTTGATTAAACTAGATTTGAAACTTACTTACACAGGGATTGCCAAAAAGTTATGTATACTTACTTGGGAAAAAGCCCTACTGAAGCAACTAATTATTTCTGAATATACATACATTATAGTATGGTGTACTAATTAAGGTATTGACCAGCACTGCAGAAACTCTGTTTTCTGTCCATCTGCCATGAACTGTGCTACTTTGGCCATTCATTTACTCTTAGTCCAATTTACCTTACAGAGTTGTTCTTGTGGCAAAAATGGCAGGATAGAGCACTATATACATCACTGGAGCTCCTGAATGAAGCAAACAAAGAATCAGACTACTCTATAAGAAACTATTTGACAGAACTGGCTAAAATCTACCTAGTAGATTTTACCTAGTAATCTACCTTTTTTTTTACTACCTAGTGTATAGCTTTGAATAAAACTGGCAAATAAAATACCAGGAAAAATGCAAATCTACAGGATTCATAAAATACTGATGAGTTCTTAATTTAAAATTTATAATTTGATTGGAAAGCAACTTTTGCTAATAGAAATCATATGCCAAAAAACATTAAAGCAGATGTATAAATTGTAATGTATCTTTTGGTTTGCAATTTATGACAGATTTGACTTTATGCTTGAATTTCAGTGAAGGCCTTTCTAGTTACAGTTTTTTGTAGTAAAAATACAAACTTCAAATTCTGTCATATGATATCATCCTTTTAGAAGTCAATGGTTCCCCAGATCATTTTTATCTTATTTTGGCTTGTTCAGTTCAATAACTAAGTTTGCAATGATGAACTTAAACAGAACTATCCATTGTTGGCAGGCCTATGACCATGATGATATAAGTCAGCAGTACTGACTATTGAAAGTTTGAAAGTTTATTAGATTACAATACCCTATTGCAAGGGTATTGTAATGTAAACATTGTCTCTTAAGATTCAGCAATTGATAATATGATAATAAGTCACCATAATGTTTCAAAAACACATCATTAGCAATAATTAAAGGATAAGTTTATTTAAGTTAATAAGACGATAGCATTACCTGTATTTCAATGTTGAGGAGAAAATATGTATTTGGAATGCTTTTTGATGAATCAGTGAAATTGCCTAAATTGTTGATGGGGAAGGGAAGCGAAATACCACAGCTGAACAAACTGCTGGAAGATGTGATTACGAAGTTTAGGGAGTACAGTTTAGATGTTATTTTATGCATTTATTTAAAAAAAATAACAGTGATAAGAGCAATTTAGACTACTATGTTCTGAATTTTCAAAAACTGCTTTTTCGTGATTTTACATACGCAAAAAGAGAAATCTTTAAATAATAACAAAAACAAGAGTAAAAACGATTGACAGTTGAAATGTTCCAATATATGTGTATTTTTTTAAAAGAGGAATCACAATCTGGGTGTGCATTTTCATTTGGACAGTGCAGTGTTTTAATTATCTGGTGTTTATATTTTTAACATAAGTATCCTTGATTATGCTTGATTTTCCAGGACAAATGGACATCTTAATTCAGTAACGTAAGTAGTATCACTCTGTTTCTTTTCATATTTCCTCCCATCCCAATTATAATCTGAAAGAGAAGTGTCCTTAAAGCAAAACCAGTTTCAAACTAGGTATAGATTGAAGCAGACTACAGCAAGAATATGTCGAACTACTTATCATCTATCTTTGAAATATTTCAGTACCGCAATCAAGCCTAATCTTGTTGAGGCTTCAGGACAGTTTATAAACCGCAAGAAAATAGGGTAAGCGCACCACCTCAACCCAGTCTGTTGGGTTGCGCGGTAAGGCTCCAGAGAACAGATAGCCGCCGCGAGGACAGGATCCTGCCCCCTCCTCTTTTTTTTCTCGGAGCACCGCTGAACCTTGGCTGGACTTCCCGCGACCCCTTCAGAGTTGAGATGGCAGATAAGACCTCCCCACTCGCCTTTTTCTGAGTGGGGTGAAATTAGTAAACTGTGCGAAGTTTGGGATTTGGGAGATGGAAAAGATTCTGAAAAAGTTTCAGAAAAGTTCTGTGTATTATTAAAGTCACAATTATACTTCCAAAAGAAAAGAAAAGCAGCTTAATAAATACCGAAACTTCCCAGCTTCGTTTATTTGAGCAGAAGTTTTGCCCTAACTTCGGAAGGTCGTGGTTTGATTCTGCTGAAAGCCAATAACTCTATCGATTGCTCGGGACTTTCCTCTTCGGAATCAACACTTTAAAAAACGGGGAGATTAATATTCCAAGAACCACAATCTGTTCCCCATCGAACGAAACACTAGCGCTAAAGACTGGCCCGACTGAAGATCGGGGACACCCCGCAGCTGATTTTTAAAAACAAGATGGGGGGGGGCATTTTGAGGTGCCGGCCCAGTAAGAGGGAACTCAATAAGAGATCTACTTCTCGGTCCCTGTTTGGTTTAAAATAGCGCCGATGTGGCCCGACGTATCCGCTCCTCAAATCTACCAAAGCTAAACGCCCCTAGAATGCAGTTCCCTTAAGACAAAAGTTCTGCCAAATGCTGCCAAATTGGGGGTGGGGTGGGGGGTGGGGGGTGGGGAGAGGCGGGATCCCAGAAAATGAGGAGGGGGTTGTTGATTTCCAGTGCGGGTCGCTGTCGAGTTCTGTGGCCTTCCCCGCATTTCATTCTTCATAACACAAAAACGACAAGCAAGAGAAATGCGTGACAAGGGGCAGGATCGACCTAACCGGACTTTTAAAGGTTTGCAAAGAAATGGGTCTGGCGTGAATGGGCTGTGAGAATCAAGTGAGTCAAGGAGGCATTTCCGTCGCCCAAGAGTTTATATTGAAGTGGTAAAAGACTATAGACAGGTAAGATGGAGACGTTTGATGGATACCTTAATTACACAGCTGAGATCAACATAGACTAAGACATCATGCCTATCCAGTTTATTGATTTCAAAGGAAAGCTGGTTAAGGACGTTGGAAAGCGTTTTGATATTTTCTCCGAGATAAATGCTGCTGAAATTATTGGAACTTATTTCCTAATTCGCCATAGAATTGCCAGTCTCATTCCATTTGCAAAGGGCGCACTCTTTCCATTACTCCCGGCCTGGCCTTCAAGCAGGAGTTGCCAACCGTGCCAATCGCTTCTTTAACAGTAACAGGAGAGGCTCTCAGGAAAAATCAGCCCGTTTTATAAGCACCTGAGTTGATGAGGTTTCTAAATCGAATTAGCCACGTAGCATACATACGGAAACTGAGACGATCTGATGAATTGGAAAACGCAAAGTACTATACACAATTATTATACAATGTAACTAGATGGAAGCTAGAAATGGAGTCAAATATTTAAATGAAGGGTGCCAATTTATTTTCAAATGAACTTTTCTTTTTAAAAAAAATGAAATACACAAATTAGGTCTGTGCTTGTCCTATAGGAAAGCCGGATCGCTGGTCCACAAGGCGCTTAGACTTCGCGGGATAAGAACGAAGAGCAGATTCAGACAGCTTTCGCTGAATAATCTCCGCCTGTCAAGCGCTGGAGGCTGGGGTGGTCCTGCTCTGGTCTTTGGACTTATTTTCTCAGCCGAGAGAAGTAGGTCAGTGGAACACATGACAAAGGCCGAGGCCAACCCGAAGCAGAGGCAGTCGCAGAGCAGATAAGCGAAACGAAGCTTTCGCAGATGAATTCCGAATTCGCCCAACTGGTCCCCTACAATTTGCGAGTCCGGACAAGCACAGCCCTGCCATATAGCCCGAGGTCACATCTGCCCCGATCGGTATGTGTTCTAACAACCCCACTTCTGGGTACCAACCGTTGATGAGAACAATATAACCAACCAGCTGTGCCTTAAAAGGTTCCAGAGAAGGGTCTCGTGGAGGGGCTGTTTTATCCAGAACCAGCAGTATGCCAATCACTTTGGGCGATCTTGATCCTATGCTTTTTCGCTCACCTGCCCATCCGCACATTAGTGCTACTTCTTCAGCAGAATCTTGTCCCTATCTCACCTGGACCAATCAGACGCAACTGATTAGCGCAGGGTTGGATTCAGAAGTAACCCTCCCCCCCAGCCAACCAAAGAGATCCATTTCCAAAAGGCGTGCTTAGCCATCTTTACAGAATCTTAACCGCGAGCAAACTCTATGGGAGCTATTCCCAAGTAAATCTGCACGACAGAGGGACGGTACTACCAGCGTCTGCTTCGAAGTAAATTTCATCGAATGCGGTTGAGTTCACTGGTAGTAAAGTAGTGTTCGGTTTATTTGACAGACCCTGTCAAATTGGAGGCCTAATTTTATGGCCTCTTCTGTACCAACCATTTTTAGACCCCTCTCCAGGGGCCAAAGGCAAAGCGGACGTTCAATGCATAGAAAAGCGCTGGGAGCGGGTGTATATTTCTTAGCTTTTCAGCAGTTACGGCGAAGGAATTTCAAGATCGGGCAGGGTTCTTATAGTTTACGAAGCAGCAGCTTCATCAATCTAAAAACTTAAAAGCCTAGTTTCTGCCCAAATACCCGAGCGTTGAAGTTCTGAGGTCAGATCCTTGGAGGCGTCCTGTCCCTCGCCGAGTCCTAGCAATAGTCCGGCAGAAGCCGCGCATCCCTTCATTAGACCCTTGAGTAAGGACACTCTAGATGCTGAGTCGTTTTACAGCCACCCCTTCCCTGTCACCGGAACCTACAAGTATTACAAGTCTCTCTGCACTACTTTTCTCAGCATTTATTCTCCAATTTAGAAAGGACTCGGCTGTTTTGACCAGGATCTCCCCCTGTTTTAGATGGGGAAGGGGTCAACAAGTAGAAAAACTCCGTGCTTGCTTTGTGGAAACACACCCACCAAGTATTTTTTACTTTAACTGCACTTCAGATGCTTTAAGAAAGTGACAATAGAATATCCTAATTAACAGGATGGTCTTCGTCCTCCGTAATTTCATCTCTTAACCTCAGATTTATTCCAGTCATTTAAGTGAACACCTGTCTTTTATCGGTCGTGTTAACCAACCAGGAAAGTACCTGCCGCCAGAGAAGAAAGTTCACCTGTATTTAGTCTGTAACTAGAGCGAGTTTTTTTTAACGAAGAGGATGCGAGGTGGGGGTGGAAATAACGGTCTTTTAAAAAAAATTAAAGGCCTTTTATGCTTCCAGTCCCGTTCTTTTAATGAATGGCGATTGGAAACGAGATCTGCATAAATCTGGAAACTTGCGAGGTTTAAAAGTAGACGCGCGCCTTCGGGGAAACAGCGGATCTAGAAGAGTCCCTCCAACCCAAACAGTCCGATCTACTACCAACCACTGGATAAACGGGAGGCCAATTTCAACAGGATTGTGCAATTTAATCTGAAAACAACGCCAAAGCCTCTTTATACCAGAGATCCGCGAGAAATCTCCTCTGGACGGTGCAATGGGGTGAGGAGACACAATAAGGGATAAGTCGTTGAAGGAATGAATGAGGCTCTGGATTTATATTCTGTTGAGGAAGTGAATTATTTGAGAGTGACAGGGTGGAGAGCTCATCCAATGTCCTTTTGGGATTTGAGAAGTATTGTACTGATAGGAGTGCTCTGTCAATTATGGTCAATATGCTATCTTTGGATTCTCTCCCTTGCTATTCAATGTATCATACTTTGATCATACTGATCATACATAATCAGTCCACAGGGAAACATGCTTAAATCTGATAAGTACTATATTCAGAGACTTGAATCAGTGAGAATTATCTCAAGGCCAGCAGAAAAGTTGATGTTCAAGGAATATATTTGGAAGTCAGAGGTTGGGAAGGATGACAGGTGTGTATACTGCTGCTGCTGGTGAAGTAATTTGCCACTTGCAGACAGCTCAACCTTTCCTCCAAATATTTTAGGAACCCCCTGAAGTCATCTTCAACACTCCAAGTTTGGCATACTGTACAATAAGCCTGCAAGCCACAAAGAGTGCCATTGACTTATTGGATCATGGAGCCATAAAAAAAAAATAGAATAAGCATCACAAAGGATAGGAATTGGATGCAAAAAGACAAATGTGTGTCTAGATGGACCAGGAGTTGAATATTGTCCAAAGCTGTGCACACTGAAAAGAGTGAGCTGATCCATAGCACTCTGCAGCTGATTCCATCAGAACTTTTTCTTCAGTTCTGGTGAGCGCCAGACCACAACTCCACCATTGCCAGTTTGCATTTTCTCTAGGAAAATGTATGTTGCATCTAAAGTATTTGGGATAGTGGGATGGAGAGCTTAGAAACTTGCCTAAAAAGAAGCCTTGCTGCCCAGCTTAACTTCCAATCCTGCTTGCCAAGCATCCTTTAGACAGATTAATAGTCTAGACCCACCACTCTCTAGAGTCCTTTCCTTCTTACTGCTTACAGGCCACATACACTTCGTTTAACCCAACTTGGTTGTCTTCATTGGGTTGTAGTCCAAGGATGGCATACCAATTTGGGTAGGCTGGTCTAAATTTTCAGTAAAAATAATACATTTCTAAGTAGTTCCTCCTCCTCCTCCCCCTCCCCCCTCCTCCTCCAGGCCTAGCAACCACTACCTTTCTCCATCTCAAATTTCCCACTCCCATTCAAAGGGAGCACCTCTGCTCACCAGCGTTTGCTCAGAAGTCGGCAAAGTAGCAAAACTTCTGCCTGCTGAGCGGTTTTTGTAGAAAGGAGAGGGACCTTCAAAGAGATCCTCAACACCCCCTCCCCACCCCACCCCCAAAAAAAACTACCGGAGAAGGAGTGGGGGTAGGAGACGAGAGACAAGACATAGACCATATCTGCCAAAAAAAAGAAAAGAAAAGAAAAAGAAAGAAAAAGAAAAAAAAGGAGAGAACTTTCTGATAACGTGGCAGCCTCCACTGCCTCCCCATCTCTAATCCTTCTCCAGTTCCTTTCAGAAGCAGTTCCTAAAGGTTGGCTCGCCCGGCCCTTCGTTCCCTCCCTCGTTCCCTCCCTCCTTCCCGGGCCACGCCGAGGACACCGTCCCGCCCTTTACCTCGCATGGTGCTGGTGAGTCCCCGCTCGGCGCGGTCATGTAGCTCTCAACTTAAATCCCCTCCTCAGCAAGAGCGAAGACGGCGGCTGTGGAGAGCCTGTCCCGCTGCGGCAACCATTCCTCCCACAAGGTGTTCTTCTTCTTCTCTTCTTTTTTTTCCTTCTTCCCGCTGCTTTTAACTTTCTTTTCTTCTTCTTCTTCTTCTTCCCTCTCTTTTTTTCCTTTCTATTTCGTCAGAGGATTACAATCTCTCCCTCCCTCCCTCCCTCCCTCTCTCTCTCTCTCTCTCTCTCTCGCCTCAGCTCTCAAAAAGTGTCTCTGGGCGACTCGCTGGATTCGATCGTCTTTCCTCGCTCCCTCTCCCGGCCTTTCCGCGCTCGCTCGGTCCCTTCTGCCCGGGCTTTTCAAGTCCGCAAACCAACCCGACTTGCGAAGCTTTCTTTTGTGATTCCCGCGGCCTGGAGAGCGGCAGCAGAGGCGGCAGCGGCAATGGAGCCGGCGGGGGAAGGGGACTTGTTGTCGGATGGATGGTTGTGAGGGAGGAAAAAATAAATAAAAAAGAAACAAATCAGACGAAAAGGAGGAAAGGCTGAGGAGAGGAGTTGCGCTTTTTGGAAGGAAGGAAGGAAGGAAGGAAGGAAGAGGAAGAAAGAAAGAAAGAAAAAAGCCCAGCTACCGAAAAGAAGCAGAAGAGGTGGAGGAGGAGGAAGAAGAGACGGCTACGGACGGTAGAGCCTGTGCGTTTTCACACGACAGTTGTGCCTGTTTGGAGCAGATTTCCCCGACGCGTCTGTTTTCATCCTTCGGTTGTTACAAGGACACGCAGGAAACAGGAGCGCGAGGGAGCTTGAGTGGGAAAGCTGCAAAGAGGCTTATAGCGGAGGGCGGGCAGCGCCGGTTACTTCACGCTCCGCCTCCTGTCAAGCCCCTCGGCCAATCCGAAGCTGCCGGAGTTGGAAGCCCGGCGGAGGGAAGAGTCTCGGGCCTGGGCGCCGGAGGAAGCGGCTGGGAGAGGAAGGCGGAGTTTGGCAGGCGCTTTGTCGAGAGCGAAAGCGGGGCGGGGCCGAGGGAAAGGAGGCGACGTTGAGGGAGCGCGCGCCGGTGTCGGCGCGCGCGCCCCCGCTTTCCCTCCCTCGCTCGCTCGCTCGTTCGGTGGGCTCGCGCCCAAGCTGGCTCCGCTTGCTTGATTCCCTTTCGTCGCTTTCTGGGCGAAGCTTGGCGCGCTTCAGACGACCTCTTAACTTGCGGTCGTCGATTTGAGGTGAACTCGGCTCCGGGAAAGCTTGGCTCGGCGTCGTTAAAACTGGGTCCTCTCTCGCTTCTCCCCTTCTCTGTCCTGCTGTCAAGGCAAAAAAAAAAAAAAAAAAGTTGATTTCCTATTCTCAATGCGCTCCCCGTCCCACCTTGGATGGGTCTGAGGAGATTTCTTAGCTCTGCTTCTCTCTGGCTTCTCTCCTTAAATTGGTTAGAAGGATGTCTCTGTGTGTGAAACGCGGTTTCTTGACCTTTATGTAGTAGGCTTGAGTCTATAACAAAACAATAAGCAGATCTCCAGCCCGGGGAAGGATGAAGATGCCGTTAAGAAAGACTTCAGAACTGTTACACTGTAAAATGAAATGCAGGTGCAGAAAAACATGACATTATTTTTAACTTTATATGATATAAAGTTATCTCTTATACAATAGGATCCTTGGGTGCAGGTGTTAAAAAGAAAACAAGATCATCCTATCCGTCCGTCTGTCTATCTATCTATCTATCTATCTATCTATCTATCTATCCAACAACCAAGCAAAATCTTTATTAAAACCAAGAAAAAAGCCACAACATTGTGGTGGTATAGAAATCAGCTGAAAGTGGTGTAGAAGGAGGTAAAGAAGCCAGCTGAAACACATAATATTGTGGTCCTTTTTTTTCTTCTGCAGTTCTTTTGGGGGATATTTATTTGCATCCAGCCTTTATTATTTTTACGAACAACCCAGAGAAGCAAACATACCCAACACGCCTTCTTCCTCCTATTTTCCCCACAACAATAACAACAGTCCTGTGAGGTGGGTTGGGCTGAGAGAAAGCAACTGGCCCAAAATTACCCAGATGGCTTTCATGACTAACTCACAGTCTCCTGTTTTCTAGACTGATGCCTTATTCACAAGACCAACATATAGTATATTATCTGAAATCAAGTAAATCCAAGTTGTTTTAAATCTTTTTTTCCTTTAAATTTTAGTCTATATTATTAATCCATTTTAGAAATCCAGGAGAAAGTACTTTAACTTTTAGAAAATACCATGCAACTTTCTAAAACTGAAACTTAACATACCGTAGGAATCTTTCTCTACTGCTGAGTTAAAGTCCTCTTCAATAGGTCTGTGCAAGCTTCCAAAGTTACTTGAAGGAAGGATTCAAAACTTACATTAGCAGAAGCACAGCAGTTCTCTGCTATTCATTAAAGCAGGCAGATTTTTTGGCTGGGCTGGCACCTTTTTTTAAAGCTCACACAGAAGTCTGGGGAAACATTGGGTGGCTTTAATTAATTGTAGGGAAGTGCTGCTCTTGCACACACTGAAGTCTCAAATAGATGTTCCAAAATTATTTTTGAAGCAAATACAGTGCTGCTATTTGTCCATACTTGAGTCAAAAATCAACTGGCATGAAACTGGTGCTCATCTCTAATGTGCCTTTTCCAGGCAGTTGACTTGGAAAACTAGAGATAAGAGCTTTACACTCTTGCTATAGAATTATGAATAATTAGGGTCAGACATAATCATAAATGTTTCCTACTTTCATTTTAATGTTAAAATTATGCTTTCTAGAAACCAGTGATATAGTACTCAGAGTACTCCTCATAATCCTTGTTTGCAGAGTGATTGGTGGTACTAGTAATATTCTGGGATAGAAATGCTGTAATTGTGTGGTGGAGAGCACTGGCATTAAACAGTTCCCCGAGCTGATTATTTCATTAATTTACTTCTTTGTTATACCCTTAGAGTTAAACCATGTTCATAATAATGAACTTCTTTCCATCTGGAACTCATGTATATCATAAAATAAATAGGAAAAATGGAATAAAAAAAGGGTGCATACTGAAGAATCCAAAGCCAAAAACAATACCTTACTTTGGAACGAATTACTAAAAGTCTATAATATTTTTATATAACCATTTCCTGATTAAAACTGCAATGCATCGTGCAATTAATATTGCAATTAATATTTATATATGCAGGTGTTTTTTTTTTTGTAACACAGTTTGGTCAAAAGTGGAATATCATGAGATTTACCTATTTTCAGTACAGAAGGCTGATATATTACAAGAACACATTACTGTGAAAAGTTTGGAATTGTGTTAGTTGAAGTTTCAGGAACACATTAATTTTCTTTCATAAGAGTTTCTGTGAATTTTGATGTAAATGGCATTGCTCTACTAGATATTAATAAGGCTACTACATGCTGATTCTTTCAAACACTTGATTATGAAATTATTTCATTTCCTTAATGCATAACCTCTAAACCCAACATAAATTGCAGTTCCTAATTTAAGCAGTTAGGACCAGGATATTTCTTCGTATGTCCTATTCTTGTGTCCTACAAACTGGTGGGTGACTACTAGACTCCAATACCTTTTCAGATATGTGTTCTCATCCAATCCTCCAATTTTTAATTCTATCTCAAAAATACTTTCCTTATTCCATTTCTGCTTCTATTTAACAACATTTATGCTTTTATATTCTTCAATACGGTTTCTCAGGAAAAAAAAACATAAAACAACTGAAAGATAAACACAGTGCACAGAAACAGCAATAGAAGCATGAAACTAATAACAAACTCATTAAAAAAACTAAATTCAATAGATAGAATGAAAATCATACTATCTAGGATTGCAATATTCATGTACTGAGATAGGGACATCCATGTTCAGGAGGACATTGTCTGCAAGTTTGGGGAAAGTCCAAAACACACAGAAGGAAAAACTAATTAGGAAAAATCCTTAGAATCCCTTTCAAAAGATGCCCCAGTGAATGCTAAGCACAAAGTGAAAATCCAAATATATGGAATAGTATGAAGTCCCCATATTATACAAAAGAATTCTAGCCATAAACAGACATAAGCACTTCTTTGTCTTGAAAGTCCTCTTCTTATTTTTCTTTTTTGCTTAAAGCATTAAAGCATAACCCTGAAATTGCTAAAGGATCTGTTGCTTTTGCTGCCACCACCAAACCCTAGAATTTGAGTCATTTTTCTACAATATAGTATATAGGTATAAACATTACAAGGTTACATAACTAGATGAAAAACAAGGAAGATATACAACAACAGTCACTTTAATAATGTTTAAACAAGGAATCAATTAACATGTATTAAATAACTTAAAATTGGTTGTAAACAAGTACTATTACAACATCTCTAAAGGTTGTTAATCACCTTCCCTGGAAGTAAATATCTATTTATAACTCTGTCACTTTGACAGATGTAAGTTGTCTTAGGGCTAGGATTCCAGGTTTCTGTCAAACCTGTCTATCTACCAAAACCTCTTAAATCCCTTTCTCCTGAGTTTGCTTCCTTGCTCTGGAATATAAACTGGATGAGGTGCCTTGTGTTACCATGCTTTGATTGACAGTTCTAATACCCAATCATTACAAGCAGTACTCCACAGATCTTTGAAGGATGCTTTCCTTTGTTGAAGGTTCAAGTGAAGCATCACTTGAAAGCTGTTTCTCTTTGCCTGCTCTGACCTTTAGTAATTCCACTAGCTAGAAGAGATTTCTGCAGACATGCGATTTATATATAGAACCTCTTCCAGCTATTTGAACTGCTGGCTAAGACTTTAAAGCAACACAAAGCATCTCATTTAGGAGAATCTCATTGTCTCTTCACCTCCATAAAACAAAGTGCATAGTAAAAGGAGCCACATCAAGGCAGAGCTAAGCTTTTTCATTATCTTCATTATTATTTTCTGTTCACAACTATATGAAGTCACAGCCTGCCAGTTCTTTAGTATTTTCCTTCATTCTCATTGAGTTCTTCCCAAGAACTTAGAATGTTATAGCATATCAGCATAGTATATGTGTGGATCCAAGCAGTGTGGTCTTTAGTAATTTAGAGATGGAAATTTTGTCAATGCACAGATTTCTTTAAATTCCATGCCAGATTTTTTGGTATGGCATCCAGTGAGAACTACTGAGCCAATTTATGCCAAAATCTTTCAACTTTGATTTTCAGATCTTTATACTTTGTGATCTTCTCCAATTCTTTGTCTTCTATTTTACTATCCTTCCTAGTATTGTCACCTTAATTTAGCCATCCTTTTTTTTCCAACCACATTTAAATTTGGTGTGTTATGTGCCAAGATTTATCAGTTTGTATTCATAAATCCCACAATATTTAACTTGCTCATTTTTATTACATTTAGTTTATTCATTATTTAATGGTTGATCACATAGTAAACCCCATGTTTAAACTGAATCTGTTATTTTGTCCACCTATTGAGGCTTTCCCAAGAACCTGTGATAGGCAGATGTTGTAGTTCAGGGCTGTCGAATTCATGGCACACGGGCCGCATGCGTCACGCACTAACCATGCCCATGTCTGGTTTAATGAAGGAGGGGAAAGTCCCAATATGTCACCTGATGCCACTGTGTCAACATGAGTTTGACACCCCTGTTGTAGTTTGCTGGTGTAAAAGGTATTGTCACAGGATGTAAGTTGTTCCAAGCAAAGGTATATTTTGCAATTGGCTCATAGTGATTTTGTCAATTCCGATGGTATTTAATTGGTGATTGAACCTAAGAGGCCTATTACTTTTAGTACTATCTATATTTTATTTTGCTACAGTCATTCTATTTCTGTTTGTGGGTTTTTATATTTTGTGATTTTTCTCAAGTTCTTTCTCTTCTGCTTTGCTGTTTTCAGGTATTGCAATGTCTTCTATCAAGATTCTTATCAAGAATTGTTAAGTCAGAAATCATGGTTCTTTTAGAAGTCATATTTTGAATACTGGTAATTCCTAGATCTGCCCAATATGGTACATAAAAGTCTTAAAGTGCTCATGGACACCAACCTTAGTGCCATTAGATTTTAGGCTCGTCCTAAATTAAATGTTAGGTTTGAATTATATATAATTCATTATATATATATATATATATATATATATATATATATATATATATATATATATATATATACACACATATATATATATATATACACACACTAAGAATTAAGAACTGGACTTAATCATCATCTCTAGTTAAACAATTCTTCTGGTCTTGCCTGAAGCATGCTTTGAATATACCATGCAACATATGTTCTGTGTGAAGTATGCCCAGTGGCTTAAAACACTAAATCGAAATAAGCTGAAATGCTTGAAAGGCTCCACAAAGGCTAGAGAAATTAATGGGGAACAATCTCACTAGTGTACCTTCTGGTGTCAAAATGGATATTTTGTGGACAATTACAAGTAGTCCTCAAGTTACAGCTATTCATTTAGCAACTGCTCAAAATTGCCATGATGCTGAAAAAAGGGACTTACAACTTGGTCCTCACGCTTAACAACTATCACAGTGTCCCTGCAGTAACATGATCAAAATTTGGGTGCTTGGCAACTGACATATATTTACAAAAGTTGTAGCATCCTAGGTCATGTGATCAGCATTTGTGACCTTCCCAGCCAGCTTCCAACAAGCAAAGTCAACGGGAAAGGTTTATTTGCTTAATGATTGCATGCTTCATTTAACAACCATGGTGATTCCCTTAACAATAATGCCAAAAAAGATTGTAAGTTCAGGCGTGACTCCCTTAACAACCGCCTTGCTTAGCAATGGAAGTTCCAATTATGGTTGAAGGCAAAAATTACTTTTATGTGCACAATGGAAGCCATTTTATGTCATTGCAAATAATATGGTCTTAGTATTCTGAAGTAGACCCAACTAGTTGAAAGGATTGATGGCTTTTAATGTAACATGAGGGCTAAATAGGTATTGTATTTTTACTGTTTAAAGCTGTTCAGGTAATCCACTTACTGTATCTTCACATCTAGAGGTTCATCTTGTATGGTGAAAGAGAAAGAGACTTCCCAACTTTTTTTGTAGAGGGAAAGCAGCTAATTTAAGCAGACTGAGATCAAGTCAAACTTGTTCTCCTTGTATTGATGCTCAAGTTAGCTGGGGAAAAGAAGGACAAGACCTCTCTCTCCTCCAAGGCAAGCAGAGGAAGCAGTTATCAGGAGCAGGATCCATAGAAGAGAGGATCCTGATAGCTTTGCTTGAGGCTATTGCTTCCTCAGTGGCAGCAGCATTGATCATAGGAGGGGAGTAAAGATAAAGCCTTTTTCCTCACCAGTAATCTGGCAATGAATATATGGATATTTTATATATATATGCATGCGTGGGCACATATGTACACATGTGCAATTCAGAACTCTATGACCTTGTGCCATGTGGAATTGTCTTCATCTGTACCATTCCTTTTCTGAGGCTTCATAGACAGCATAGGTTCTCAAATTCTGCTTGTCCTTTTCAGCCATGAGAAATGAGCCTATACCCTAGAACACCTAGTCTTCTACAAGCAACTAATTATTAGATGCTGTGAGTATCCTTCTTTGGTGAAGAGGCAAGTTATAAATTCACCTAATAAATAATAATGAAACTCCTTCAGTTGATGGAAGGCTTCTATTAGTAGAACAGGAAGGAGAGTGAGTTTCAGCAGTTTGCTCTCTCCATGGTAGCCCTCTCTCCAAATCTGTTCCAGAGTTAGAAGAGCCTTAAAATAATGTTTATGGGGAGCAAGGGTGCAGAGGGATCCATAATAATAACATGCTCCTTGTTATGCTGATAAAAGCTGCCCATCAGTGGAATTAATTGACTTCTGGGCACTATTTATATCTCAGGGAAGATCTCATTTCTTTCACCTACCCTGATGTGTAATGGCATCTTAAAACAAAATCTTGAAAGATCTAATAGATCTTTGCAATGGCAATTCATCTTGATAATTTGGGATAGTTAGGATAATAACATTGAAAGCCTCCCAAAATAAAAAAAGGAAACCAAAACAGTATCAATTCAGAGATGTTGAAAGTGCCTGCTTTTTAAGTGTGCTTGCTTATTTTTCATACTTAAAATCAGAATTTTAATTGGGCCACATTCAACATGGCTTAATGGAAACAAAGGTGGGAGAGATTCAAGATTCACAACTAGCTTTATAAGGTCCAGATTGAAACCAGAATTCTTGAATCAGGATTTGTAGGAAAAAGAACAGCCCTATTCAACCGATTGCTTTTTCTCTCCTGGTGTTTGATGACAAGTCTTTCTTGCCATTTCTCTTCATTACTAATCTATGTAATCAACCCTGCAATTGGGAGACTCTTGCAAAGCCAGTTTTACAGATTTGATTTGTTACAACCTAAGCATGCTTAATTTTCTCCTGATTATAGTACGTAACAGTCCCAGACAGGTTTCTTTGTGCTTTTTCATGTGAGTGGTAATGTTTGGAGGGTTTTTTTTTTAAATTATCTAAATGAAAACAATACCATATATACATCTGTATCCGGATAGCATCCACTCTTCTGAGGTTCCAACAGCCCTTAAAATCTGGTTTTAGTTCCCATGCCTGGAATTAATATATTTGGGGAAGGGGACAGTTATTACATGTTTTATTGTCTGTTTTTAGTCCAGGCTGTTTCATTTTGTTTAAGCTTTAAATTATTTCATCTTGTATTGGATTTTGTAAGCTGCCCAGAGTCTGTCAGAATCAGTGGCCATAATACATTGAATGAAAGAAATAAGGTAATTAATATTGTCATGTGTTTTAGAAAGTATGGCATATATTTACTTTTTTTCTGTAAATTCAGGGGCATCCCACTGGATGGCTGCCTACTTGCATGAAGTCATACAAATATTTTCCCTGAGGTCTACAGTATGTTCATATCTGCATATGTTAATCAAATTAACATCATTCAGTGACAGTGTGCTTACTTGTACTTACAAAGGTACATTTTGGGATTATCTGTTTTGCTTAGCATGAGCAATAACTGATCCATGCATCAGGCTCCTGCAGTAATAGTTTGGGTATCTATGTTTTGAGATCCATGCACACATGGATCTACTAAGCATTCCCTAAACAATTTGACAAAACAAAACAATAAACCATGGCCTAAATCACTACTCATTTTTAGATATTAGTCAAAAGGAAAACATACTTTGAAAACACTTGATCACAAAAGGATCTTATCCTGATTTGTATAGCTAGCACTACTCTGAAGGCCCAGTACTCTTCAACAATAATGCATTAACATTGTACTAGCCTCTGACTCACTGCTTCCATCCATACTTCTGGAGCAATAGCATAGGCATAAAGCATTTTGCGCTTTTTGGATTACCCTGGTTCCTTTTCAAACAAAAATGTTTCTGCTTTAGATGGTAAGAGACTGATATGACCCAGAATCATTATTTGTTATCATCCTTCATTAAAAAGCAGGACTGAGCACAATATTTGAAGAGCATCTGCCTCAAGCATATATAACTTGAAAGGCAGGCATTCTTAATCTTTCAGAAATCATTCTGTATACAGTGAAGAAACTTTTCTTTAGACCTTTACATTAAAAAAAAAAAAGTTAACAAAAGGTAGCTCCAATAACATTGGTATCTATCCATGATACTCATAACCTGAAAGAAGCCAGGATAGCTACTTTTGTTTTTCATGCCTATGGAGATTTTCAGTCATCCAGGTCATAGTTGTCCCAAAGGTTCAAGATTGACTCAGCCTTCCATCCTTCCGAGGTAGGTAAATTGAGGACCCGGATTGTGGAGGCAATAAGCTGACTTTGTAGAAACACCGCTTATGGGGGGGCCAAAAGCCCTAATAAGCAGGTATATACAAAAGAATGAAGGCTATTGCTATAAATGCATTGTAAGCTGCCCTGAGTCTCCGGAGAAGGGCAGCATATAAATTGAACTAATAAATAAATAATAAATAAATAAAGGTACTTGTTCAAGAGGCAACTGGACTTTCTGGTTTTTCTTTGAAGATGTTTCACTTCTCATCCAAGAAGTAGGTTCTTGGATGAGAAACGAAACGTCTTCTTGGATGAGAAGCAAAATATCTTCAAAGAAAGGTCAGAAAGTCCAGTTACCTCTTGAACAAGCACTACTGTTTTTCATGTGTCTTGGGATACATGTTGACAATGGGCATTCCTTCAGTATGAGGGTCTCGTACTGAAGGAAGAGGGTTTCAAGTGAACATAGGACTGTGCTGACCACTTTTTTCAGTTATAAATTTTAGTGATTTTTTAAAAAAAACTAATACATAGTCTAACCTTATTACCATTGTTAATTGTAAAAAGTTTCTTGATGTCTCTTTCTTACCCATCAAGGAACCTGAATACTCTGCTTGCATATGAAAATGAATATCCTTATTTAAAAAATGGTTGTTTTTTATTTATTTAATTTTTTTTAAAAAAATGCATTAAAAAAACACTGTTTCTTCAATTCAGCACTTCTTGTACAAAGTGCAAAATGGTTTATCATATAAACTATTAAAGAGATCTAAATCTAAATTTATTCAGATTCCTCCCCATTTAAAGATTCCAGCAATGCAGAATTTAAGATTTCAGCTCTGTAAAAATCTTTTCTCCCATCTACCAAACCTGTTTTTGAAATATCATTTTCAAAAAAAGAAAGAAATCTGATGATTTTGCAGAGTTTGGCCAATGATTTTTCTGTCAGCTTAATAAACATGTCCTCCTATACAAATTTCTAATATTCTTCTAAATTGTTGAATTCTTTTCCTCACCACATGCAAATATGGTTTATAAATAAATGTGTTTATCACATGTAAATGTGAAATATTTATACATGTAAATCAAATGTGTGGAATAGACATTACACCTTGTTAAACTTCTGTATTGAGGACTTAACATTTATTTTATGCCCTACTACCTTAATAATATGCTACTTTATTCCTGAACTGCATGTCATTTTCCTCAAGGTGGATTAGCTTTTTATTCAAATAGTAATTTATGTAATTAATATTTATAGTGAAAATAATAATCCAAGACTTGCTCTTGTTTTCTGACTGAATTAGTATAAGCAGAACTAACTTGTCTTGAGATCATATTCTACAGTATTTGTAGAATATTATTAATATTTTATATTATTGAGAAACATATGCTGCCTTTAATTCTTTACCCACCACTAGGGTGTAAGTGGTGAGATGCTTTAAAGTACTATTTGATGATATAAATCTTACATGAATTGTGAATGTATCAACTAAGTAAATTCATTGAGTTGTTCTTGACTCTTGATACGCTTACGTTCTTGGACATGTCGTTTTCTTGGCAACAAGAAAATGATTGGGCATTCCATTCTACCCTACAAGTGTTGAATTTCCTGCTGGTTTTACCACTAAGTATGTATTGAATCTCACCTGCTTAACTTTTCAAAATTACCCCAGGTCAGCTAGTGGCTGTCACTAAACTCAGCAGGAGGTAAGGAATTCATAAACATTTGAAGTGTAATGATGCAATTTATATGAATAATATTTTGATGTTTAAGCATAACATATACATTAACTTCTGATTGTTCTGAGACAATGTGGAACAAAGACAAGACATTCTAATCTTATTTACCATATTCTTATTCCCATCCATAGGTTGTTCCAACAAATAATATGCTTTCCTCCCAAGGTGACTAATAACTGCTTTATGTCAAAATATCACACTATTACTGTGAAAATAAATAATGTGATCCTTTCTGCAGTGAATGATATTAAAATGAATTTTATGAAGTGAATGACAATAAAAGAAATAATATTCATATTTATAGTATTTGAATGTGTTTATGGCACTTTAAATAAAATTCAGAATCTGAATATATTGAGGTATTTTTCTTTCACTGATGCAAGTATCATTCTTGTTTAGAATGGTTAGTTTTAACTCATCTGAAAGAAGGGTTTGAAAAAAATGCTTGAAAAGTGTATTCCCATTCAAACTAAATTATAAATGACTAAACTTCAAAAATCTGATGCACTTTGAATGTATTAATGGGATGATTTAACTCAGCACTGGAGGGGAAAAAAAGGTTGTATAAAGCTGGATGACTTAGGAAGTAGCTGTTGGCCTTGTCCAAGATCCACTTGGAAACAGAAGTTCAAAATTATCTCTGCTGTCTTAAAAATATATGTAGTTATATTCTTAGTTCCCAATTACCAATTTGATTTAACTTGTTTCCGTACTTCTTTATGAGTTTGGCAAAAACAAGAGAGAAAGCCAGCATGGCAATAGTATTCGGTACACACTGTATTGACATTGCATGCAATGTAAAGCCTTGTAAATTAAGCACATTATATAAATAATGAGATAATGTCTCTGAGGGAGATGGGTGGTTTAGAAATATAACATATATTTTAAAAAATAAATAAAATTCCACAATTTTGTTGTGTACTTGATGGTGTCATTATGTATATGTTATTGCTAGCGTCCCCCTTGTCCTTCACTGTGATCATCCATAAACACTTTTAAAAATATGAATCTGGGAGTATCTGTCCTCTCCTCCCATTTCCTTTTCTCCCCACTATATTATAATGCCTGGGATTTAGAGAATCCCAGCATGATTTTTTCCAATCTAGCAGGCTTCTGGGAAATTCACTATATGGCTTTTTAGATTATCATTAAACCCATGAAATATCCAAGAAAACAGTGACTTACAACAACAACTGTGCCCAAAATTTCTGATGCTAAGCAAGACAGTTGTTAGGTGAGTGGGCCTCATTTTATGACTTTTCTTGCCATAGTTGTTAAGTGAATCATTGCAGTTGTTAAATTAGCAACACAGTTGTTAAATAAATCTGACTTCCCCATTGATAGATGGGTCCAAGGTCACAAAAGATGATCACATGATTCTGGGACACTACAACTGTCATAAATATAAAACAGTTGCCAAGTGCTCAGATTTTGATTACGTGACCATGGGGATGCTGCAATGGTCATAAGTGTGAAAAACGGTCTTAAGTCACTTTTTTCATTGTTGTAACTTCTGTCACTAATCAAATTGTTTTAAGTCGAGCACTATCTGTAATGACACAATGTTATAAAGTTATACACTTTCTATCAGATATCTATCTGCAGAAATGCTCAGTATATTAAAATTGTAATACTTTGTACAAACACAATATCATCTAAAACAAAATAGCATGTACATACGGTACACAGTACTCAATCATTTCAATCAGAGATTTTTAATCTCTTCAGGATGAGACTGATTCATATTCTATATCACTAAATTAAATCAGAATATTAGAATTACATAACAGAAAATTTAACTGTGTGGAGGATAGTGGTGGTGCAAAAATAGTTTGTCTCTGATTAATCAGTAGGATCATGCAATATAAATAAGTGAATAGGAAAAAAAAAGAATAAATGCCAGAGTGGGTTATTGCCTCATTTATTTTTATAGGAAACAAATTTCCAAGCTGTAATATTGTGCATGTGGTGATAAAAGGAAAGTTGTCACCTTCAATGAGTTTTCAATTTATCTAGATGCACAATGAACAGCAACTTAGTGTTTAAGGAATTATTATTAGTAGTAATTATTAATGAATTCCTTATTAACAAGTGATAATTTTTGACTTGGGGTGAAGCCTGCAGTAACTTACACACTAGCCAAGTGGAAGTTAACTATATAAATGACTACAGGTAGTCCTTGACTTACAACCACAATTGAGCCCAAAATTTCTATTGTTAAGTGAGACATTTGTTAAGTGAGTTTTGCTCCACTTTACAACTTTTACAACAACAACTCAGTTGTTAAGTGAATTGCTGCAGTTGATAAGTTAATAACCAGGTTGTTAAGTGAATCTGGCTTCCCCATTGACTACTTGTCAGAAGGTCACAAAAGGGGATCAAATGGCCTTGGGACATAGCAACGCTCATAAATACGAACCAGTTGCCAAGCCTCTGAATTTTGATCACATGATCATGGGGTGCTGCAAAGGTCATAACTGTGAAAATGGTTGTCAGTCACTTTCTTCAGTGCTGTTGTAACTTTGACCAGTCACTAAATGAACTGTTGTAAATCAAGAACTAACTGTAGTTTCCTCAGGATTATTGCCCTTATATATGAAATGCTATGGTTCAGAAGATAATCTGTACTTCTTTAAATGGAAAATTAGTTTTGAGATGCGTAGAATTTTCTTTAAAATGCATTGAGTTTAGTTTCTCTTTCTTAGTATGCTTTGAGATGAAGTGTTTCTGTCCTGCTTTATTGTGAAGTGCATTGAATCTATAATGGAGAAGGCATATAGAGAAGATGAAAGAAAGAGACATTAATAAATGTAATTTAATTGAAAGAAAGAAGATAATATGATATAAGAAAGGAACTACATGGAATCCTAATCTCTCCTATGAGACATCCAGATAGGCTAGCCTGGGAGACTAGGCCTCTGGCCTTTCTAAGCTAAATCTTAGAAGATGTTGGATTGTTCATTAGAAAATGTCAGAAGGAAAGCAGTATCCCAATTTAAATTGCTTATAGCTAATGGCATCAATTAAGACAAATTCTGGGAAAGAAGTTCAGAATTTTGATAAGTGAAATGAGGAGGACTTTGATTAAAAATCATCAAGGCTAATCTCCAATGGAAGAAAATAAAGAGAGAGATACATAATACATATATCTTAACAAGAATATTCTAACTCCTATTAGATGAAGTCCAGAATTTCATATCAATACTAATAACTCTGTACAGTTTGTTTATTGCTAAAATCCAAAATTGTTCTTAGTGCTATCCCACCCTTCTGAGTATCTTACCATCTTCAGTCTCAGCTGAGATATCTGCCTAGATAGTTACCGTTTGCTGTCATATTTTGCATGTAAGAAAATAGAAATAATCAATCATGTAACAAAATTGAATAAAATTAAATTTAAGACTATAAGCTTTGGCTAGCCAATGGGTACAACTAAGAAAAAGAATTATTGAAGAAAAACATGGATTTCTTGCTGCGATTCTCTCTGTAAAGTGAAGATGCAAGGAGAAATGTTTTAAATGCAAAACAGTTTTAAAACAACTCCCCCAACAAGAATTATTATAGAAATAGATGGGAATACCCATTTATGGTTGTGCAGAGAAACTGCAAGCACAGGAAGAAGTAATAAATATAATACAAAAACCTGGAAAATGGAGACAAAGTCCCTAGAGAATAAGTTGGAGGGGGCATTTACTTTAGTGTACAGCTATTTCAATAATGAGGTAAAGCATTAGTGTAGGTGTTCTCCAAGAAAGCATAGCTAAAATCTTGCCTAATTTGTTATGAAGCAGTATATATTTCCTTTTTCTTCTCTAAAACCACAGTACCCTCAGTTTAAATCCTGAAATCTGTAAAGGACATCTATATTTGAGCAATAGGGATACCCCTTGGGAACGAAGTTAAAAATACAGACCCATCTAGTTTCAACATAGAAGTGTCCTTACATTAATAAGAAAAACTGATGAGATTGTCAGACTGTGTTTTTAAAAAGAAGAGGCTTGCAGCAGAGGCTTGTAGAGTTTTACAGATGAAAGGCTGAATTTTATTGAACTAAGATATTTTTAACAACAGCAACAAAATATACCGAAGGCTTTGTTCAAAATAGGCAGCTTATTGAAAAAGAATAACTATTGTTGAACCTGGACTAAATAAATAAATAAATAAGAAACACCCACCACCAATCAAACCAAAGCAATCTAAAGTATGCACACCAGGGGTGAAATGCTACTGGTTCGGGCCAGTTTACCCGAACCGATAGTAAAAAATGTTACTGGTTCACAATCGGTAGTAAAAAAATGTTTAAAAAAAAGTTCTGACGATCAGCTTTTTAAGCGAATAGGTAGTAAAAAAATGCTTTAAAAAAGTAAAAAAAAAGGCTTGGATGATCGTGTGGCACAGTTGGGATCATCTGAGCCTTTCTTTTACTTTATAAAAGCATTTTTTTACTACCTATTCGCCTAAACCGGTAGTAAAAAATGCTTTAAAAAAGTTTTTTAAAACGTACTAAAATCGCGCACCATAGCTGATTTCCCCCCTCACTGTTCTACTTACCTTCCCAAGCCTCCTATTGGCGTGTACTTTTTTAAAGCATTTTTTTACCTATTCGCCCGAACCAGTAGTAAAAAAATGCTTTAAAAACGTAAAAAAAGGGTTCCGACAATCATAGCTGTGCCACGTGATCTTGGGAACCTTTTTTTTAAAAAAAAACTTTTTAAAGCATTTTTTTTATACTGGTTCGGGCGAACAGCGGAGCCCACTTTTTGCATCTGATAACACTGTGATGTCAACTGGAAGTCCGAAAGTCAAGTTTTTTGAGATGAGTGGTTTGTCCCTGCTTTCTTGCTGGACATCTTTTAGAATTCCTATTCCTACCTATTCTGATTTTCCATGGTAAACTCAATCCAAAAATTCACAAGGTCTGACCTTGCTTACTCTGAGCTTGACAAGGGCAACCAGGAAATATAATCGGAGGTAGAAGTAGAAAGAACACTGAACACAATTCCTGCTAGCACTCTGCCCCATAGAAATATCTCTTTCTTTGCACTTTTTTTCCAGTGCTGTGTTATTCAAGAGTGCAATCAAATGGAAAGAGCTGTAGATCCAGTGCAGATAATTCCTATTATCTATGTGTGGTCACAAATGTGTCTGCTTGTACTTTACTTCAATAATTCAAGAGAAAATGCCAAGCAAGTGGTGTATGATGTTGAGGATTTTTGTAAAAAAGAAAAAAGTATTATTGTTGTAATTTTTATTTTATTCTTCTTAAGAACACTGCATTTTTTTTAAAAAAGGCATGTCCCAATGAGTGATGCATTATTCCTTGCAAGTCCTTATTCCTCTGACATGACTTCTCAAAATATGGCCAAGTAATATTATGAGTTATTTTTTATTATATAAATTAATTATTGTTTGGGAATTAATATTAATTCCCAAAATAATATTAGAAAGTAAAGCTCAGAGATCTTTAAAAACAAGGTTTTTATCAGGTGGAATCAGGAAAATGATAATTAAATGAGGCAACTGAATCCTAGTGGAGTATCCAATGTTTCATGATTTCAAATATTTTATTACTGACAAGTTTTAGTACAGAGTAGCAGTTCATTTCAAAATCCATTTAAAACAGTTGTTCTTTAAGCTGATTTAAATAAAAAAAAAGATTTTCCTTTTACTACAGTTTATTTTAGCCTTATATTTTCTGTAATGTATGTGCAAGGGCAAAATTTAAAGAAACCTTTATAGCAAAATGTACATTTGCTATATAATTCCATAATAGACGTATATCTGTTCAGTTTAATTGAAAGAGACATTAGTTTTGTCAATTGAAATATTTTGAGACTGCAAACAACACAAGCCCAGTTCTACTCTATTAGAAGTATCAGAATAAATTATAGCAGAATGAATTATTCACAAATATAATCAATGTACTGCTGTTGATTCTATTGTATAACTGTAATCCACTTACTGTTAATTACAAATCTATCTTGTCTCTTTGTATTTTAGAATGCTATGAATGGTTACCAGTTTTTTCATTAATATTTCTTCCTTCTTCCATTATGGGCAATGTTATAATTCTATGAAAGGATCATCAGTAGTTGGAAGTTGGACCCTTTCTGTGGGATGAAGAAGGAGACCTATCATTGCTTGAAGAAAAGCAATACTGCCATATATTTTTTTCATCTCTGCTTCTATGATGTTGTGAAATAGGAAGGTCTTGAATCTGCGGGATAAAAATTCTTCCTGTTCTACTCTCCACCTGCTACAATAATGAATGCCTCAACAATGGAAAAGCCTACACTATCCATGGGCCTGGAGCCAAGTTGTTATTTTGGCTCCCTTTGGCATGAATGAGAGAGAAGATAAAGTAAGAATAATTAATCCAAGAAAAAGAGGATCAAGGAAAAACATTGCCCCTAATTTTTGCCAATGCTGTATAAATTCAGCAAGGTATATTAAGTGATCATTCTTCTACCGTGGACAATTTTCCTGATTGATCTGCACTGTTCACAGAAAATATGTCCAGGCACCATCACATTTTGTTTCTTTATTTTGCATACATTTATATATTTCATAAGGAATATTGAACATATAGTCATATCAACAACAGAAATAAATTAAAATTCTACACACTGCTGCTTCCTCATATTGCTGTTCATCTAAGTAGGGTTCTCTTTACCAAAGTCTCTGCAGAATAGTACAGTTTCTATTGCCTTCCTACTTGTTAACACACTGAGAAGCATTCTGACCTCACGGGGAACCAAACTGTTCCAGACTAAGGAGAATGTGATCGACAAGACCATTCTTTACTTTCTCCCCCTTCCCTCCCACCTCTGAGGAATGGGAATGCATAAAACATTTCTCCTTGGTTCATACACAGTGCAGAGGTTCCATCAAGAATAGATGATCATGAAGGTAGCAAGGATCCAAGTTATAAAGAGATTTATGAATAATAATCAGCATCTGGCATTGGACCAGACACTTACTGGCAACCAGTAAGTGCAGCCCAATGGGGTTCCCAGCAGTCAGCAAGCAGTCAGCTGTTTTCTTCCCTAGCTGTAGCTTTCAAGGCACTATGAAAAAGAAAACAAAGTCATGGGAGACCACAAGATGAGTCGTAGTTTTCAGTACTTCCTGTGTCCTCACAGCATCCAAACACAGAATAAAGACTTTTCCTATATTTTCTGTTTGGTCCTGAAGTTAAATATATGAATAGGTGTAGGTAGTCCTTGATTTACAACTATCCTTTTAATGACCATTCAAAGTTAAAACAGTAGCGTAAAAGGTGACTTAGGACCGTTTTTCACACTTACAACCTTTGCAGCATTCCCCATGGTCACGTGATCAAAAACTGGAAGCTTGGCAGCTGACATGTATTTATAATGGTCGCAGTATCCCGGGTTCATGTGGTCACCATTTGCATCCTTCTGACAAGCAAAGTGAATGGAGAAGGCAGATTCACTTAACAACCATATTACTAACTTAACAACTGCAATGATTCCCTTAACAACTGTGGCAAGAAAGGTCATAACATGGGCAAAACCCATTTAACAAATGTCTTGCTTAGCAACAAATTTTGGGCTCAATTTTAGTCGTAAGTCAGGACTATTTGTATTATCAATATATTGATGATATCTTATCCCAAACTGACAGTTGACCTCCTCCTCCAACGGCTTTATACAGAGGTAAGGAAGAAAGGAGAGAGGACTGAATCCTAGGAATCCCATTAAAATACCCCACACTTTTTCCTCCACAAGAATTGTTGGAATCATCCATGCAAGAAAGAATGTAAATACCTTCATAAGGTATTTACATTCCAAAAAGGTCCAAAAAGATACCATGGGTTATGGTGCTAAGAAAGGGTGAAATATCCTTATTCAAGTATCATTGCAGATCATCAGTTAGAGTGACCATTATGAATTACAACCTATGCCCAAGACTGAATTCTTCCAATTGGACTATTCTGAGTCCTTTTTAGCAACTTCTCTATCATCTTGACTTAAAAGGAGAGTTTGGACTGGGGCCACGGAAAGCCCCCCAAGGCCCAGAGGTCTTCGCCCACCTTACCGAATCAATCCCCCGAGTCATATGACAGTGAGGATGAGGGTGAAGACGACCCAATGGTGAGTGGATCCATCCACCCCTTTCTCTTCCCTATACACCTAACAGCCCCGAAAACAGGGACCCAAGGGTCTTTCCAAGCCCTAATAGATTCAGGCTGCACGAGGTGCCTGATTAACCAACCCACAGTCCTAAATTTGGGGATCTGTGCAAAAAAGCTCAAACATCCAATCCGATTTGAACAAGTTGATGGATCCCTAGTGGGGGGGACTTACGCCACACACTTGGCCGAGCCAGTGAGGCTGGAGCTAGCAGATCACTGGGAAACGATTCGGTTCATAATAACCCCCAAAATGACAGACCCAGTCATACTAGGACTCTCGTGGCTAGACAAGTGGGGGCCAATCATTTCTTAGGAAGGACATACAACTCTGATCATATTGCCTCCTTTCTTAAGGCAGTAATTTATCACTTCCCAAGCCTGGCCATGATCCACTTCCAAGCCAGGCCATGATAACCAAGAGTGAAATGGTCAAGCCCACAGACACTGGTACTTATCCCACAGAGAATCCCCATCTCAGGTGTGTCAAGTTTGTATGAATGCCAGATGTCCATGACAGACAAGTCTCATGGGACCCTGATCCTCCATCCTTCATCTCTAAGAGGGTAGGAGCAGGTTTGCCTGCAAAATACTTGGCAGATTGGTCACAGTGACATGTAGGTAAATTTTCTGACTGAGCAATGTGGAATCGGGAGTAGATTACATTAAACAGTGCCACCATATAGCATTTTGTATATGGAATATGGAGAATGATATTGTATGTGACCTTCCATCTCTTCTTAACCATTTTGCAGTGTTGAATGCTTTCCAGGGTTCTAATAATGAGCTATGAAAAGCATTAATTTACATATTACTTTGTAAACAGGGTATTCACAGGTAGTAACAAAAGAGACAGGCACTTGATCCTGCTTTTCCAAATCATAAATTATGCTATCTGACCTCCAAAATCTGCTCAGGAGCTGCTGTTACATGTTCAATTTCCTTACAATTCAGCCACTGCCTTTCTAGGAAAGCAAATGAAACAACAACAAAGAAACCCCAACCTGCCACAGTAAAAATACAAGGAATCCTGTAGTTCATAGCATTGATTGCAATTATACCATTTTACCATTGTATGGTATGTTCACTCTGAATGTTAGCTCAGAGAAGTTCATTTATGGGGGAACATGAATAAAATAAAAGACAAAAACAGATGGAATAAATAATAAAATTATAGTCCCAAAGTCTCTGTTTGTTTAGACTGCTCTCTTAAGTTGTGAAAACAATATCATTTTCTTAAGGACTAGTGACATCAAAGATTCATTCGTTCATTCATTCATTCATTCATTCATTCATTCATTCATATAGATAGATAGATAGATAGATAGATAGATAGATAGATAGATAGATAGATAGATAGACAGACAGAGAGACAGAGAGACAGAGAGACAGACAACAAAATAAGGTATAAAAAACAAGATTTTAAAAATCAAGATGGGAAATTTGTCCAACCACACTGGTATAGTGGTTAATGTACCAGGCTACAAACCAGGAGACTGTGAATTCTAGTCCTGTTTTAGGAGTGAAAGCTGACTGGATAATTTTGGCACAGCCTCTCTCTCTCTCCCTCTCTCTCTCTCTCTCTCTCTCTCTCTCTCTCTCTCTCTCTTTCTCTTTCTCATCAGCTAATCGGTTTTATTAAGTATTACTTTATCGTATGTCACACAGTTTGATTCATGCATAGTAATAGAACAAAGTGAAACTCAGGTCAAATTATCAGAGAAGTGTGTATGGCAAACCATGGCAATAAGGTAAAAACTGAATGGATGTTTGATGGAATTTGAACCGAATACAAGCTGAGTGACTGATAGATTGACTTGCAAAAACAAATATCTAAAGGAAGAATAGCAAGAAAGAGAAGACTATGAAACTTGCGGTTTGTTGATGAAATCTTCATAAACGTAGGGAGAAGTTTAAGACAAAAAGGTAAAATATGAATTGAAACAAGGATGGTACTCAGAGATAGTGTGATTGGTGTGAACGTACATTATATTTAAATTTTCTTGTATCTTGTATCTCCTGCTTTTAGTTACTATTTCTCAGTTTTAGGCCACACTTCATATATCGTCACTTACCCCTAAAGGAATAGCACAATGGATATATGCATATCTAAAAAATAATTTTAAAAGTAGGAGTTTTTAAAAAAAGAATGATAGAATACATACGTGCAAAATTAAAATCTATTTTATATTATATTTTGCAGGCCAGATTTCTATTTACTCGTGTTTATGTTTTCATGTATAATAAATATAAAATTCACTGCTCTGTCTAGGCATCTTCTGGGGCAAAAGATTTACTTAACTTTTTAAAATATAGGAAGAATCTCAAATTTTTCTTTTCGCAAGACACTGCAATAGATCTTTTAAAATTTCTGTTCTTGACAAAATTGTTCTGCATCATATAGCACTGCAGGCTTTCCTCCATGGTTACCTCCTTTGCAGGAAGTTCTAGACCATTTGTCTTGTCACATGAACATTTCTGAGCGTACAGCAAAAGAAAAGCATGATATGATCATGTTGTGTGTTTTTGCTATTGAAGAAGAAGGCGGGGCGGGGAGGAGCCAAAAGCTTTGCCCATCTCATAGATGTTCAAAAATGCAACATGGAAAAGGTCAAAATAAGCTAGATTTCATTGGTAGTGGTATTTTATTTCATATTTTCAATCTCTAGTACTCCTCCATAATCTACCTACGATAAATCTGATTGTCTAGTAATATCAACGTTACATGTTAATATTGCATCCATCCTGACTGGTAAATATATAGCATAGACTGACAAGTACTTAATTAATTAACCCTTTCAATTTTTAATATACACATCACATCATCTTTCTTTCATTCATTCCTTAATAAAATAGACTCACAATAAATATCACTGCGCCTTAGGATTGCTTTGTTGTTGTTTTTTTTTAAATATATGATTTTTAAAGTTGCTTGCTTGATAGTTTTGCTTTTTAAATTCCTGTACATAGATTAGGACATTTTCAGTTTATTTTGGATTTTCATCTTAAATGCTAAAATGCAATTGCTATTTACAAGAAGGAGCTTATCAACTTTTTGGGAAAATGTATTCTTAATGTAATGGTTGCTGACATAATGCAAGGAACACATTCTTTATTCTGAAATCCTGAAGCAGGTTTAAAATGGAAAGGATGGGGAAATAGTTTCTTCTTTATGAAGAATCTATGTGGGTTGTTTATAAGTGAGAGAAGGTGAACTAAGATCCAGCTAGATGATTTCATCAGCTTTTAGAAAAGGAAAAATGAAGTATTTCAAAGTTCACATTAAATAAAAGGAAGTAGAGAAAAACTAAATGTAGGAGTGAATTGTTTCTTTACTTTATTCATGTGGGAGAAGGAGTGGCAGAATCTGGGAGCAGAGTTAAAAGAGAAATCATCCTAGAAACCCTATGTAGCCAAAGTGGACTAAGTCCTACCTCCCATGAACCGTATCTAATTCCAAGCAGGTGCTGTTAGTTGAGAAGATGCATAGATATGATTGGCAATAAATCAGTTCAATTGAACCTTCATATGTGGACCTGATCTTATGTGCCTGACAATTCAAGTGTAATTTCCACTCAGGATTAAGTCATATATGTCTGTCTATTTAATATTTCATCAGCACTGACCCTAACTTGCCGATGAAGGCACTGATTCTACCAAAGCTGGGACAACAGTTTCACAGTCCGACGGGGCTTCAAATGGATTGAGACACAACTTTTTTTTTTAATTCCTTCACATTTATCTGCAAAGTGAAATATTGAAGAAGTTTGTGAAGTTTATGAAGCCACTGTTTATGGTTATGAAAGAGTAGACTTTTCCTTTATGTACTAAGGTGGTAACAGTGATACATCCTGTATGTTCATCTTATAGTTTTCAAGGAGCTTGTTGATCAGATAATTTAATAGGAGTCAAGAAGTTGGATACCAGCTTGGCTTTGACTATTCTAGAAACAGAATTATATTTTTTGTGGCTATACACTCCACTTTCAAGTTCAGAAATGCAAATCCTATAAGGAAATGCTTCCTCTCACTAATCATAGTTCAGACCTGATGTGGAGGTGAATTGACCAAATCCAGATATCTACCCTAAGAATGGTATTTAAGTATGTTAAATGCATAAAATATAAATGAATAAATATTCCCTCTTTTGTTCTACCCAACCATTGTAACAAGGCCAATTATGTAGGGACAGGATAGTGCACTTTTGGCATGAATCCATAGTGCCAACATCAGAGCACTAAAGAAAATTATTGGTCTTTTTTGCTATCTGGAAATGTCTCAATCCTATAATTATTATTATAGGAAAAACAGCATTATGCTGTTTCTGGTAGTGCTTCACTAGTGCATTGATTTAGATTGGAAATATTTTTCCCCCAGAAGAGAAGGCAAATATAGATGAAAATCCAAAATTCCCAGACTACAGGTAAACCACCCTCAATTTATTAATTAAGAATAGAGGTCTTTAATGCTGTTTACCTTTTGAATTTTTCAGAAATAATTACTTCTGCTTGTTTCAGTTTATTGAATTTTCAGTGAAGTAATATTTCACAGTTAGTCACAACACTTTGCAAATCTACACAAAACTAATGGCACAATAAAGGTGGTTTCCTTTCAAAGCAATCTATTTAAATAACATTTTATAGGCAGGAAGTTATATCTTATAAAGACTGTCTCACATTTATAGCTTTGGTTTGGCTTTTAACATTCATCATGCTTTGTGGAGTATGTCATTAAAAATACATAGCAAATTGATTTTTCTTCATATAGTTTAAATGGCAATCTTGTAAATGTATGATACTAGGCCAGAAAAAGATTTGGAAGAATGAAGAAATGTTAAAGGGATAGGAGAATGTGCAATAAAGAGGGAAGAACATTTCCATCAATATTAATGTTTTTCCACTTTCTTCAGTCTGAATTGTGTTGTATATTCTATGTGGACTGAACTTGGTCAAATCATTACATATTTTCTTACAAATGTCTCTGGTCTCTTCTATATAAGGAGTCTTTACTGCAGTCTAATATACATTGTTACTCTATTCGTTTCTCCCTATATACATCACTCTTTCCTCTCTAAATTCATCCTAAATATACTTCGGAAAATGGAATAGGTGTCTTTTTCTTTACCTGCCCTTGTCCCCAAAATGATGAGGCTGGAGAGTCCACTTATCAGGTGTAAGGAATAAGTGAAGTTGAATCATCCTTGTTCTGTTCCCTTCCAATCACCTGATTTACAGCTTGTTGGGGAACAGGGGGTGTGATTTTCATGTTCTGTTTTCTATCACATTTAAGGTAGCTCAATGTAGGAAAACAATGATCTCAATTCAGCTGAGATCACCAGAGAAGGATAGTTAAAGGTATTTGTAGGCAGAAATTCCAGTCAGGTCTGCAACCTTAAATACTGAAAGAGCCATTTGGACCTGTTTCCCACAGAAAAGAAAACACCGGGAGCCACAAAACCCTTCCCGTGCCTGACTATTTCTTGAGCAGCCAGAAAACTAGCATATGTAGTTGAATTAAACATTCTGTTTTCTTCTGAAATTTTTCTTTTCTTGGATTTATCCATGGTTGGCCTACTGGGGGTTGAAAAGCTCAATAAATTGTGTGCCAGTGGGAATCGCACATTGGTGGTTGTGACACATATTTTGAGTGACAGGAAGCCGCAAAAGAGGGGTGAAAGAGCCATCTGCGGCTCCAGAGCCTCAGGTTGCTGACTCCTGGTCTATGTAGTTTTATGCTACAGTTGGTGGCATATGTGGATGTGGGGATGGAAATTTTGCTAGGCCATGAATTCTTTGTGTTTGAACCTATTATATTATAATCTACTATATTATAATATTATAATATATTCTATTATAAGATTCTTTTAAATGGGAAAGTCCATTTACAAGTAGTGGGCATTGCTACACTGAATGGTTGTGTTTTACTTGATCTCAATTTTAGACAAATTACCTGACACAAACCTATTCACTTATGACCAGGGAGGCCATATTCGCATTCACCGTTGTTTCTTCAAAGTGCTATGGACTTGTAAATCTAAGATTCCAAGGAAAACAGCTCACACAACTTCCTTTTCACTCAACATGTAAACATGGAAGATTTAAATAATGGAAAATAACATCCAAAACTGCTCAAAATGTTCTTTTCCAACTTTGGCAACTTGTTCAACTCCAAGAATTCCCCAGCCAGCCATGTTGCCATGAATGGATACCCATGCACTAAAGTATTAATTTACATGGGAAGGGAGGTTTTAAATTAGTGCCACACAAAAAGAAAAATGTGTTCAAATACGTTCCTGCCAATTCTCAGTTAATTTGATGAAAGACAATTTACTTTTGAAATTATTTCAGAGGGAAAGGGAATTTTGGTGAAATTCTCCTAGAAGGAATGTAATGCTCTTGCACTTCTTTAGTTGTGAGGTAACTAAGTACTATCTCTGGAAGCTTTATCTTTCATGGTGTAATAATCTCTTCAGAGATCTGTGGCTCTTTGACTTCTCAATTTTCAAAAGGAAGTCTTCAAAATAGAATTCCTCACTTTGTGCTTTTTTAGACTGGAAGTGTGAGCAACCAAGAAAGTCTTATCTTCTGCTATGGAAAGCAGAAATCAATGTCATCAGCAACCGCCTCTATTCCAAAAATGAAGTTAGCTAAGGAACATTGTAAAGAGCTATTCTCAAGCATCTTGAAAATAAGAAAGTAAAACAGAAGCTCTGTTCACAGGACAAGAAAACATTTGAGAAACTGCCAGGCTAATTTCAGTCCAATATGATCTGAAAATTCTCATTCCTGCAATTTCTCTGTTGTCCTTTTGGAAAGTTAGTTAGTTAGTTTATTTCTTTGTTTCTTTGTTTCTTTGTTCGTTTGTTATCAAGTACAAGAAAACAAGTAACAGTATAGACATAGACATGGACACATGAAAAAAAATGCAACAAATAAAAAAATATAAATAAGCAAAACATAGCCATAAACACATAAAATGAGTACATATAAATGGGAACAGTAGGACAGGGACGATAGGCACGCTGGTGCGCTTATACACGCCCGCTTAGGGACCTTTTAAGAAATGTGAAAGGTCCACGGTAGACAGTTTAAGGTAACAGGTATGGGGGTTAGAGAGACTAACAACAGGATCAGGTAGAGTGTTCCAGACATTTACTACTCTATTGCAGAAGTCATATTTCCTACAATCAAGATTAGAGAGAATTACATTGAGTTTGAATCTATTGATACCTCTTGTGTTATTATGGTACTCATTAATAGGTAGGACGTTATGGTAAATAATCTTGTGTACTAAGCTTAGGTTGGAATGTAGATGGTGTAGTTCAAAGCTATCCAGGCCTAAAATTTTCAAGCCTGGTGGTATAGGGAATTTTATTTCGAGCAAAGGATTTGAGTAGTCTTCCAAAATATCTCTGGACCCTCTCTATTGTATTGATGTCTGAAATACAGTGAGGGTTCCAGGCAGGTGAGCAGTATTCAAGGATAGGTCTGGCAAACGTTTTGTATGCCCTAGTTTGAAGTATAGTGTTACCAGAGAGAAAACTTTGTAAAATAAGGTTGACAACTCTTAATGCCTTTTTTGCAATGATGTTACAGTGAGCTCTGGGGCTTAGATCTTTTGAAATGAGTACTCCTAGGTCAGAGGTGGGATTCAAGTAATTTAACAACTGGTTCTCTGCCCTAATGATTTCTTCCAACAACCAATTCACCAGACTGCTCAGAAAGTTAACAACCGGTTCTCCCGAAGTGGTGCGAACTGGTTGAATCCCACCACTGTCCTAGGTTCTTGACAGAGTGTGGGTCAACTTTTAGATTGTTTCCGGTCAGCATATTTTTTTTATTAAAAAGTTTTTATTTTATAATCAAACAAACATACAATTCATAGTCAATCATGCAATATTCTAACAATATTTGTCATATCTTAATTTTATCATCTCATTTATTGTAATGTTTCCCCAATTTCTTTACTTTTCTGTTAATAGCTTTATCTGTACTTCAATTTTATCCCCTCCCATCCTTCAACCCCCCCTACCCACACACCCCCTCTGATTCCCAGAGCAAAAACAGGGTATAGCATCAACAAACATAAGCTAAAATAAGCTAACTTACTACAGATTTCAAAACTCCCTCACACTCTTTAACTCCTCTTTTAACAATTATTCATCATCCTACCCTTTATAAATTCTCTTGTCACTTTTCAATTTGTTAAATCATGTCTAACTTAAACATTTCATCACATATAACTTTTAAAAATCCCAAAATCTTAAACTGAACATTTTAAAATCTCTTAATGCATCAATAAGACATTCTTCAAAATATAAATTTCACTTCCTCTTCAGTAATACTTTCTTCTTCAGCATTGCTCTTAAATCATCACGTATAACTTATAAAAATCCCATAATCTTAAATTGAACATTTTAAAAATTTCAAAACTTTTATAAAACTATCCATTAAAGTTTAAATTAACAATTTTAATACTTCAATAAGCTTAAGAAAGCTATCCAATTTTAATTAAACCTTTTTACTTGAATAAAACAATAAACTTTTCAAATTTGTTACTAAAATCCTCCTCCAAAGAAATTAATCTCCCATTCTTCCTTTCTTTCTATATTTTTTCCAGTCCTTCCTCTTCAGTAATACCCTCTTCTTCAGCATTGCTCTTCCCCCTGCTTTTGTTTTCGAAAATTTTTGAATTTTAAGTTGAGGTTGATGTATCTTTAAGACTCTTTCTCCTCTTACAGTTATATCCTCTAATTTGAAACTGCAGTCCCGACTCTTCCTGTTCATATAGTCAATCATTTCATCCCTTAAATGTTGGTTCTGTCTGTAAAACCAAAGATTGTCACAATAAAATTTGTCAGTTTGCAGTGGAGAGTCTGTTTGCTGTTTTTCTGTTGGTTGCATGGAAGCCTCTGGCAAAACCTCTGTATCCTGTGTAGTAACCTCCATCTTAATCTTGACAGCCTCGTTTTTGTCCTCCAGAGTCACATTAATCAGATTGATTTCTTCATTTTTTCCAGCCAGCAAATCTTTGTTATTATTCAAATTATATTTTTGAAAGGTTCTTTCAGTTGATTCTATTATGGCAGAAGTAAAAGAGTTTAAAAGTTCTTGAAAAACATTTACAGTCACAGCTTGTGAATTTGCTGACTCATATGATGAAGATCCTCCAGCCCTATTGTCAGCCATATTTCAATCTTCACTTTATATTAATTCCGCTATCAGGCCAATAAATCCAATTATTTTCCACAGAGTTTAAAAATAAAAATTGGTTAAAATCGATGCCCTAGTCTTTTCCATTCAGCTTCCACTTTAAATCTTTTTCTTTATGTGTAATCCAGTAGCTTTAACAATGTTACCAGCGTTAACAAGCACTTTCAATAGTAAGTTTCATTTTCACGCCCTCAGGCGCCATTTCCCCTTTTGTTTTTTAAAACGGAGTTAAAGTTCAGTACTTGCATTTTTTGTTCTCCTGAATTGCTTTGCCAGCATCCAAGGTCGAAATTTCTTGTAATCCTTAAAATTGCTTTGCTGGTGTGGACGCGATGCCTCGTTCTGCATAAAGCAGAATCATCCTGAGTCCGGAGCTACTGAAGGGCTTTCAGGGAACTCTCACCCTGCAACCCCCAGGCTTAAAAAGAAAAACCTGGGGATCTAGGGGAGCTCTACCGAGACCCTTCTGCTCTTCCCTCCCCCTTTTTCCCAGGGGGAGAGTTTCAAGTCGCTAGACAGCTGGTTTTCGCTGTTCTAGCGGCTATACAGTATCCTGGGACTGGAGCTCCTAAAGGAGCATCTGTCGGCATTCGCGGAGCCACAGGAATCTCCAGCCAGCATATATTTGATGTTCTTATTTCTATTGCCAATGTGCAGGACTGAACATTTGTTGGCAGAGATTTGGAGTTGCCAATTGTTTGACCAGTCAGATACCTAATCTAGGTCATTTTGAAGGGTAATAGATTTGTCTGTGGTGTTGAATAGTTTAAAGTTGGTTGGAAGTGATGGCTTTAATCTTAGTACCTTCAGTGCAGCTAAGTGAACTTTTTCTGCACAGAGTTAAGTCATGACTATGATTGAAAAGTTAATCAGTATCAGTGTCAGTCTTTGGATGATGGACCATCAGGAGATCTTAGGGGTTTAGGCTAGACAGGGAATTTAAGGAAACACTCAAAAAGATGGCAACTGTACTTTTGCCAAGAAAACTACTTGGATATATCAGTGCAGTCACCTGAAATCAAGACTCACTCTAGGGAGACCTTGCCTCTTCCAAAAATATAAAAGACTAAATTATTCAGATAAAATTTCCATTTTTGTAAAAAAAAAAAAAAGTTTAACATGCTTCTGAAAAGGGAATTAAAATATATGCTTGTTGTTGTTCTGGATGAGTGGCATGTTCTACAATATGGAGAATTGTCCTTAATTTGCCCAACAGATTTTAAAATAAGGACTGATATCTCATATTCCTTTTTCCTAAGCTACATGCTTTTTCAGATATAATGTTATATTCGGCCAGTGGTTTAATTTCAGTTGCTTGTTTGGGAGTGTTTATCTTGGAAGGAGATCTTGTATTTATTTTTTCCTTCTGCTTTATGCCACTCAAACAGTTTGGCATGGACTACAGCAACTTTTGAATAAATTGATGTTCTATTATTCCAATAATACGCACACTACATTACTGTCTGTGCAAGGACAGCTGGAGAACACCACAACATTAGAAATATAATTATAAAGAGCCTAAGCTTTGGCTGAGCTTTGGGCTACATAAAGGGAAGAGCCAAAAAGATTTTGAGCACTTATCTGAAGCTCATGGAGATTACTTGTTCCTAAACAACAGCTCAGTGCACAACTGTTGCTGCTTCCTAAACTATATAATTGGCTTTGATCTCCAAATGCTTTTAAAGGTTAGAGCAGTGTGTCGCTCTCTCTTTTTTCAAACAGGTGTTATGAAGGTGCCACCAGGCTATGGAGATTAACCTGCTGCTCTCATTCATTAATGAAACTTTCAGCATGGATATAAAATACACCTACACATACTGACTGGGTCAGGATTTCCCTACATTTGGAGTGCTACAAACTGTCTTCTGCATGATGTAGAATTGTGCAGCTTGATTTGTAATAATTGGAAACCTGGAAATTAAGGATTACTCAATAATTTACATAGTCCTCAATTTACAACAGTCCATTTAGACATGGAAAAGTCCATCTGTTGTTCAATGATCATTGAAAGTTACAATGGCATTGAAAAATGTGACTTATGACTGTTTTTCACAGTTATGACCTTTGCAGCTTCCCCTGGTCATGTGATCAAAGTTCAGACTTTTGGCAACTGGCTCATATTTACAGTATGATCTTTGCAGTGTCCTGGGATCATGTGATCTGCTTTTGAGACCTTCTGACGAGCAAAGTCAATGGGAAAGCCCGATTCACTTAACAACTGGGTTACTAGCTTATCAACTGCAGCGATTCAGTTAACAACTAGGTCAAAAAAGGTCATAAAACGGGGGCAAAACTCACTTAACAAATGTGTCACTTAACAACAGAAATTTTGGGCTTGGTTGTGGTCATAAGTCGAGGACTGCCTGTACTCTATATCTTTTTCCCCAGTCAAAAGCCACAAGGTAGCTCCTATCTGATGCGTTGTTGCTACTTGGTTCAATTGTGAATGGTATTGGAAGAGAAAAAAATTAAAACAATCGGTGGTCCTAATTTGCCGCTGCCATCAATATAATCTCACCCCAAAAGTTTCAGCAGTTGGGAAAATAATGAGAATAGTGATTCCTTAAATAGAAAGATCAAATTTTGTACAATTTTGTCAGGGCAGGAGGACAGAAACAACTTCTACTTTTATGATTCATGGAACAAAATCTATTATTTCGTGATATTGAATGGGCTGGCTATGAAAATTAAAGAACTAAACATGGGAAATGCATATACTCTGTAGCCCTTGTAGGAAGAATGAATCATAAGATGCGTTCATCATAGCAACGGCCGACTTCCATATATTCCAGAGAATCAATAGCAGAAAAAGAGTAGGAAAATTCTGTGTTTTCCCTTAATGTTTTATTGCCGTTGCTGTTATTTTATCTGTTCAAATGTGTTTGCAAATTCAGACTGAGAATTGATAAAACAATTTTCCTCTCGCTGCATTTCTATTAGATAATTGCAATATATTTTGTATGTGCGTGCGTTTGTAAGATTGCTTGTTCTTTAATACTATCAATTTTGATTCTTCTAAAAACGTCTTTCCGGAGGGGAGAAACTCATTGCAAACAACAAGGCAATTACTGAACTTATTGGCTTCTAATCTTCTGTATAATTTGGCCAGCAACAATTACAATCATTTTACCATAAATAAAAGGACTTGCAAGGTCTCTGAATGTGAATGGTTGGATTCTCATAATAGCCTTCAAGACTCGAGGGAATGCTTCTAAAAAGCTACTACCTCTATTGTATTAATTAAGCATTGTTTGCTTTAAACTATTGTGTATTTACTGATTTTAAAATGAGAAGAAAGATCCAGAAGCACCATTTTCGAGCTACATACAGTTCACCAAAACTTCTCGCTGATTTTTTCCCCCAGTTGATTTAAAGGGCAGAATGGCTATGTGTGAACTGTAGCCAAATCCTTAATCCCACTGCTGTTGCAAGCAGTGGGTATAATGTTCAAAGAAGTCATTGCCAGAACATAAATATTTCCATAAATGACCAACAGAGCAGTAAGAAGTATTAAATATCATAGTTATGCAGTTCAGAATTTGTCCAGTTAATTCTTACATTTTAGGGTGTGACTAGAATTATGACCCCTTCCTTCCAATTATTGACAGTAATATCTGACATCTCGGCTTCCGCTTCCGGTTCCGCTGGCGACAGACTCTGATCGGGCTAGCTCTGGCCCCAGAGTCTGATCCCCCCCATCTGGAGGCCCTTTGGGCCAAACGCCCCATTATTGGGGTGTTTGCCGTTTGAGGGCGGCTCGCCAGGGGTCCCCTGCCTCACTTCCAGGGGCCGGGAGGCCGATGCTGGTGCGCCGGAGGCTCCAGAGGGGGTGGGAGGCGATTGGCGGCTTTTTTCGAGGCCGCGGAGGCGCCACAGCGCCTAAGGGGACCGGTGCTAGTTAAGAAGGCACAACGGACTGAACTGACTGACTGGAGAGTGGAGCAGGCATCCTGGAGGCGAGAGGGGGGGTTGGAGTTCCCCCCCCTTGTAGCTGGAAAGGTGCCGTGGCAGAGAACTAGGGGGAAGGAGATGGAGTGAAACCCCTTACCTTGCTGACTTTTCCTTGGAGGATGGCTGTGGCAGAGTTTGTTGGAGAGGTCTGGTGGCCTCTATTCCCGGTGTGCAATGGCGGTAGTCTGACTTCCTGCTTCTTTATTTATGATTGAAGACAACATTCACCTCTGGCTTCCTGTTTGACCTACTCTATACTTCGGACTCGTTGCTCCTGTGAGCGCCCACTGGTGGATATTTGAAAAACTACTCTGACTGCTAATCCCTCTTTCTTCTCTGGAGGTTTGCCTTCTGATTTCTCATCTTCTATTGATCTAAGATGGCTAAGGGCCATAAATCAGCAGCAGCTGATATGGAAAAAATTTTGGAAAGACTGGAAAAATTGGATCAGAAGTTGGACAAGTTAGATGATGTGCAAAAAGGATTATCTGAAATTAAATCTGAAATGACACTTATGAAAAAAGATTTAAATGATGTTCAACAGCTGGCAGAGCAAAACAAGAAGAAGATGGGGGGTCTGGAGGGGGAGGTACGGGCACTCCAGAAGGTGGAGGATGGGAGAGGAAATGCAATGTTAACTTTACAATTGGATAAGATATCTTATTTTCTCAGGTTCCAAAACGTGGAACAACTTGACCAGGAAAATTTGAGAGAAGTGATGGTTAAAATGTTGGCTGAATTTTTAGAAAGAGATTTGGAGTCTATTGGAAGGGATGTGGACTTGGTGTATAGAGTAAACTCACAATTTGCAATTTTACATAATTTACCAAGAGAGATTCATATTAAATTTGTGAGAAGGGAACTGAGAGATGAGATATTGAGAAAACAAAGACTGGGGGCGCTGGTGTACAGGGGCAAGGAGGTCACCATCCTGAAGCAGATTCCCAGACAGGTACGAGAATCAAGAAGAAAATATTATTTTTTATCAAATAAGCTGTACCTTAAGGGAGTAGGTTTTAGGTGGTTGATTCCGGAGGGCTTGATGATTTTTTGGGAGGACAGTAAGAAGAAAATTAATAATGTAACGGAAGCTAAGGCTTTTTTTGACCAACATAAATCCTTCCTAGGTGGAGAAGATACAGGAGCCGAAGAGGGGGAAGTATTAGATGATCAAGGAGCGGGGGCGGACGGGGCTGTTGCGGCCCGGGAGGAGTGGGGAGGCCAGACCATGGTTTTAAGAGCCAGAACTAGGAAATGAAGAAAGGAGGGGAATCTATTGTTTAATGTTTTTTTTAATTGACATTTTTCTTTCTCTCTCTTCTTTTATCGTATTTTGTATAATACTTTTTTTGTTTATATAATTTTTATATAACCTGGTTGTTTGTTTCAACTTAAGATAATAATGTCTGTTGTGTGAGAACTTAAAAAAGAAAATAATAATTGAAATATCTTTATATAAAGATATTGAAAATTCAACATATTGTAAACTATAATATTGTATATTTTTAACCAATAAAAACTTTTTTAAAAAAAAGTAATATCTGACATCTTGAATGATTTTTTGTGGACCTTTCTGTGGGTCTCTTCTGTCAGTTTTAATTTCTGTTGACTGTCTGGATTGATCCCTGCAGTTTTCTTTGCATTTTTACCCCCTGAAATGGCTTGCCATTGCTCGCTGCTAAGGACTGAGTGAGAGTGACTGGCCCAAGGTCACTCAGCTGGTTCCGTGCCCAAGCAATACTAGAACTCACAATCTTCTGGTTTCTACACCAAATGGGTTTTATTATGTCTGTCACTCTACCCACCTAAGGTTTCAATAGATCAAGTTATATGTTTATGGTATGTGACGTATCTATGCCTGTGTTTGTCTTACTAAAAGCAAATTCTTAATTCAGGGAGCATCACAATAAGAAACAGCATCCAACCTTGTCTCCCCAGTGGACACAAATAGCTAACACTGCCAGAGATACTTTTATAGGTTATCCTCAACTTACAACAGTTCATTTAGTGACCACTTTAGTTACAACGGCACTGAAAAAAGTGGCTTATGACCGTTTTTCATACTTATAACCATTGCAGCATCTTTTTGGTTGTGGGATCAAAAATCAGATGGTTGGCATCTGATTCATATTTATGATGGTTGCAGTGTCCGGGGGTCATGTGATCCTCTTATGGGACCTTCTGACAAGCAAAGTCAATGGGGAAGCCAGATATGCTTAATAACTGGGTTGCTACCTTAACGATTGCAGTGGAACAAAATTCACTTAACCAATGTTTCACTTAGTAACATAAATTTTGGGCTCAATTGTGGTTGTAAGTATTCGAGGACTTCCTGTATTCATTCTCCAAACCAGGTAAGCCTATTTAGAAGTAAGCCCCACTATCTTCACTGATGTTACTTTTAGGAAAGTGTGCATTGGTTTACCAGGACATCCCTCTTGAGCCAGCACCATAGATGAAAAATGTACATTTCTCTGACAGATCCCATACACCATTTTTCTTACCGCTCATGTGATGGTATCATTGCGCCACAGGGTGTCCTCTGTAAAAAAGGATATTTGTGCAACAGAGCGGTCGTGGAAGTTCTCCTGCAAGTCTGATTTAATGATAAAGTACTAAATCTGGAGCCAAAGAAGTTCCTGTGGAGAAATTCACACAACTATAACGCAGTAAAACAGAGACCATATAAACCAAAGTAGTTTCTTTGCTGTAATATTAGTTTTTCAGTTCTCCCATAAAGATACTGAGCTTTTCTTTTTATTATGCGCAAGAAATGAGAAATGCTTTCAATAAAATCTCATGGTATAATAAACTTGTTACTCTTTACGGAGCCAGTAAATATGTATTTTTGCTGCAACAGATTAACTCAAATATTCTCCAGGGAAATATTAGATCAATGCATGCATACCATACTTTGTTTCTGGGCTGAACTCTTGAAAATAGTAAACGGAAAACCCACACTTAATTTTATTAATAATTGCCTCAGGTGGTTTAACATTCTAGAATATACTGTTTTTACAATGCACAAAAATTAGAAATTGTTTATAAAAATATATTTATATTTTCAAAGTATTTTCCAAGCCAGATTATTGCTTTCGTAAATCTCATCCATTAGAAACTAAGTGTAGAAATATATTACTCAGGTATTTATACATTTCAAATATAGAAAGTTTAGTTGAAAAAATTGTAAGGACGTATATTTCTTTCTGCTTTCTGAAACAATAATAACAGAATCTCAGGTTTAGGTAAAAGTGATTCAGTAAAGAAATTTTGTCTTGAGGAACATTCATCTTAAAGTTTCAGGGTATATAATTCATTTAAATTGCCATTTGTGTTCTGCTGTGGTTCACACTTTTCTTATTTCCTCTTACCTTTTAACTCTGTCCCTATATTTCTCGTGAAGCACGACCAATGGATTTAAAAATAATCATCCTTTTAAATGGTACTTCCCCACTGGCTCTTTTGGGTACCCACCCCTAAAATCCGTCTTTTCTTCTCTTGCTGTCTTTTGTTGACCATTTCCATTACCTTACATTACAACTCTTCCTCCTGGAATTTTAATTTTGAGTTAAAACTTTGCCCCACACTTAGGGCTGTGAGACAAAAAAGAAATACATCCCACTAACAAAATAATTTGCAATTTCTATCTATGGTCATGTGCTATTAAACTGTTAAGCAAATAAGTAACCACACTGAACATATGTTCAGTGGTTTTGCATAAGGTTGACTCAGCCTTCCATCCTTTCTAAGGTAGGTAAAATGAGGACCCGGATTGTGGGGGCAATAAGCTGACTTTATATAAAAAGAACACCGCTTTGGGGGGGGGGGCAAAGCCCTACTAAGCAGGTATATGCAAAAGTATGAAGGCTATTGCTTAACACATTTTAAGCCACCCTGAGTCTCCGGAGAAGTCTGGTGAGAAAAAATAATGCACTGGACTGGACTTCATAAATAATCCTGATACAATACTGTAGTTTCATTTTAACATGCTAGAAAAATGTGCAAGTATCTTTTACTCTTGCCTCATTAAGGACGAAACAACATAGTGGATGGCTAGGAACAGAAAAGACTCTGAGGATGTGATTGGCCAGTAATTTTTATAAAATGATCTGTGAGAAAGCTGTGACAATTAAAAAAATATATAAATTATAAAAAATTTAAATTATAAAAATAAAAATAAAATTACGTATTTTAAAGTATTGCTTTAGCTTCACACGGTGGCGCAGTGGTTAGAATGCAGTACTGTAGGCTATTTCTGCTGACTGCCAGCTGCTTGCAATTTGCCAGTTTGAATCTCACCAGGCTCAAGGTTGACGCAGCCTTCCATCCTTCTGAGGTCAATAAAATGAGGACCCAGATTGTTGGGGGCAATATGCTGACTCTGTAAACCACTTAGAGAGGGCTATAAAGCACTGTGAAGCAGTAGATAGGTCTGAGTGCTATTGCTATTGCTATTGCTATTGCTATTGCTATTGCTATTGCTATTGCTATTGCTATTGCTATTGCTATTGCTATTGCTATTGCTATTGCTATTCAAGAATGAAATGATAAAGAAAGGAGCAGCCTGCAAAATGTTTGGCATTTCATACATTTGAATGAGAAACTTAATAGCAATAGCAATAGAAATAGCAATAGCACTTAGACTTATACACCGCTTCATAGTACTTTACAGCCCCCTCTAAGCAGTTTACAGAGTCAGCATATTGCCCTCAACAATCTAGGTCCTCATTTTACTGACCTCAGAAAAATGGAAGGCTGAGTTAACCTTGAGCCGGTCAGGATTGATCTGCTGGCAGTCGGCAGAATTAGCCTGCAATACTGCATTTCTACCACTGTGCCATCACGGCTCTTTATGACTCTTCTTCTAATAGGTCAACAATGTGAATTTACCCTCCTAAACAATTGGTTCAGTTTTAGGGTTTAGGATGAGATGGAGCAGTCTATTATTTTCTACCCAAGTGACTGTTAAAAATATGGCTCATGTAATTTCCAAATGGGTTTGAGGTTTTTATAGAACAAGCTATTTCATGCAGAACAGGACAGAAACCCTAAAAGAAATCTCTGTCCTAGAGACAAGGGGAATGAAATCCTCTTCGCAGGGTCCTTGAGCCTTCTGAATTGCTGGGACCAGAGTTCTGCTACTATATGGAAAGGTTTATGGGTGTAACTAATAGGAGATGACAGCTGAGTTCAGAGCTGTCCGCTTGTCCTTAGCTAGACCATGTTAATGAAATGTTTGTTTACCCATGAAAACATGAACTTGGCTCATAGAAGAAATGACCTGTTCCTATCTCACTATCCAATGTAGGTAAGTAACATTTTATCAACAACTAGTGAGTAATTATTCTGGTCTTCTGAAAAAAAAAATAGCATTCAGGATTTCACTTAAAATGAGATATATTTTTGCTTGTCAGAGAACTATCTCTGTGGGAATTCTTATGGGATGGGCAAATGTAGGGGAAAGACAAAGAGAAAAAGGAGATAATATATTTTAGGTTACAGCATAGAAATACATTAGTAAATGGAAAATTTTCAGGAATCACCACCCCTAAGAGGAATTCCTTAGGTAGAAATATATATTTCTGATTTGCCAATAGGAAACACTGCAGTTTAAAACAAGGGAAGGGAAGGGACGGGGAAGGGAGAGGAGAATTAAACCCATTTGATATATTTTTTGCATTTGAAAAACAATGTCCAAGCCTTCCCAAAAAACCCATGCACATACAATTTATCAATTAATTTTTCAACTAACAGCAGAAGAAATCATAAGTCTCAAGCTTTACTGCTTGCAAATTACAGGTTTTTATAGCCAAACGTTGAATCAACTGTACCCACACATGTACTGCATGGGCATTTTCTACTTCAAACTGATTTGCAAGTACAAATTAATGTTTAAAGCAATACTAACTTCAACTTTATATTCACTTGTTTTGGTTTAAATTTCAGTGAATTCAAGGGAAGTTATTCTTACAGTAGATAGACAGGAAACCACTGAGGTATAATTTGGTGCTTTTGATTGATTGTGAGTAAAAAGGATTTGCCTTTTATTATGACACCTGGAGATCTAAAAAACATCTAAAAACATAGATCATTTCACCACTAGTGACTTATAGCGTCTTCCTAGCTTTATCACCCAGTCATCCTTGAAGTGATATAAAGGCTCTTGTCATTATTTTTATTTTGGTACAATGATAGTTGGATGTTTCTAGAAGATGCTATAAATTGTGGTTAGAAAATGACCATATTACATGTTACATATTGTACTGAATCATATTCATTCTCATCTATTGGATTGAGATTTAAGAATTTAGATTACTTAATCGTTCCATCATCAGAACAGTACAACTATCACTTTTTGAGGGAAAAAACAATCATTGTCAGCATTTATTCATTTCCCTCCCATCATAAATTCAACCTCTGGGCACATTTTTCTATTAAACTTTCAAAATTATTTTCCTTTTATGTCATTTCATGTGTGATTGTCTGTTTTTACTACTTATTACTTTACTACAACTTGCCTCCTACCTACCTTACTACTTACTTTCTGAAAACCTTGCCAAGAAAACTGCAGGAACTTGTCCAAGCAGTCTTCAAGAATTGGACATGGTTGAACAGAAGAAGAAGAAAAAATCTTCATCCTATAGTTATTTTTGCTATTTGAGAGCAAAAGGTAAAACCTTTCTAATATGAGGGATTGAAAAATAATCAAACAATACATCCCTGGATTTATAAAACAATAATAATACAAAGCAGAAAGCTAAGGAAGAAAAATAATATTTTTTAAAAAAGTATTTCAGCAGAGTTTTGAAACAGTAACCATTTGCTGTACTTACAAGGCAAGAATTATAACAACTGTGCTTTTCTAGAAAGACATATAAATGACCCACCAAAAAGATGCCAGACTTTGAACTACCATGTCAGCAATGGACAATCCTGATGCTGTGATTCAATAGTTAGATGGCCTAGACCCATGATGGTGAACCTATGACACACATGCCACAGGTGGCACGCGTAGCTATATCAGTGGGCACATGAGCTCAGCTCAGGTGCACATGCGCGTACCAGCCAGCTGATTTTCAGGCCTTCTGGGCCCACCAGAAGTTGGGAAACAGCCTGTTTCCTGCCTCCTGAGGGCCTTGGGAGGTGGTGGGGAAGGCCTATTTTTCTCTCTCCCCAGGCTCCAGAGCCTTTCTAGGAGCTTGGGAGGACGAAAATGACTCCTCCCCCGCCCGGAGGCCTTCCGGAAGTTGGCAAACAGGCTGTTTCCGGCCTCCAGAGGGTGGGGAAGGCCGTTTTCGCCCTCCCCAAACTCCTAGAAAGGCTCTGGAGCCTGGGGAGAGAGAAAAACAGGCCTATTGGGCCCACCGGGCCATCATGTGTCAGGAGCGGGGGGAAACGAGGAGGTTGCATGTGCATGCGTGGGGGTGTGGTGCATAGAATTATGGGTGTGGGTACATTTGTGCGCTACCTCCCTTTCCCTCCCCCCCTGGTCTTGGCACATGATGGCAAAAAGGTTAGCCATCACTGGCCTAGACATTGGCATTTGAATGTAGACCTTTTCAACATTTATATTTTATTATGTTTTATTAATCTAGAGGAAATGTTAATATATATTGCTAGTCCATGTCTAATATGCCATATGCTAAAAAAATAAATGAACTATGCCTTGCACCAGTTAAAATAGAACTGGGTTCTAAAAAATGCAGTAGTAACAAAGTTATTTTTTTTACTGTGTGTATGTTATGTGTGTGTGTGTGTGTGTTTGTGGGGAGAGAAAGAGGGAGGGAGGGAGGGGGAGATTTTATTTGTTTGTCAGATTGATTGATTGATGTAGCCAACCATAACTCCAATTATGACTCCAGGGTGGCAAATATAATAAAATAATAAGGACATAATGGGGTTTAATTGAATGTAATTATAATTTTAAAAAATTATAACCTAACCAAATCCATGTAAAAACCATCATACTAAAACCTTGATGCTTTAACTTGTCTAAATAATTTATATGTGTCTGTGTGTATATATATAGAGAGAATCAGCTTGATTTAGTAAATCAGGTTCTTTCGGCATTGAAGGCAGCTGAGATGATTTTGGACCAGTCATTATCTCTCAGCCTTAGGCTGGGACATAAGAAAGAATTGTCAAACTCAAGCAACCAGATTTCTGCATATAGGGGTCAGGCTGACTACTTTATTATATTCTGCCTATAATACAGGAATCTGCCCAGACTGTTTGCCTTCTCTTGGGAATAAACAGATAAGGTGCCATGGAACTTGGAGTGGAACAGGGTGGGGAGGATCAGCTCTAAGTTTCTTGTGACTATGCAATGACTCAATTTTCTGCTTGATCTCTCCTCCTTGCCTGGCTGGCAGTTTTCCAAGAAAAATCTATCTATCAATCCACATTAAAACAATGTGGTAGATTATGGCCAATAGCTTTCAGTGACGAGGACTTCATCCTAAAAGTAGGTTGATTCTGAAGCAGATTATATGCTGTTCATTCATAAATTGGGTCATGGAGAAATTTTCTCCTACAATTTAGACTTATTTCCTTAAAGGTCTGCTTCTATCCTCCTCTCGGCTGCACCATTTTTAATCTGCCCTGCCCTTCATGTTACGCCATCCTGTTGACTAAGACCATATTCACATGAAGCTATTACCATAGTAGTGTCACATTAGTAGTGTCACTTTCTGAATCATAAAATGCTAGAAGTTGAAACCTAAAAATGTGTGGATTAGCTGATGGCATAAAAGAAGGCATTTTCCAAGGAACAAGTCAGACATGGAACAATACAGAGCCTGTAGTACAGTGGTTTAAAGCACCCTGTTATTAACATCTATTAACATCTGCTGCTTGCAATTACTGCAAGTTCGAATCCCACCAGGCTCAAGGTTGACTCAGCCTTCCATCCTTTCTAAGGTGGGTAAAATGAGGACCCAGATTGTGGGGGCAATAAGCTGACTTTGTATAAATATACAAAAGTATGAAGGCTATTGCTTAATGCACTGTAAGCCGCCCTGAGTCTCCGGAGAAGGGCGGCATATAAATCAAATTAAAAAAAAAAAGACATGCACTTGAATCAGAATGGCAGCTTCTATATACATATATATCAGGGGTGGGTTCTACTTACCTTTACTACCAGTTTGCAACGGGGCCGCGTGCAGGCGCAGAAATGTTTTGATGATGTCAGGGTCAGCGGGCAGAGCCTCCCACCAATTTTACTATCGGTTCTATAGAACTTGTGTATTTTTGTTTCATCCAGGTTTTTCCTACGTAAATCAAGATCTTTATACAGCCATGGTTCAGTGAAATCTCATTCACTAGATTTTTTGGCTTTATCAGACATCAAAGCAGCATTTTGCTGTCTGTTGTGAGATTTAAGGGAGACTAAGATAGCTATTTCTGACTTGTTTGCCTTCTTCAGTTAGCCACACCCTTATCTCCTGACTCCTCCCCGTAAAGGTCAAATATTTATTTTATTTTATTCTCTTTTTGTAGGTCTTTGTGTATTTTTGTTTCATCCAGGTTTTTCCTACGTAAATCAAGATCTTTATACAGCCATGGTTCAATCTTGGCTGTGCTCTGATTGGATGGGGGGTTGGCTGTGCTCTGATTGGCTGGGGGCTTGGTATATATATTCATGGATTTGGGGAGCTTGGTTTAAAAGAGATGTACATTTGGGATGTGGTGAAGAATTCTGGGCACTTCAGCCTGAAGAATCAGCTGAAAGCTGCAAATGGTGAAGAAAAGTAAAACCAAAATGGATTGGAACAACCCTGTGTAGAAAGATTGGATTCTTTAGCCTTGGAGGAGGAAGCTAAGTAAAGAGAGAGAGAGGGAGGAAGGGAAGGAGGGAGGGAGGGGATGTTGCTGCTCTTGTTACTGGAATTCAACATCATCTAATAAATCTGAGCATCAGCTGGGGCTCATTCATATGCTCTGTCCACCTGCAGGAAGATGCCCTCTATCTGTTTGTCAAGAACATCAATGTCCAATGAGATCTTCCACTCACATTTAGCTCACTGTGGAGACAGGTTTCAGCCAGCTCTTCTGACTCCACTTCAAAAGTGACCCTTTTTAAAATTATTCCAAGTGGTCAGTCTAAAATTCAAAGATATATTTAGAGATTAGGATCTGGCTACTTTAATGGTCCCTTGAGACTACTCTGCCTACCTTGTCCCTTCTGTTCCTGGCTACTATCTTTCAGGGCCATTCCCATGTTGGCACTGTGCTTTCACGGCCACGTCTTTGCCAATCCATGAGAAGGAGAAGATGTAGATGTTTAGGATGCTGGGCCTCTCAACACTCAGTCTGCTTCTTTTCACAGAGAGATGAGATTTTGCTCTTCTGATTTCCCTTCCTACAGCAAAATATTAAAAAATATCCAGTGATACAAAACAAACCTTTCTAGATCATGCTGCCTCATTCAAGGACCAAAAAATGGGGGGTGGGATAGGAAAGAGAGCAAAAGGCAGAAATGGGGAAGGGAGTAAGATAAATAAATAAAAGAGAATTGGTTTTCCTGTCTACTTTGTGCTATCGTCAGCTTACTTCAACGTCACCCATTAAATGTGATACAATCTCCCAAGAGATTATCCCTATAGAGGTAAGACAATTGAAAAGAAAAAAGAAAAAGAAAGGAAACATAAGAGAGAGAAGCTTAATTCTACAATACATACAATGTTCCTTTCTAAGGACATAGATGCTAAAGGGAATCCTAACTATTGGATTTCTGTGATAGGGAGAGCAATTTCTGAGCAATTTCATCCCCTTATGAACTTAAAATATTTTTTGAGATACAGGTTTAGGGTTCCTAGGATACTTATCTGATGGCATCAAGTATAGCAGGTGTAGAACTGAGATAAGTGCAGAGATGTCTACTCATTTGCATTTATGACAACTAATTATTCTTTTCAGGTTGGGTAGTCTGAGAAGTAATGGACAGAATGTTTAGAACAATCTAACATTTTAGACTAAGACCATTTGTATGGCTAGGTTCATGCTTTCCTGATTACATGGCTATCAGCATTTAAGAAGCCACCTTTTAACTTAGCTAAATGAAAGGGCAATGAAGGTTAAGCTAAGTGCTTCTTGTAAAGCAAAGGAGGACAACTTCAACTTACAATGACAATGATTACAATGCTTTATGATAGAAGAGAAAACATTTCTGCTATTACAGAATTTACAATAATTATATTCTCATGGCACCCTGATTTAACCCTTGCAAACAAGGAAGAAGACAAACCATGGTATACTCTATATTTATTCTGTTTTTTTGTATGGAGATTCTCAGTCATCCAGGTCATGGTTGTCCCAAAGCTGTTTTTTCAAGAGGCAACTGGACTTTCTAGTTTTTCTTTGACAACATTTTGCTTCTCATCCAAGAAGCTTCTTTAGCTCTATTTACTCTACTTAATATAAGACTTTTTTCTCTGCATGGTATTCCACAGTTACTTTGGGAGTATAACACAATTGCAAAATAAGAATGGTTAACATCATGGTCCTTTAGGATATAGATAGAATATAAGATAGAATATATGATAGAAAATACAGTATATAGAAAATATACTGCATACAGAATACAGAATATAAGACAGAAAAATGTGCGTTACACAGCATCACCACCTGATGGATTCATACCTAGCTGACTAACCATACTGAATATTTAGTCATTAATGGAAATGCATCTACATGGAGTGGAATGCCATATCCATTTCTTCTGTGCACTAAGTTGCCTTTTATCTGACTGTTCCCCTGGCTGTGACGCTTCCCCTGTCTCCCAAGGTCATTCCCATATACCATTATAAATCTCTTTATACCTGTCATTCCAAAATCAAGGGAAGAAGGAAAAATCACAATATTTCCCCTTCCCCAAAATCATGCAAGTCAGGCCCCAAAGGATCTGTATTTAGGCAAGCTAATGCCTATGTAAAGGCTTATGGATATTTAAACTTATGTATAGGTCTGTACATGTCCATCTGCATGTATGTTCAAGGGTCTCTACCAGCGGTGAAATGCTACCGGTTTGCACTAGTTCGGATGAACTGGTAGTGATAAAAACTACCAGTTCAGGCAAACTGGTAGTTAAAAAAAGCTAACTGTTCCTCCGTTATTTCCAACAATCAGCTGTTTTCTAGTGAATCTAAATCGCTTGGCACAGCTGTTCTTCCCCTTGCTGTTCTACTTACCTTCCCAAGTCTCCTTTTTCCACGTGAAGCACGCATTTGGTGCGCACTGCGCATGCATGCACATTGTGTGTTTGGTGTGCACTGCGCATGCACATGCATGCATGCAGAGCATGCATTTTGTGCACATTGCACATGTGCATGCATATGCATGCAGCACGCATTTGGCATGTACTGCGCATGTGCGGGCGGCGAACTGGTGAGAAATTGAGGAAAATTTCACCAATGGTCTCTACATAGTAAAGTATTAAAGTCAAGATGGAATGCAATTGAAGCCCACATTTCTTTCACACTAATTGGGCATCTGACCCAATAAAAAAGGGAAGGCTTTGATTGCAATTGCCACCTTGGCTTTTTTAATACATCCACACACTTTTGCCATCTTGTGTCAATCATTTCCTTTCACATAAACAGAACCTATTTTCCTGGGGTCTATGTTTGACTAAATATTCATATAGATATACACAGATAGTCCTCAACTTACGAGATAGAGTTATTAAGTGAGTTTTGCCTCATTTTATGAACTTTTCTTGCCACAGTTATTAAGAGAACCACTGCAGTTATTAAGTTAGTAACATGGTTGTTAAGTGAATCTTTGCTTGCCAAAAGGTCACAAAGATAATCGCATGACTCTGGGACACTCCAACTGTCATAAATATATGCCAGTTGGCAAGAGTCCAAATTTTGATCAAGCAACCATGAGGATGTTGCAACAGTCGTAAGTGTGAACATTGGTCATAAGTCACTTTTCTCCAATGCTGTTGTAACTTTAAACAGTTACTAAACAAATGGTTGTAAGTCGAGGACTACCTGTAATGTACTGAGTGAACAGAAAAGTTACTCTGCTGTTGTATCTGTTTCAGCAACCTGAGGTGAGTAACACCTCTCTAGGAGTGACTCATCTATAAAATAATAGCAAGATTCACTAATAAAAGAGCTCACAAGGGGAGAAAAGTGAGAAGAAAAGAGAGTCATGGCACAGGAAAACAGGATACTGTTTAACTGAAAGGTTGTATTATCTGCCTCTCCTTTTAAAGGATGCTACTTCTGAAATCCTTTCTTTTCAGTTGGTTAATGATATCACATTTAAGTCAATTAAGACAGAGACGTTCTCTTTCTTTATTCTTCTTGGTGTTTCGTTGTTGCTGTATTTTTTTAAAAAAATAATAATATAGCTCTTCTACCTTTTGTAAGAATGTGTGCATTATGTAGAGAATCCAGAGGTCAGAATAGGAACCTAGTTTTCATCTCAAAGAAAATGGTGACTGACGTTTAATATTTTTTGGAGGGGCGGTAAGTTATGGAGGATGCATTCCTGTCATTATTCACATTTTAGACACTGAAGTAGCTTGTTGAAGTTAGAACTATGGCAATATCTTGGTTAAACTGACATTGAAACCCTGACTGATAAAAAGACAATGTTGTGCTTCTGTTTAAGGTACTTCCTAGCAATTTTACATGTCTTTCTTAGCAGCAATACCAAAATGGTTTGCCATCTCCTCAGGGGTGAAATGTAAAATTTGTTACTACCAGTTCTGTGGGCGTGGCTTGGTGATGGTGGGTAATGTGACTGGGTGGGCATGGCCAACTTTTTTTTTTTAACTTTTCAAAGCATTTTTTCTACAACCTCTTCGGCTGAAGAGATTGTAAAAAAATGCTTTGAAAAGCCTATGCTGATCAGGCAACTCAGCTGGGATTGTCAGAGACTTTTTAAAGCATTTTTTTAAACCACTTCTTTGGCCGAAGAGGTTGCAGAAAAAAATGCGTTGAAAAGCCTCTGATGATCCCAGTTGAGCCGTGCGATCATCAGAGGCTTTTTACTTTTAAAAACATTTTTTTGGCAGAAGAGGTTGTAGAAAAAATGCTTTTAAAAGTAAAAAAAAAAGTCTCTGATGATCGTGTGGCTCAGCTGGGCATGATGGGGGCGGGGGGCGCAGGGATTTTTGCTACAGGTTCTCTGAATCACCCGCTGCCATTGCTACCAGATCAGGCGATCCGGTCCGAACCAGGAGCATTTCACCCCTACATGTCCTCCTATCAGGATTTCTGCACACAACGTTTTAGTCTAGGTTAGTGTGTCTCAGCCTTGACAACTTTATGAATGTCTTTAGTGGTTTTCACCCATCCAGTCAGACCTGGCAGAGTGGGGCACTCCAGGCCTTCTCAAGTAAAAAGTATTGGTTGGAGGAACTATGAGTGGGAGCAGTCCAGGTCCTCTCAGGTAAAACGTATTGGTTGGAGGGACTATGAAAGTGCAGTTTTTCTGTTGTAACATCTACACCAGAATGTACAATGGAACAATCTCCAGAGATTTATTTGGCTCCCACACTAAAAAGGTTCCACAAGTCCTATGGCTTTGCTCTTAGGCCTGGAGTCAGGCAGTTTGTTAGTTCCCAGTATTTGGGGTGTAACATATTGGTTTTCTTCACATAGTTGTTCTTTTCTCTTTTAATTGCTTTTCTTTTCTTTTCTTCTTTTTAAGTATGAAGGCCACTCAGAGTTTGAGCCAGGGGGCCTGAATCAGAAGGAAAGAAGGAAGGAAGGAAGGAAGGAAGGAAGGAAGGAAGGAAGGAAGGAAGGAAGGAAGGAGGGATTAATAAAATAAAAACTCATCACAAATTGGTTGTGGTGGAATCATCCCATCTTCTGTTTCTGAACAATGTTACTGTTGATGTTATTGGTGAATTTTCCTTAGAAAGTCTTGCTATTGCAAGTCACATTTTATGTTTAATATTTTAAACATAAGATGTGACTTACAATAGTTCCTTTTCTTGTACACTTTTACATGCAGTTGCACAATAATAATTACTAAATAATGTGGAGATAAAACAGAAGAAAATTAAGCTTCTACTGATGAACTGGTGATCACTGACACTATTGAATCATCTAAAGAAAAGTTACCAATAACATGAGCTATTGAATCGTCCAAAGAAAAGTGAATTGTTTAAAGAAAAGTTACCAGTAACATCAGCAATAAAATATTTCCTGGTATCTTTCACAAGTTTTGATTGAGGTCATTAAGACAGTCTATTTGTCAGCCCTGGAAGCCATCTTTTTCTTAGGATCAGGATTCAGGGCTGCCACACATAGTGCTATGGGAGACTGGGAGTGGGGATTGCATGGAGTGGTGGAGATATATAGCCATAATAACATTCCTTTCTCTTGGCATCAAGGACATTCAGCCTGCACCCAGAGTGGCGTGACTGGGAGGCATCTCCAGTTGGGACGGTGCATTGATTGGAACATGTGATGGACATGTGGGTGCAGGGGAAGGGACTTGGACTTTCTTTTGGGTGGGGAAAACCTGGAAGCTTTCAGATTCGGATTTTCCCAGATGTGCCAATATGACATCTCTAATAAAATGGAACTCCAATAAAATGGAGTCTTCTTTTGTTGGGGATGTTACCTGGAACCCTGACACTATTTTATCAAGTTCTTGAAAACATTTTCAATAGATGGTAAAGTTGGATTACCACATAAAATCTTAAAACAATCTTACAAGTATAGAACTTGTTTATAAAGGACAGGTAAATTTAGCCCTAGCATTTTATGTATTCTCTTTATCCCCTCCCCCTCCCCATTAATAGTTGCACTGAATAACTCTTTTGTTAATCAAGGATTGAAATGTTCTTTGCATCTCAACATTTCCCTTAAGTTTGGATCTTTTTAATTAAAGGCTATATTTCTTATTCCACATCAGCAATAAAAGAATGCTACCTTTGGAAAATGAGACAAGGATTAAAGAGTTTAGAGAGTTCTAAACAAAGGTACAGCCAATTATATATGAGTACTATTTTACTACACGTCACTTACTGTTTCAGAAGTTAAAATTCCATAACAATATATTCGCCTGTAACACACCACCTGGATAGACAACACAATAGCTTTTCTTTTAGGGAAGATTTTTCTTGCTGATTATTGAACAATATTTCATCTGAACCCTAATGTTGATGAGTTTTGTCCTTTAAAATGATGGACCACATGCTGAGAATGCCTTTAAACTGAAGAATTGGTCTGTTCCCTTATGTTAGTTCAATTAGAAAATTCTAAGTTGTTATGCTATTTTTTTTAAAAATGTTATATTTGAAGTCACCATAAAATCGATATTTTCTTTGAAACTCTTTGGTTCTAAGAAGATTGTCCTTTCCCATTGGCAGATACACTTGATTCACCACACTTTCAAATAAATGAATTTCAGGAAAATTGTCTTGATAGCTTTTAAATTTTTTCATCATAGTAACTACTAGGATAGGTTGGTTTTGTCTGTTGTTGTTGTTATTGTTGTTGTTGTTGTTAAAACCAGACCTCTGCACACAATGTAGATGTGCTGGGGGTAACAAGCAAAGTATTTTATTTCTCCTTTGTGTGGAAAAGGGTGAGAAAAAAAGAACCATATGTATTCCTTGTTGTTAGTATTTCAAGAGTGACCAGTTTGAAGACAATTGTGGATATCTTCAAGTTACTTTTAAAGAAATGAAGAGAGTAAACAGAAATTAAAGTGAAGTACCCTGGCCTAGACCTATTCATTCTCTCTTCTAAATATAAATGACTCAGTATGTCACTCTCAAGATGGAGAGGTACAGGTTTTTTTTGTAATCTGTTTGCTCTCAGTCCACCTTTTCCCTTGTTTAAATAACATTGGCCTTGAGATTTCTATTCAGGGTTTGACCCTGGATCAATGTGTCCACTATCAAAGTCGCCATCCCCATTCCTTGCCTAGCTTCCAGCAAGATGCTGAAGCAAAAGTGACTCTTTTCAATCCACAGCCTTCCCCAACCATGCAACCCACTTGAGTGCTGCTGTCACCCTGCCAGCAAGACCATTTATTTGCCAGATGTTAACAGCATACATAAAAGTGCCAAGCAGCTTTCATTGTACCATTGGAATTGCTCCTCTGCTCTTGAAATAATCAAGCCTTTCATTGTGATTTGACTAAAATCTGCTACATTTAACTGTCTTGTCAATTATGCATCTCTTTCGGCACTTCAAGTCAAGCATCAGAAAGAGTGCAGGGGGTTATGCAACTGCTGCTTTGAACCTGCATCAACAAAACCCCTGACATTTATTTTCCCTAACAACACTCCATTGATCTCAAGCTTTCAGGATGGATGAAGCACAAGTGTGACTGAGGCTGCATGCTAAAAAGATATTTGCAATAGTATTTCCAGAATTTCACATTTGGGGAAGCCTTATGATAGCTGGGATGATGCCACAGTTTTCTTAATGAACATTGCCACATCAGAAGATGCTTTAGTAATAATAATAATAAAAAAGCTCACCTTCATCAGAGGTGCCTAGCTTGCTCTGAAGTTTCTCTTTTTCAAAGAGTGGGGCATTAAAAAATATTAGTCTTATAAAAATCTGGGACTGAGACTTCTTTCTCAAAGAAAAGGCTATGAGATATTTCTCTTCGTCTGTTTCATTCTTCTCTCTGTTCCAACCAGTGTCACCTTGAATCAAGTGATTAAAATACATCTTTATATTTGAAGACAGTAGATCATCCAATCATTTTGGAGGGGAAATGTATTGCACACCACATCTCAGAATTCCTATGTTTTGAGTTTGTATCATTTGCTTGGAGAAAAAAACTCAGCCCAAACATAAATTTGATTTATAATAAATCAGTTCATTGATTAAACCAGCTCAGGGATACCTACTCTCACATACAATGACTCCCTAAGGTTTTGGATATAAATTTGCCAATTACCTCTAGCTAAGAAAATATAAAAGGAAATATGTTAAACTATTCACCCTCCCAAAGCGGTAAGAAATACTGAAGATTTACATTTTCTGAACAATGCAATTTAACTAATTAATTGATGTGAGAAGTTCTTGATTATGGACAATATTCTGATGTTTGCACTCACAATCTGTTTGGAAGCATGCTGACTGAATTTCCCAACCCAAGAATTCCATATTCTATACAACTATGAAAGGCAATAAATTGGGTTTTCAGATATATTTCTAAGGTGTTTGTGGATCACCAAAGAGTTCCAGTGACAAAGAATTACTGTCATAACACAAAGTTTCTTGTTACTGGACAGCACCTTCCTCAGTTCTGGGTGACAGTCCTGATCTGCTGTTTACTGAAACAGTAGACTAAAAAGTAAAATTTGAAAGTTTGTCCATTTTGACAAAGTATCTCTTTAGATACTGAGCTGAATAAACGTATTGGTAAAGCGGCCACCACATTTTCCAGACTTGCAAAGAGAGTATGGTTTAATAAGAAGCTGACGGAACATACAAAGATCCAGGTCTATAGAGCCTGCGTCCTGAGCACACTCTTGTACTGCAGTGAGTCTTGGACCCTTTACATATGGCAGGAGAGAAAGTTGAACACCTTTCATATGCGCTGTCTCCAACGTATTCTTGCATCACCTGGCAGGACAAAGTTCCGAATAGTGCAGACTTGGAACGTGCTGGAATTTCTAGCATGTATACACTATTGAAACAGTGATGTCTATGCTGGCTGGGGCATGTCGTGAGAATGGCTGATGGTTGGATTCTGAAAGATCTCCTGTATGGAGAATTAGTGCAGGGAAAGCGCCTCAGAGGGAGATCACAGCTGCGATTTAAGGATATCTGAAAGAGGGACCTAAAGGCCCTGGGAATGGACATTAACAACTGGGAAACCTTGACCTTTGATCATTCAGCTTGGAGGCTAAAGACGCAGCATGGCCTTCTCCAATTCGATGAGCTAGACAACAAGCATGATAGATTAGGAGGGAAAAATGTATAAGAATATGGAGTGCAATTTTGTCTCATTCGGGTAATCTTTAATTTATGATCACAATTGGAATCAGAATTTTCCATTGCTAAGTAAGGTGGTTGTTCAATGAATCATGCCCAAAGTAACAATCTTTTTTGGTATTGTTAAGCAGTTAGTAAGTGAATCATGCAGTTGTTAAACAAATCCAGTTCCCCCATTGACTTTGCATGTTGGAAACTGGCTAGGAAGATTGCAAATGGCAATTACATGGCCCTGGGATGCCTCAACCATGGTTAAATACATACCGATTAAGAAGTGCCTGAATTTTGATCACATGACCACAGGAATGTTGCAACATAATCATAATGCGTGGACTGATCATAACCCCCCCCCCCCTTTTTTAGTCCTGTTTTAATTTTGAATGGTCACTAAACGAATGGCTGTAAATTACGGACAACCTGTACTTCCTTAGCAATCTGTTATTAAACCTAAATAATACTATAATCTGAACATCACTTAGTGGTGTCATCATACTTTTATTTTATTTGTTTTCATTACTTGCTTATTTATTTGATTGATTGATTCATTGATTAATGTATATGCCCCCCCCACCCCCGGTCATAAATGCAACTCTGGGTGGCCAAAAAGATATTAAAAACACAAAATATTAACAAAAAAATAAAAAAACCCAACAATGGTCACTGGGGATGACTTTAACAAAATAATAGAGAGAAACCTCTCAATGAGCCACCTAATTTCCTGAACCCCAGGCCATGGGGCACATTTCTCAGGAAACATGCATAGGAGGGTATAGTAAGTGCCCTGAAAATATTTTTTTTAGCTTTACTAATTTCCATTGGATTGAGCAGGTGAGCTTTGTTCAGTTTAGCAACCATAAAGGCTACTTATCTTTGATTTAGGGATGAATCAATTTCCTGATGTTCTTTTAATACTGAGATAATAAATATACTTCCAATTCTTGCCAAGTGTAGAGAACTTAATGAGCCCATCCCATTTCTTCTCACGGTTTGTAAATTAGTTGTAATTTATTTGGATGCCTCAGCATAATCAATTTGCTTGAGAAGACTGACTAGAAGGAGAGCAGAGCATAAGGAGGGCAGAATGGACTTCTTCAGCAGGGCAAAATAAAATCTGTAAGGATTATCTTGTCAGTTAATGTCTTGGGATTTACGGCAAGGAAGCCATCTGAAGGCTCAGAGAAATGTGTAGATCTCATGAGATTCATGACAGAAAGAAGATTCGCAAAGAGACTCAAAGATCTTTTCACAGATATGCTCAGTTATTTCTTTAAAAAAAAACCGGTGGTTTTCCAACTATATCTCACAGCTATATTTTATGCCTCAGGATAGTGAGAAAGCTGATGGGTTTGAGACACAAGAGGTGAGGCCTATACTCCATATGCTCCCAGATTCAAATCTCAGTATACAATCATTTTTTCATGCACACTTAGAACCTATAAAGATACTGGACTTCTCTCACACACATTGTTAGAAACATTTACCAATCCATGCAAATTTTTCATAGGCACTAAAAGTGATCAAGATTGAACAGATAATGAAAGGAAATAACTTTTAAGCATTTCATCTAAATGCAGGATCTAAAGGCTTTCAGACTTGTGCTGGAGCCCATTCTCAGGAAACTTTTCTCTAGCAGTGTGTGTGCTTTGAGCTATTTTGTGTGTGGTATTTATATGGTGCCTGTTGTGCATGGCATTTTTTTAAAATGTTGATTGGGGTGTTGATGGCTGGCTATTAAGTCATTGGCTGTTGTTTTCTTGTGCTGCCAAGTACTTGATAAGCTAGTGGTAAATCAGCACTCCTGGTGACTGATGAAGAGCCCATTTCCCAGACTTCAATCTCTTCCCTGGCTCTTTTTGTGCCTGTTTGTCCAACAATCTTAATAGCAGCAAAATTGAATGTATGTCCTTGTTTATTGCAATGTGAGGCTACCAATGATTTCATCTAGAACTTGGAGATTGGGTGGAGACTTTAAATTAGTGGTTCAGAGTGATCCTATGCTGGTTACCTGAATACTCAAAATACTCAGACTGGAAGGCCTATTGCATACATTGAGGGCACTGCAGACTATGTATCTTCAAAAGATGTTGTAGTCAATGTTTGCCAAAGCCACCTGACCTGAAACACTTCATCCAAGCCTGCTCCTTTTAGCAATTGTTAGCACTGAACATTAAGATCTTTGGACTTTCTAAATAAGCTATTATTGGAGAAAGTAGTGCAAGCTCATCCCACAATGCTGGCCTAAATATTACCCAATGGATGATTCTTAGTGTGGATTTCACTGAAGAGATTTCTGTCTGGCCAGTTCTGGTATACACGGTGCGATTCTTGGACCTACCCAGTCTGAAAAACTTTTCTCAACCCAGAATATCAGGAAAACACCGACAGGCACTGAAGTTGGACCAATGTGAAATAGTTTGCTAACTTTGTTTCTGTCTTTGTACAAAGCTAATAAACTCTGTTTCTGCAACCATAGTTTCTTTATGAATAGCTTGCTTTGGTCAAAAATACATTGAAGGAAAACTTCTTCAAAGCTTTAATTGAATATAGAAGACTTGATCCACCAAGCCTTTCCACAAGCTCAGGTATTGGCGCTAAATTTAAGTGTGCTGCGCAAGGTGCTGCGAGAGCAGCGAGCAGGCCATGGAGGCAGTGAGAGCAAGTTGCAAGTCTAGAGCCCTGGCCCGGCCCGGCTGTGGCTGACTTCACTACTCTGGCTGCCTCCCTGGCCTGCTCGCTGTTTTCACAGCATCTTGCGCAGCACACTTAAATTTAGTGCACTTCACAATGGGGGAGGCGACATCCCTTCCTCCTCCTGGAGCCCATTTTAACACGGAGCATCGGCCTCAGTTGGGTGGGCCAGAATCTTGGGGCGGAGAGGAAGTCGTGTGTCTCCCCAAGGGACCGAGGTGCATGCAGCACCAAGAAGTACCAGAAGAAGTGCCCGTGAGATGAAAGGCAAGGAGAGGGACGCTTCCCTCCCGCTCTGGAATATGGAGCAAATCTCCATCCCCACTGTCACCCTTTACCTTCTCAGGCCACGTGAGGAGTGACTGGGAGGGGAGGGTAAGGGGCGGGGCCAGCCAGCTGGCAGGGAGCCACAGCAGAGGGATGAAACAGCTTTATTTATTTGGGAACCTGAAATGACTTGATTTAAATCGTATGTTAAAAAGCACCCAAAGAAGAAGAAAGAACAAACCCCCCCCCAAAAAAAACCCCCTCACCCCAACCCTCGCCTGTTTTTTGAAATGGTTCAAGAGGGAACACATACATACACACGAGAGAGAGGGTGGGAAGAGAGAGGGAGGGGAAGTGAGATAGAGAGATGAGAGAGAGAAAAGGAGAAAAAGAGAGAGAGAAATGAGAAAATGATGGAGAGAGAGAATGAGAGAGGAAAAAGATAGAAACAATTGAGAGAGAGAAGGGGGAGGGAGAGAGGGAGAGGGACACAGAAATGAGAGAGCTGGAGGGAGAGAATAAGAGGGAAAAGATGGAAATGAGAGAGAGAGAAGGGGAGAGAAAGAAAGGAAAGAAAGAGAGGGAGGGTGGGAGGGAACGAGAAGGAGTGGGAGTGGAAAAAGAAAAACAAGAGAGAGAGAAGGAAAGAAAGAGAGAGAGAGACCCATTTCCCACAGAAAAGACCTGGAGTCACAAAACCCAGGTGGCTGGGGGGGGGGTCATGTGGCTGGGGGGAGTCATGTGGCTGGGTGGGAGTGACATTGAGTTGGCCACACCCATCCAGCTTTTGTGGCTCCCAGTGTTTTCTTTTCTGTGGGAAACGGGTCCAAATGGCTCTTTGAGTGTTTAAGGTTGCAGACCCCTGCACTAGCTGAACAAAGTCCTGGGCCTAAGCAAAGCATCTGAGCCTGAATCAATTTTCGTTAGCTTTGAACCCTCTTGCCCAAAGCCTGAATCTGTGGAACTGGTTACCTTTGATCTTTGACCACTGATTGCTTGACAAATGCTCCAACATTATACTCTGACTAGGACTAAGATTTTGGTTAAGGTTTTGGAATCCTGAATGTTCTTCAGAGGTGGGTTCTACTTACTTTTACTACCGGTTTGGAACGGGGCTGTGTGCGCATGCTTGCTTCATTCACACATGCGTTCTTCTGCGCATACACAGAAGCGTTCTGATGACGTCGGGGTCAGTGGGCAGAGTCTCCTGCCGGTTTTACTACTGGTTCTATAGAACCGGTGTGAACCGGGGCAACCCACCACTGATGTTCTTGTATGACTATCCAGTTAGATGGAATCTTTAAGGGTTGTCTTGTCTGTATGCTGGGCTAGATATATTGTGCAAATATATTTCTAGTGCTCCAAATCCCCTCATGCTTAATCAGAATGTGATATTTAATTTTTTGTTACAATAGAAGGGCTGATTATCCAACAGCCAGAAAATTATTCGCAGCTCCAGTCCATGATTTAAGATTTCTGGAATGTTCCAGATAGTGCTACTATGATTTCAGGAGCTTTTAGGGAAAACAAAACAGATTTTGCTGTTATTGCCCTTTAGAACATAGTTCCTCCTGAGATTAGATGTTCTTAAAAAGATGATTTATTTCCGGGTATGGAGGTTGGAGTGTTAGTGTTCATGGTATGGATATTATTTGTTTAGATTGGTTTGGCTCCCTGTCTGTTGTGTATGTTTTATATTGTGTTCTAGTTTTTTTTTTTTAAATGCTGTAAGCCACCCTGAGTCACTTTTGTGAGATGGGCTGTTACCGGTATATAAATTGTAGAAATCAATAATAAAAATAAAATGGATGTGTTATACTTCAGAGCAACAACCCTATTTTATTGAGTCACCCAAACCTCCACGAAAGGAACAAAATGCTGAGTTCCCCTCTCTCCCATCGCTGACATTAATATATCATCACTACCATGACACTTGGAGATGCTACTTTTTTTTAAAAAAATAAAATCCCTGCAATAGAATGTTTCAAAGGCTGAGCTGCATCAGATGAGAAGGAATGAGAAGCGGGAAATCTGAGGAAAAATTACTATCAGGCCTGCCATGTCAATTTAGGCATTTACCCAGAGTGTCCAACCTTTGGCAACTTTACAACCTGTGGACTTCAACTCCCAGAATTCCTAAGCCAGCATGCTCAGGAATATTTGAAACATAAGAAAGGATCAGGGGCTGATCTTGCTAATGCACACTCTTGATCTGATTGGGTGGCCACCCTCAGATTCTTCCCTATGTTGAAAGCAGTGGTGGGTTGCTACTGGTTCGCACCGGATCAGGCGAACCATTAGTGGTGGTACCGGGAGGCTCCTCCCACCTGCCTGGATGCTTCTGCGCATGTACAGAAGTGTCGCACGCGCGCACACAAGCAAACCGGTAGCAACGGGATTTGGAATCCGTCCCTGGTTGAAAGCCCACAAGAAGCTTCAAAGTCTATTTATTTCATACTGCCGATGTGTGTTTTCAATGAATATTTTTGGTATAATAAGAAACCAACTAACACCTAAAGTTCCATCTCCCCAACAATAAGCATAAGTCAGTTCAGCATGATATTTGAGTTCAGAGTACAACCATATCTGAGTGGAGAAATGATACATTTCTCAATCCATCATTGAGAAATGATGGAGTCCATGATTCTATCAGGAGATACCACTAGAGATGCCACTCTGTTTTGCAACCTGGACATTGTAACTGAAATATGAAGATAGTAAACAAGAACAAATAATACTGTGGAAAACCTGGCAGATCTCAAGGTCAAAGAACTTTCCAAAATTGTGTAATGTTCCTGGTCAAATAATTTTTTTTCTCATTTGCTTTAAGAAGGAAAACTTTTCTCATGCCTGCAGCAACTAAGGATTCAATGGCAACATGCCAGAGTAAAAATTAAATGGGGATGTAATCCTCTAAGGAAGACAGACTCCCCCCCCCCTTTTAATGAAGACTTTGTTTTGCAGACGACATTAACTCTAGTCAGACAACAATAGCAACAACATCTGTTGATGGTAGTAACAACTGACCTCTTAATCATGAACAACTCATTTCAGAATCACAGCAGCCAGTTACAAGCATAAAGCAGTTGTTCTGCAGCAAGACTGAATCCTGATAATTGCTTATTTTATATTTTCATTAAATAAATGACTTCTAGAATTTTTTCTAAAAAATTGCTTATTAAATACTGACACAAAGGAATAAAATAGATGGGAAGTGTGGCTCTCATCAAAGACCTTTTATTTTAGACTGCAGAGCTCTAGGATAGTATCCTGATAGCTATAAGATTAAATTGATTCCCCAATGAGCGCCAAGAGAAGACTCTGATTTTGAAGGGCTGAATGCAGCCACAGAGTCTTCCTTCCTGCCAGCCTCCACAGCTGGCTTTTTCCAGGATCTGGAAATTCAAATGTTAGGCTCAAAAGGTGAGTCTCCTGTAGGTCTCTCAAACTAGCTATTCCCAAAGCAGGTGCACACTTTCAAGCAGCCTTGGCGCTATTGACATTGAGCTACTAACAAGACTTGGGTATTGGGAGCAATTTTGCTAAGAAGTAGATTTGTTCCGCCTAAATGCTTCCAGGAGAAGAGCTGCTACACTGAGAATATTATAGTATCTTGGTGTAGCATTATGCAATTAAGCATTATTTGCAGTAAACAAAACAAAGCAAGGCACTGGATAACCATGGGAGGCTCATACATGAAAGGTGAAATTGTATGGACAGTCTCTTGCCCCAAATACTGTGGACGAAATAGGCAATTTCATAATGCAGGCTGTGGCTCCTCGGTGTCACATATTTATTAGTATTTTATTCCTATTGTGTTACATTATGTTACAATTATATTACATGGTATATTACATGGTAATATAATACATTACTCTTTTTGGCAAAAAAAAAAAAATCACGGTGCTTTTGTTTGTGTACCAAGTGGAAAGCATGGCAGAGAAATATAAAATAGGCAGGAAAGATGAATGATGGTCAATGGTAAAAACAAAAACAAAAAACCAAGAGCAGCTTTGCCTGCAAATGGAACTGCAGAAGTGGCATGCTTCTTTTCAGTGGTTATGTTCACATTTTTACTGTAAGTCAGGTGTAAATTTGCCACTTGCACAACATGACAGGCATGGTTACTGTTAACTTTGGTTAGGTTTTTGTAGTATAAATTAAGTGAGCAATTAGATTATGTTCTGTAAAACCAACAAAATGCTATCTCTGTGACATTTAATACTTTTTCTATGTAACTGCTTTTTCTTAGTTCTAACACAAACTAGGCAGCATTGGCCAAATGATGTCCTTATTTAGGCAGATACTCTGATTTAGCAGTAGCTTTCCTATGGGATAATTTTCACAGTTTCCTTTCTTTGGCTCTCTGATCCTCAGAACCAAACCTACTCCAAAGAACAAGGAACAATTCAGAACAAACAGCAGAAAGCTGGAATTTATTAAAACATGCTCGTTCCATTCAGGAAAACCTTTTCCGGATCGGAGATCCTTCTGTGAATCAAAAGATAGCATTGCATTTGAATTAGGAGATGGCTTGGAGTTCTCTCATTGAGGTGGTTTGTGTCATGAACGAAGTGTGAATCTCATCAAGGGACTTCATGTCATTCCGAATCCTCATTGGCAGTTCAATTAGCCTGAAGACAGTGCTGATGCTTTCAACCAGGTAGTGAAGTGAACACAACAATCACTTTGCTTTTAGAATAGGAGAAGATACATTATTTGTGAAGCTGCTTTGAAAGAGGGCTTCATTTAAAGCATTGTTGAGCAAGGCCTACAGTGACACATTCCAAGTTCATGGTTTTGTTTGAAAAGAAAATTATTTTTTTCTCAGCTAAGGGGTACAAATAAGCATTCATCACAATTGGAGGATTAAATAAATGCTCCAAATATTTTCTATTTTGAACGCTTTGATTTTCAAGCATATTTTATTTTATTCACTTCTATTAAGATTTTGAACTGATCTATCTATAACATTCCCACTCAATTTAGCTGGGCTTATGCAGGATACTTTTGGTGTAAACCTGGTCCAAGGAAAAAAAGATATCTTAGCTGGGGGATTCCAATAATAGCTTGACTGCTTAACAGTTATCTACAACATTTTGCAATCAGTCTTATAGCTCTTGATCCACTCCAGGTACAAAAGAAAAGAGGCAGTTCAGGTGGTTGCTTTCTGGGAGGGTAGAAAGCTTCTCAGGAATTCAAAGGATTGAATACAGGTTGATGTATCAAGGTGTTCCCTCAGCTCAGCCTCAGACACCTTTATTTCTATGTAGCTTAATATGCTTAAATCTTACTCATATTTCCAAAGAAATCTGTCAGAAAACAACTGAATAAGTGGAATTTCAGGAAGTAAAAATAAGTGCAAACAAAGAAGAGTAGGTAATTTTGTATGTTGATTTTACAGTAGTCAAAGCTACTATCATGTCTGAGAAATAAAAATGCCACATATCATTCATAGAACTGTGAAACAATAAAGAACAGTACTTAAAATATATAAATGTAATAACAGCTGAAATAATAAAACGTTCTCATTTTTGAGACAGGAGATTTTTATGGATACTGTTAAAAATGGATCATATCCTCAGGGGGGAAAATGGTCTTGCAAATGCTGCTGTGGTTCATGTGATCTCTAAATGCATTACATCTCAATATACTGCATTAAGAATGGAAACGCGTCAGGTAAAAATACTGAGGTATTTTTATTAGGGATAAGACCTGAAAATGTTAATAGAACGGCATGGTACCTGTTGTTACATATAACAACAGCTGCAAGATTGGCATGGGCCCAATACTGGAAAATGGATGTTAGCCCACCCGAACAAGTAGTAATTCAGAAAATAATGAATTGTGAGGAATCAGATCAGCTTAATATGATATTGAAAGGATGGGGGGGGGACACAGATTACTATATATCTTGGAGTCAATGGTATAATTGGATGTCAAATCGAGCTACAAATAGAGGTATTGGATAAGCATGTCAATTGGTATATGTAATAGATTTTTGTAGGTTACCCTATATATATAATGGGACAAGTTTATTTCCTTCTCGCGTTGTGATGTAGACCGCTATAGATTTAATGTTTGTTGGATGTATAAGATAAAATAAAAAAGAAAGAAAGAATGGAAACGTGTCACTGCTGGTGGCTTCCAAACTTCCCTCCCCCCCTTTTTTCAGTCCAAATATCTGACTCTCATTTTCCATTGCTTAGAATTGGTAGGATGGGTTTTTGTCATTGTAAGGATACATGTAAAAGCTATAATACATGCACATACACATAATAGAAGAGTTAGAAGAAATATTGGACGTCTTCTAATACAACTGCTTGCTCAAGCAGGAGACCTTATAGCCCCCTCACACACAATATTTTACAAAAATGTGGAGATCGTCCGTTTCATAGAGCAACCTTATATTTTTTATTAAAAAAATTAATTATTTTACAAATTCCACCTGCATACACTGCAATGACATTTTTATGTATACTTTCAATGGCTCTAAGAAGAGTCCAAAACTCAACTGCATTTAAATGGAGAATGTATATGTGTGATAATTCTCCATTATCAATTGAAAATCAAAATCTATGTTTTTTGGGAGGCAGTTATTCTTCAGATTGCAAAAATAGTATGCATAAAAATTAACCTAAATTCTCTACTCAGCCTTTATTAACAACAGCTACAAAAAGTAGGGTGATAGTGCTTAAGGGGCTGTAAAAAATAATAAAAGGTAGGAAGGAGGAAATGTATTTGTTTTTCAACCTGATTAACTGTGCTGTTGTCTTCTACTAATTGGTCTATTTCTGCTTCTCTGTTTTGAAAGTCTGTTTCCCATTCATGACCCACAACATGATATAAAACATAAACAACCAAGGAGCTAAAGCAAAGTAGACCAATAACAACATCGCAAGTTGTAACTTAACACTCTGACCTTTTGTGCTTAGGAAGTCTTCTGCTAACTCGTTGGTTGATTTTTAAATCTCAGACACGCTTCTTATACAACTTCAGGCTGGAGGTTGGTTCATCACATTTCTCTTGATGCAAAATCAGATTGTATGCCTGCAAGTTCTTTTTTTGATGGGAAAGGAGGTTCTTGTACTCATAGATATACACATTTAATAAATGAGTTCATTCTTACATAGAGTAATGGGTCTGAGGATGTAGGACAGAAGCAACTACTTTGGATTCCCACTTATAACTTGTCTGCATTAGGGTGGTGTGCGGGGGATCAGAATCACTTTATACTGATAAATGAATTCTGACCCTTTATCTTATTTTAACTGACATTTTAGTTTACTGCATGTGGGTCAACTGGAAGTAATACATGCAAGCTCCCTTGATTCTGCCTTCATAAGGCACTTAGCTTCAGAAGTCTATATGGGAACTATTTTAATATTTATGAGTTGTTTATATGGTATAAGAATTTCATGCTATAATACAGGTTTGGCCTCGCACCACACCAGGTTTGCTTTATCTAATCAATCCTACACCTATCCAAAGAAATATCTTTGGACTATTAGCTATATTAGCAAGGATGTGTTTCTTCCCCCTAAGAAACCCTACTCTACTAAACCCTACTCTACTAAACCCTAATAAATGTTTTTAACTTAAATAGGGTACATAGCTGGAGATTAGCAGGTTTCATTGTTTGAGATGTTTGATTTCCAATTTGTCTAGGATACAGCTTGAGTAGAATCATAGCCAAGTTGAGATTGTGGTGTTTCCATGAGCCAAACTATTTCCCATTCTCTGAAAACTTCCATGTTAGGCCTGAAACATCTGCTTGTCTTTCCACATCACCAGATCCCTGTCTAGTGCTTGCAAACCAAAGAAGATGAAACCTCATATTTATTGTTTATTTATTTATTTATTGGTTCGATTTATATGCCGCCCTTCTCCAGAGACTCAGAGGCTTATGTCTGGTGATTCCTTATAGTTGAAGCCAGGGAACTCTCCCCTTCCTCTCATAGCTTTGAGTTGTTGTTGTTAGTTGCGAAGTCATGTCCGACCCATCGCAACCCCATGGACAACTTTCCTCCAGGCCTTCCTGTCCTCTACAATCCCCCAGAGACCATTTAAATTCATGCCGACTGCTTCATTGACTCCATCCAGCCACCTCATTCTCTGCCGTCCCTTTCTTCTTTTGCCCTCAAGCGTTCCCAGCATTAGACTTTTCTCCAGTGAGTCCTTCCTTTTCATTAAGTGGCCAAAGTATTTGAGTTTCATCTTTAGGATCTGGCCTTCTAAAGAGCAGTCAGGGTTGATCTCCTCTAGGACTGACCAGTTTGATCGCCTTGCAGTCCAAAGGACTCACAGGAGTCTTCTCCAGCACCATAGTTCAAAGGCCTCAATTCTTTGGCACTCAGCCTTCCTTATGGTCCAACTTTCACAAGCATACATTGCAACTGGGAAAACCATAGCCTTGATTATAATAGCTTTGAGAAGGAGCCTTAATTCCTCACTAGTTTCTCTGCCTCTCTTGTTTTTCATATTCCTCTGACTTATTCTCCACACTTCTTAAGAAAAATGCTCTTCCTGTCTTCCTTCTCATTTTTCTTAGCTCTAATTCAGCTTTCCTCCCCTCCCTTTCATTACTCAGTTAGCCTTTTTCCTTCTTCTTTTATTCATTTTTTTGGTCAATCATTTCACCTTCCATTTTCTGACTCCTATATATTTTAGTAGTCTGTTCACTTCCAGCTGGCCAAGTCTTTCCTTCCAGCCTTGATGCAGCCATGTTCACTCCCAGCAGCCATTTAACAAGCAGTATGTTTGGACCATCTGTGTTATCAGTTTGGGATTCCTCCATCTGCAGCTATCCCAGTTCTCTCTCTCTTCCATTGGAAGGGATGGGTTGCACTGATAAGCTGCCACAATTCTTCACCTCTGAGAAAAGTTTCCATAGACCGCTTCTCTGATCTCATGGTAAAACTGGACTTTGCTTTAGGGGAAAAAATCCAAATGGAGTGATGTAGAGCATCTATATTTGATACCAGAAAATTATGGGGATGCAATTGTCCTAGTCCTACCCATAGACAAAACGTTTATTGCTAAAGTCATGCTCACTTTTGATTTCTATAAAGCTGGATGAGGGAAGGTTTCTCTCTAAACTGCTTACTGAAATCTTCTTTAGGGCAAATGCTGGAGAAGGTCTGAGGTTTAAAACTTGACAAAACAAAAGACATTCTTGAAAATTAATCTGTCCTACCATGTATTCCCATATAGAAAAAGCTCCATTCAAATCAGGACACCTTAGCTGGTAAGTTAGTGACTCAAGTTCAAGTGAGGTGAGTCTGACCTCTTTTACACTATACTATTCTATTTTTTTTTTAATTGACAATGTTCACATCTTTGATTTTTTTTAGATTTCGACTTTGATAAAATTGGCTTGCAAAGGCAGATGGCAGGCTGTTATTTTTAATTCACAAGCAATGTTAAATATATGGCATATGTTAAAGAACTTCTCAGGCGCAGCCTTTGAATGCTTCCACAATAAACTTACAAACTCACATCAAAAAGCATTCTGACAGGAAGAATTATGCATACTTCTTTTTTTTCCCTGGAAAATGAGGCAAATGGTTAGACATCTTATTTGATGAAATTATACGAAATCCATCAAACCACCTTTGTAAAGTACTGCCTTATAAGTAAAAAAAAAAATTGGAGATCTTGGTAGAAGCAATCAGAAATAATTTTAAATAGAATTATTTAGGGGTTTTTAAATGGAAAATGCTATGATCATGCTTCTTTTGGTTTGTTTCCATCTGCAAGCAAACAAGATGATCATAAGAACACTACAACTAAATTATCATTGGTCTAGACTCTAGACCAAGGGTGGGTTACTAGGGCAACTTTACGACCTGTGGACTTCAAGTTGAAGTCCATAGGTCATAAAGTTGCCATAGTTGCCCACCTCTGGTTTAAACCAATGTTTTTCAAACTTTGCAACTTTAAGAGATATGGCCTTTAATTGTAGAATTGCCAATTGCAAGCTGGCTGAGGAATTCTGGGAATTGAAGTCCACACTCCTGGAGAATCCTAGGAGTTGAAGGCCGCACGTCTTCAAGCTGCCAAGTGTGAAAGCCACTGGCCTAGATTTTACACCATCAAGGGCCTTTGTGTCATGAGTCTTGTTTCATTTGTGAGACAAGGAGACATCCATCATGGCTGCCACACAAAGAGGTAGCCTTCTTCACCAAGGCTTGAAGGAAACTATCTTCAGAGCATTTTCACAAAGGAAGATGACAGTCTGGGAATGAAGCAGAACAGCCATGTTGCTTCACTTGTCTCTTCAAAAATGTCCTCTGGCAGCCCCAACTTCCACTGGCGCTAACTCAGACGGCTTCTGAAGAGACGCAAAGCAAATCAACTGGTCCAGTGAATTTATCTGATATCTTTGCCTTAGTGAGAAGTATGACATGCCATGATGTGAAGCATCTCACTGAAACCAAGCTGCCACACGGGAACTTAACATGCATACATTCTCATTGTATTAGTCATTGTGCAAACACTGTGTGTGTGTTATTGTTATAATATAAATAAATAATAAATTGCAAGCTGGAACCTTGCAAAAACAAGGCTTTATTATCCTGGAATGCCTTTTGACCCTACAAAATGAGCGATAACTGAAGTGCTCCAATTTGTTTGAAAATGAATCCAGTTTCAAAATAGAAGAAAAAAATAGAAAGGTTAGGAGATCCTAGGGATCAGAGGAAAGAAATTGCCTTTTGATGAAAGACACTTCACAATTGGCCAGGCCCGTTTTAATGGGTACTTTGGGAGCTATTCCTTCATGGCATCCATTTTGTAAGAGTGTCCATGATATGGTCCAAAACAAGTTCAAAAAGATTAAAGACAGTCTGTGAACTTCAACTCTGAGAATTGTGTTGGAGGCAATATATAGACTTTAACTGCCAGAATTATTAAAGTCCACACATCTTAGAGTTGCCAAGTTTGAAAAACTGGTCTACGTGGTCATCAACAATCAAGTTTACCTCAACAGACTGTCCACTTATCCTTAAAATATAGACAATTTTATTATTTTTTATTATTATTAGTTTTTTATCCCTTTATTGTTTTTACAAATAGTTCAAAGTGGTGAACATATCCAATACACCTTCCTCCTCCTATTTCCCTCACAACAACAAACAACCCTGTAAAGCTGAGTGAGTGCAACTGGGCTCAGAGTCACCCAGCTGGCTTTCAGGCATAATCTTCTGCTATCAAGATAACAATGTCAAAATACGGCACCATGATTAACTTTTTTATATTCTCTGTTGTAATTTTGCCACTGCCTGTAAAACTTCAGAGAATTATATATAGTGTGCCCATTGGATTGGTAATCTGCTTTTAAATCTCTAGCCAAAATTCAAAATTAGCATCTGCAAGCTAATCAAGTGTGGCAGAGTCTAATCAAAATTTAAAACTTCCATATATAAATTCTTTTGTCAAGAAGCCCATATAGAACAAGCAAATACACCTACTCAGTACCCATAAGAAAAAGAAAAAAAACACAAGAGAGTGAAGAAAATAAATGCATCCTGAGAAATGCAATGATTGCAATCAAGTAACCATGGTAGTTCTTATCCACCTTTTTAACAATCACAAGGAGACGCACTACTATGAATTGCTGGGATTCTAGGAACAGGAAAAGATGACTTACTGTATTGTGCAGGCTGGTAGATAGTTACTCTGTCTAGCCCTAAAGGTGTTGGGGAAATAACAATTATTTTTGACAGGGTAAATAGTCATACGACATCTGATGGAGAAGAACTGTAATAAATCTCCACTATATTGTAACTGTTCTTCAACAAGGCAATGTTATCTGGCACAAAACTGATTCTTCCTGGCCCTTTCCTTTCCCTAGATACCTATTCATTGACTTTTTCATGCATTTGCATCACTTTTCATAGACCTGGGATTACGATTGTCTTGCCTGGGAAGAGAGGCAGAGGGGTCTAGCTCGCATGATGTTCAAACACAGACATCTACTCCTCCGGTGCACCGATGCAGCCCCTTGTGGCAAACTGGATTGACAATTAGCCTAAGTTATTTTGAGAGGGTAGTTCATTGTGATTGCAGATTTTATTCCAGATTCTAGTGCACTTGAACTGCTGAAAACTGCCTGAAGCCACTGGGATGGAAGTTTTAAAGAAATATTATAAATGAGTGCCAAGGAGCAAGTGCATTTTCTAGGCAGAGTTAGAATGGCTGGAGTTGTTCATTATAAATAATTTATCCTTTTAGCATTGGGGGTTTTTAATGAATAAATTATTTGAGGTTTTTATTTACTAATAAATTAGATAGCTAACTATACAGCAAATAGTTTTTTATTCTCCATCATGGATGAAGAAGTGAAGAATTTCCATTATATTAACTGAATTTAGCATTTTAGTATATAACATTTATGCACTGCTTATTGAACAATCAATTAAAACAGTGCTGTGTTACATATATATATATATATATATATATATATATATATATATATATGAGAATGACAAGAGATATTTTTTATCATAAGCTAAATACAAATTAATATACATAGAAGACACAGAAATGTAATATGATATTGTCTGAGACTTTAATATCTTTCATGTGTCTAAACTTCTGCAGAATTAATGAAGTGATTTAAAGATTTCTTTTCCATTTTACCAAATTGAGAAGCTGCTTAATCTAGGAAATTAAGTCTAGTTGTAATTTGCAATCCAAGATCAGTATCCTATTGATAGCGTGTTTCCCTGAAAATAAGATCCTGTCTTATATTTTTTTGAACCTTGAAATAAACACTTGGCCTTATTGCCATGTGCTCAAAAGCCCGATTGGGCTTATTATCAGGGGATGTCTTATTTTGGGGGGAAACAGGGTATTTATTGGATAAACATGAAAAGTAGGTCTTTTGATCTTGTAACTATGGTTCTGGAAGGTATCAGCTTTTTCTTGCCAGCTTTTTAACATAGGCACCTCTGTTGGAGGGCAAGTCAGGTGACAAATGATAACACATATACTGTATTATGATGTCATCACACAAAGATGCAATGTGGCACCATTTGTGTTACACCATAATACATGCAGTTTAGTACTTGGATCATATCTGCAGCAAATACATGCATTGTGTTATTGCATGATGGCAACATGTGAATGAATTATGTCTGCTATTAAAACCAAAGCATTTTTGTGGTACTGCTAGAAGCAGAGAACTGGGCCTAGCCTAGAAGTGGACAGATAGTTACGACTTTCATAAAGTTCTATCTTGTTTCACTTGACAAGCATTGCCTACTCTGCTTATTTCTCCATATGATTCATTATATCAATATACACTTCCAAAATTTATAAGTATCAAGTAGCATAGATTTCCTTTGGAATAAGGCCTTTCTTAATTTTAAATGATATTTTGTATGTAATGATAATAGTGAGGCCAATTTCACCAAACACTTATTTAAAAAAATAGTGAGCATTATGGAACTATCATTTTATTGAACCAAAGGTGCTTTTTCAAGAGGCAACTGGACTTTCTTTGATGATGTTTTCCTTGAAGACATTTCGCTTGTCATCCAGGAAGCTTCTTCAGCTTCTCATCCAAGAAGCTTCTTCAGCTTCTCATCCAAGAAGCTTCTTCAGCTGAAAAATGCAGGCCACCTTATTCACGGATAGCATTTTTCAGGGTATTTTAGTTAAAAATTTGAGGGCCTGCTTATCCACCCTTATGTAAAGCTTGATATAAATGCTGTTTTGGAGAAGCTTGAGAAAATAAAAATTGGTCTGAAGTTGGAGGGTTGGAACATACAAGGGATTCAGAAGGTTGAAGTCCTTGATGAGAGTCATGAGGTGGAGTAGAATGGAGATTGAAGCAAGGTTGTTGTAAGCGTGGGTCTGGTCTTTCAGTGTTCGAGTGAAGAGAAGGAAAAAAAGTTGGGTCCTTTTGTAAAGAGGTTTGTACTTGCTGTGTAGCTTCAATAGAAAGTTTTTTTAGTCTTTTGGTTAATGATTGGTGCTGTTTTGTTAAGGATATGGTTAATGCATCAATCTCTTGTAAAGATAATTCGTTCAGGTTCAAGGATTCCATGTTAGGTAAAATGTTCTATGATTTTTAAAAAAATTACAAAAATTCATAGACCTGAGCAATAATTCTCCATCGTCTGCTACCATTTGTCAGATATATACTGATGGTCGTGCTCATTCAGTCTATAAGGAAGTTATTTAGGCCATACAGCTTCAGGTTTAAAAGTTATTTTATTATTTACAAATATACAATAATGAACAGGGTGTCCTGCTGCATTTATTACCCTAACTGTATGACTCAGAGGTTGAGAGGGAGAGAAGTTCACTGTTGTCTTGATGAGATGGATGGGAAGAATTAGGGAAGATATCCAATTGATTTGTGGGTATGACTCCAATAAGGGAGTTCATTGGTTTATACAGTCACATGGGATGTCTGTAGACTTAGAAGACTTAACCCCTTCTGGTGCCTGGGGCATCATACGTAGGCAATATCTGACAAAGGTTGTATGTAACTTTATTGGTTGCAATTAGAGTTTGTGGCAAGACATTGAAGGAGAAAGAAAGGGAAGACTTAAGAAAATGATTTTTTTCCCTGATGCCAAAAGAGCATAATTAAAAGTGGGAAACCAAACCTACCATGTTGCCTTACATTGTTTTCTTCATCACTGGTCCAGGTTTGCTCCCTGTAGCTTTGACACTGATCAAAAAACCTTCCCAATACCTTTTGCTAGACTTCCCTTCACCTGTCTAAATGCAGCAGTTGCTATTCACTAGTGATTCTTATTGTCACGCCCTCCTACATCAACAGTGGGGCTTGGCAAGACAACCTTCCATCATCTAGAATAAGAAGTAAACAGATAATTGTTATCATCAATGTTATGGAACTAATACCGGCAGCTGCTACTCCATTTTCTCTCCTTGTATTACCAGCTGTTATGGGCAGCAGTGACTGCTGGCAGAAGGAAAGGCTGGGAGATTTTATTGCTCTCTTCAATCTATCCTTAATAAAAAATGGAACCTCACAGGTTGCCATCTTATTAAATCACCTTCCCCAACCCGGAGCCCTTCCTCCCAGGTTGCATGATGAAATTTGGACACTAATTACTCACACTTGTAATGTAAAGAGGCACCATCTATTTTATTCAGCTGCATGGTTTGAAATAATTGAAATCTACTTGGTTCAAGTCTCCAAGAAATTCACATGAGACCTTGAGTCTGTTGCTAAATCTCAGATAAAACCGAGTGCACAAAGTACAAGGGCAGTAAACATGTATAGCATATATATAAGGTTTTTTTTTTGGAGGAAAATGAGATATAAATGAAATAAATGGACAAAATTCATTCCATGAAAGGTTGATTTGAATTTTTACCTTATTATATACTTGCCTTTAAAAAAAATAGCAGAGCATTGATGTTGACAGAACAAGAAACGTGAGGTGATACTTAAATCTTGATTCTTTAATTGGCCTGATGTGATTAGTGTGTGAAGCAACCTTTCTAGAAAACAAGAATTATGTGGAAACATCTCATGGGAAAATAAAACATAATGTCTGAGAAAACATAAGAGTTCAAAGCAAGTCTGAGTAGTACAGAAGATCTCAGATGTTGGGGCCTTTTGGGAGGGGGTTAGGTTGAAGGAGGAACAATTACCTTGCATCCCCAGGCATGAAGGTATTAACCCTAGGTATTAACCTAGGGTTAATACCTATGGTTAATAGGTATTAACCCTATTAGTATTTGAAATATCACATAAAATAATCTATATTTTATTCAAGGTGGCAAATGTAATTACTTAAAAATACAGTGTTTATTTGTATTTCTGACCATCTGGATTATTGGTCTCTTCATGGAGATGTGGTGGCACAGTGGTTTGAATGCAGTATTGCAGGCTAATTCAGTTCTGTAAAGCTGTAAAGCACCATGAAGCGGTATATACGTTTAAGTGCCATTGCAATGGAGGAAATCATTGCATTGGCATAGGTGTTGTGAAAAGAGATGGATGCCTAAGGGTTAGATGGGTGGTTAAGAAGTGTGAAATACAAATAAATAAAAAGAGTCACCTGGGACACTGAGATGAAGGGCATATAAATTTAATAAATAAAAAGAAAATGGCAGGCATGGTGGCATTCAAACCTGCTGCCTCTAAAGCAGGGAGTTCCAACTTTAGCAACTTTCAGACCTATGGACTTCAACTCCCAGAATTCCCCAACTTGCATTTATGCTTAAACCATGATAGTAAACATGCTAGGACTGTGTTCTCCCTTCTATATTGTATCCTACAATCCCAATCAGAGTTCTATATTCTCATTTTGTTTAATTCTGCTTACCTCCTATCCTGGCATTGACTCCCATATTTATTTCCACAGCCAAATTACTGCATTTACAAAAGATCTCTAATGGCATAATAAGGAGAAGGTGTTTCTCATAAGATTGAGAACTTGAAGTTAAATGAGCGTTTTTATGGAACACAGTAATTATTATAGTAATATATACTTTTCTTCTGGATTGTCTGCCACCTACCACACTAATCTAGAAAACACTTACTCATTTGTAAATAGCATCATTAGGCACTGCAGTAAATAAGCAGCTGATCTGCCTCATACTAGGCACGAGGCCTTGAGACTTTTCTTTCCTCAGCTCTCCCCCCCCCTTGTTTGCACTCATTAATTCAGTTTTCATGGCTGCTGCAGCAGGTGGAGTATTTTATCTTCTCATCTCATTAATCACTAGAGGCTTGCTGAGGAGAACTCTATTAATACTTGGTCAGGAGACAGCAGCGCGATAATATATAAAACCTCTTTCAATAGCACAACCAGTGGGACTGTGCAGTGTTGTATGGTCATATAATGTGGATTAAGTAATGTGTGCAGCTTGAATGTGAGACATCTGTATGTTAAACTTGGATTAATTTAAACAACAGGGTAACATATTTTGGGGATCAGACGAACCAACCTATAATTGGGGAACAGGATTCTTTTAAAAAAAAGAAAGCTGGGGAATTTTCTATATTGACTGTATGGTGGAGGCCATGTATCCCACTGAAAATGTTTATATACTGGCAAAACAGAGATCAAGAGGGAACCTTTGGATGAATCATGTTTTATCCTTCTCATCTTTACAAAGAAAGATTCCATAATGCATTATTTCAACAATAGAGGAAACTTTCTCTTCCATTTCCTGCTATAGTATACTGAGGCCTTATAACTGTGACCAGTTGCAGAGAAATAATACTCTTAGCTGCAGGCAAGTGTTAAATTCTTGAAGCTATTTCCTCACACTTCTTTATCCATAACAGTCAAATTGGAAAAAAAAATGTTGGAACCCCATTCATTCATTCTGTAAGTATGCTATGAGCTATGGAAAGAAGTATACTATTTTTAGAGATAAATATATTTAGTTAAAAACCAAGTTGTGTAAAGCATCAGAATGGATAGTGTTATCATGAATGCCATTTAAGGCATAGCAGATGCAACCTATTTTCCTGCAAAATGTTTTGAAAATTAGTCAGAAAGGACTCTCTAGATGGAGAACACATCAGGTGTCATATTCATCAAAGGATAAATTGGATTCTTAGTTTGTATTGAACATTTATCACAAGTCTGGAAACTTTTATTTGTCATGTCAACACACCTTTCTTGTTATTCACTCTGACTGAATTTCTTTCATTAGAAGCTCTTCTATTTTCAATATATTGAGCAAAAGTTGCTTTAAAGAGAGTTCCAAATCTATAAGCCGCTCATACTGCGCCTCTTCATGTATTTCAGTTTATGGAAATCACTCATAGGATATACCTACTGAGTTACCAACTTTTTAACTGGCTTCTTCAGATAAGTCCTTAACATGTCTTATATGCACATTTAGCAGATGAAGATTTTCACCTGGTGAAAAATCATGTTATATGCATAACAATATGGTGATGTTTATGAGAAGGTCCCATTGAAAAGTTGACACTTGTAAACACCTCTTATCTAAAACTCATATGAATAAGGCACTTTCCACATAGTCTGTGGCAAAGAGTAAAATTTAATAGGATTTTTTTCTGAGTGGAGGAAGGTAAGAAATGGTACCACAAGGATCTGTGTTTGGACCACTGCTTTTGATTTGTTCATAGATTTTCTTGATATAACAGTAAGTGATGAACTAGCCAAGTTTCCAGATGATGCCAAACTATGCCAAGTGATGAAAACCAAAAGTGATCATGAAGAGCTTCAGAAGAAGCTCTTTAAATTGAATCAACCAAATGGTAAATGCAACTCAATTTAAATAAGTATAAAGCAAAACACTTTGCAGCAAAATCTTTAACTTCATATATATATTGATGGGGTCTGAACTTCTATAACTAACTGGGAAAAGAACTTGGGGTCATACAGATAGCTCGGCAAAGATGTCACTTCAATGTGCAGCAATTGTGAAAAAAGGCAAAATCCATACTAGGGATAATTAAGAAAATAAAACTGCCAACATTGCAATGCCCTTAAACAAATCCATGATATAAATCTTTGATAAAAGAAAATTATAGGAAAAAGAATGCAAGTGATATGAAAAAAGTGCAGAAGAAGGCAAAGTGATCAGGATTTCCACAGCTTCATGTTAAAAAAAATTAAATTGAGGTTTGGGTTTTTTGGGGGTTTTTTTGCTTGAAAAAGAATTTTGGGGGGCATGACTAAAATTATAAAGTCAGGCATGGTAAGATATAAATGAACATCCCCCCAAAATACATTATCAAGAGCTATCCAGTGATAAGAAAACAGACAAAGAAAGTGAACCTTTATATATTCCATTAATTAGTGGGATTCCTTGGCACTGTTGTGATATTGCAATAGCCACTAACTAGTCTTGAAGAGCCGATGCTATTGTGGTTTGGAGAAAGCATTCTAACAAATGGCAGTTGGAGAAGAGCGGTAGGGAAAAGTAGGTTTGGCCTGATCCATCAGAGCTATTCTCATATTCTCCTCTATCGGCTATTCTCATGCTGTTTATGAAAGTTAGTAGCTAGCATCTCACGGGGACTGGTACATGTTTCAAGTATCATGCTATTTTACAACAAGGTATAGAACAATTTTCAGACTGCAGCATGCTTGAAGTTTGAATCAGTGACTTAGTGGGACCAAGATTGAAAACTGAAGACAGAAAGTGGGCAGAAGAAAAACTAGATTTGATTCAATTTGATTGTAGTGAGATGTTACCAATTAACTGCAGTTAATATTATTACTCCGTGTGTTTTCATAGCTTACTCTCATAGACCACACTCTTTATCTCATCCTTTAGTTGCAGCTTTCAGCAGGTCTCTGAGGGTGATCTAGGAGGCCCTGAGGAGGTTTCCATGGGGCTCTCAACTCCAGATTAAGCTCTTTCTGTATAGGAATTTAGGCACAGCAAAATCTTGTATGTATGTATGTTTCATTATGTACCATTATTTCAGCTTGTCTCAGGGGAGGGACAATATTAGGCTTGGAACTTAATGCTTTACAGGCATTTATATAATCTAATTCAGTGGTGGGTTGCTCCCGGTTCACACTGGTTCGCAAGAACCGGTAGTAAAAATTTGTAGTAGTTCGGAGAACCGGCAATAACATTGGCTGGCTACACCCCCGAACTGGTCCCTGGCCTGGTTGCCTCTTGCTTACCCCGCCCACCTCATCAGAGGCTTTTTTTAAAAAAAAACTTTTAAAAGCATTTTTCCTACAACCTCTTCAGCTGATTGTGCGGCTCAGCTGGGATCGTCAGAGGCTTTTAAAAGCATTTTTTTCTGCAACTTCTTAAGGTTGTAGAAAAAAATGCTTTTAAAAGTAAAAAAAAAAAGTTGGCCATGCCCACTCAGTCACATTACCACCACCCCCTGCCCACCAAGCCACATCCACAAAATAAGCAGAACCAGTAGTAAAAAGTTTTAGAACCCATCCCTGATCTAATTGTAAGATAGAGGTCAAATCAGAGTTGGGATTCATTTACCTTCCTTACTGGTTCGTAAATGCGAGCATGCAAATGTTACCACCTCTGTGCATGTACACGGCCTTTTGAGCATGAACAATAGTCTCACATTATGTCCGGGCGGAGCCTCCTGCAGTCGCCACTACCGGTTCACGCGATCCGGAGAGAACCGGCTGAATCCCACCACTGGACCGTCGAATATTTTCAAATGTTACCTTTGAAAAAAACAGTTTTACTCTTCGAAATGAGGACCTATTGATCTGGCCACACACTTTGACTTATTCCAATATCATTCTGGTTAAAATTGTCAGAAAGGTTTCAGCCTCATTTCAAACCTAAGGAATATGAGAAAACCCAGCCTTTCTGTCATCTCTGACCTTCCATCCCTCCTCACCCAGAACAAAATCTCATTCCACCCAATAAATAAGGGGCATCGCCAAGACAGATTTGTCCTGGTGATAAATTATTAGGAGAACTCGTTTTGACAAACTGTGTGATCATTGGCCTGCCTCAGAACCAACCCCTTTTTTTTAATCAGTCATCCCATTATCAGCTTCTTTTGACATCTAAGATGTCTTGTATGCTTCCAAGAAAATGCAGAACTTTTGCAAGTCATTAGCATACAGCTGCTGCGTGGCAGCGCAGAGCCAGACTTTATCCCTGTCAGATATTGCCTACGTATGATGCCCCAGGCACCAGAAGGGGTTAAGTCTTCTAAGTCTACAGACATCCCATGTGACTGTATAAACCAATGAACTCCCTTATTGGAGTCATACCCACAAATCAATTGGATATCTTCCCTAATTCTTTCCTTCCATCTCTGCAAGACAACAGTGAACTTCTCTCCCTCTCAACCTCTGAGTTATACAGTCAGGGTAACAAATTGCAACAGGACACCCTGTTCATTATTGTATATTTGTAAATAATAAAATAAGTTTTAAACCTGAAGCTGTATGGCCTAAATAACTTCCGCATAGACTCAATGAGCACGACCATCAGTATATATCTGACAAATGGTAGCAGACGATGGAGAATTATTGCTCAGGTCTATGAATTTTTTGTAATTTTTTTTTTAAATCATAGAACGTTTTACCTAACATGGAATCCTTGAACCTGAACGAATTATCTTTACAAGAGATTGATGCATTAACCATATCCTTAACAAAACAGCACCAATCATTAACCAAAAGACTAAAAAAACTTTCTATTGAAGCTACACAGCAAGTACAAACCTCTTTACAAAAGGACCCAACTTTTTTTCCTTCTCTTCACTCGAACACCGAAAGACCAGACCCACGCTTACAACAACCTTGCTTCGATCTCCATTCTACTCCACCTCATGACTCTCATCAAGGACTTCAACCTTCTGAATCCCTTGTATGTTCCAACCCTCCAACTTCAGACCAATTTTTATTTTCTCAAGCTTCTCCAAAACAGCATTTATATCAAGCTTTACATGCGACAGGCCTGCTAAATGCAGGCTGGACTCCTCAAAGAACTCTTGAACTGTTAAACACCCTTTCAACCTCACCAGACCTGGTAAGCGACAATTTTTTGCTTCAACCCACAGATTCCCAGACTGAACTTTTAAACTCCCATTTTATTACAAATCCTCCCTCTCCACCTACTGACTTTATGGCTTCCAAAATGGCTTCCACCTTCTCCGAAAGCATGGCTTCAGAAATGGCTGACAAAATGGCCGCCCCCATACCCCACCATGCGGTCCCCAAAATGGCCGACAATTTATATGACCACACTTTAAACAAAATGATGTCTACCACTTCAGACCACAAGGTCTCAACCAACCCCCTTACCCCCATACATCCTCCTACCCACCCCACAACTGGAGATATTCAGACTGATTCCCTATCTTCTTCATCCAGAGCACCGAGTTCGAATCCTCCCAATTTCTTTTCCAATTTTCAGAACTTTTCTATTTTTGCTGCCGCTGCAGACCTCCCTATCTACACCGCTGCAGCTGTAGCAGCTGCAAATATTTCTACTGATACCAATATTGTTTCCAATGTAAAAAGATCTTTCTCAGTTTTTGCAGCTGCCGCCTCGCTCCCCCCCCTCATCGCCGAAGATGCTGCCACCGCTGCTGCTGCTGCCGCCTCCAACATCACCGATGCCCCGTCCAAACAACAAATTCACACGATTTTTGCAGCCTTTGCATCAAAAGCCAACCTACCTTCTACTGCAGCCGACGCTGTCGCAGCAGCTCTTCCGAATCAAACTACAACCACCATCTCCATTATTCCTCCTATCGTTGAATCACCTACAACATCTTCTCTCACACCAAACGACTCCAATCAACAATCCAACGTTCAATTACCTATCTCTGCTAACAGTAACTCATTTCAGCCTTCTATTACTGTAAACTGTAATGATTTAAATATTGAAACTAATAATTCCTTGTCTTTATGTACTAATGTAAATTTATCTTTAGAAATTGAAACTGTTTTGCAACATTTTAAACAACATGGCCCATTACCTTTATCACCAAACTTCAAAAAATTACAAACCTCAGGTAATAATTTCCCTACTTGGGAACATGAAACTCATTTACATCTTTTAAGAGAAGGCACATTCCTTATTATTGAATCTCCCCCTAACAAACCTTGGTCATCTGACTTAACTTTTCTTCACAATAGTGTTTATGCCACTCTTATGTCAACTTTAGAAAGTGATATTGTTCATTCTATACCTACAGGTTTTACTGCACAAGAAGTATGGCAATACCTACAAAAACATTACAACACACCCTCGCCTGCAACTATCGCTACTCTTGCCGGTGACTTTTATAGCACCATATATAAACCAGGCACATCTATGGCCAAACATCTTTTCCACCTCGAATCCATGCGAAAACAACTGATTCAACGCAATCATCCTGTACCTGAAACTGCCATGATTGGTATCATTTTTAATTCTATTAAACACTTTCCTGGTTGGTCAGGATTCATAAATAGTCTCCACTCCCTACCCACCCACATGTACACCGTCGCTGAAATCAAATCCAAATTAATAGATGAAGATAGGAGACGATCTAATGCTTATAAATATACATCTGAACCTCTCTATGATAGAAGACTCTACCATACTGATAGATACCTTACTTCTTTTGACCACCCCTTTTATTCTAAACATGATTCCCATCCTTCACATTCTTCACACAAACCCTTCTGCCAAAACTGGCAGAACCACCCCTCTCAATATCAAAATAATTTTAATTATTGTAACTATAGAGGACGTTATCATACCTACAACTCCCATCCTCCACACGGTGATAACATCACCCACACTCATGATACAAGGGAATACACCCCTACAGACAAGACTAACAAAAGATATCATACTATCAAAGAACATACTGAACCTAAAAGATCCATGCACACTGAATCTTACATTAGAAAGGGTCCCACACACAAAGATTATAAAGACAGAAGGGGACAACCTACCGAACAATCTATATATTCTAACTCTGAATCCCAAACACTTGGCATATTTCCCAACACCCAACAATACCTGCGTGACACCACGCACCTATGGGTCATCGATTCTGGAAGCATACACCATACCACCAATGACAAATCCATATTATATGATATTCTCTCAACCAATATCTCTATTACAGCAGCAAATGGTACTTCCAATACAGTTGAGTATGAAGGATCTATCTTTATACCCGGTATAGGGGAAATTAGTCAAGTGCTCTATACACCTACCTTTGGCCACAATATTTTGAGTACTTCAAAATTAGGTAAAATCGGTTTTACAGTATCTCTTGATGATCAACACGGTTTTATAAAATCCAAACATGATAACAATATTATTGCCAATATTTCTGTCATTAATGATTTACCCTTTCTTATTCCAGATTCCTTTACATCTTCCTCACCCACGACTCAACTACCTCAATCCTCATCGAGACCTGACCCTGACAATCATCCCGACCGTACCCCTGCCACCCACCACGAAGGTACCACACCTCACCATATCAATACACACGACACTTCCGACTCACATAATGACCAACACACCATACCACACCTCTCTCCAACTTCACCAACATCACAAAACCACCGAACCTCGAAAACAAAAATTCAAACTCATATAGGTGAACCTTTACATGATAATTGTGCCCATTTATTACACAGACGTTTAGCACATGCCAATACTGTTGCTGTAGACAATACTCAAAATTTTTCCCAAGGCGTCTGCACTAAGGATTGCCCTATCCAACTTGACTGTGAGATTTGTAAAGCTGCAAAATCAAAGGCAGCCCCAATTCCCCACACCAGCACTAGATGATCAAAACACATATACGAATTGGTACACATTGACATTGTAGGCCCTTTTCCACTTTCTTTGGGCAAACGGAAATATTTTTTGAATTTAGTCGATGATTTCAGTCGTTTTGGACATATCTATACTCTTACTGAAAAATCTCAAGCCTTTCAAAAAATAAAAAATTTTTACACTCTCATACAAAACCAACACAACATCAAATTAAAGAAAATTCAAACAGATTGTGGAGCCGAATTCACATCTGTACAATTTCAAAACTGGATTGACTCCAAAGGCATTATACATTACAAAACATCTCCTTTTACCCCCCAGCAGAACGGGATTTGTGAAAGAAAAAATGGAATCTTACAGACCATGATGCGCAGCATCATGTTAGATGCTGATGTACCCCCTAGCTATTGGGCAGAAGCCCTTGCATATGTCAATTACACTTTTAACCGCACATGGAATAAGGTTATTAACCAAACACCCTATTTTCTTGTATATGGTACTCAACCACACCTCACACATCTTCGCGTTTTTGGCTGCTTTGCATATGTCAATATCCCCAAACCACTCAGACGGAAGGGGAATGAGGTGTCCAAAAAATTACGTTTCGTAGGATATGCACCAGGTTCGAAAGCATATCGATTCATAAAAAACAACAACACAGTAATAATTTCCCGTTCAGCCACATTCATAGAAAACCACAACTGGACCAAAATACACTCAAATGACTCATACGTATTAACCCAAGAACCAAATACATCAGATACACCACAGAGAATTCAACATGTACAAACAACAACACCAAAAGTTACACCTCGAACAAACAACACAGATACACAACTACCAATCAGAAAATCCAAACGAATTACACAAGGCATCCCACCTAAAAGATTTGACGTGAACAATGTGACACAGACAAACCAAATACCCATCACTCCAAAAAATTTTAAACACATGCTCCAATTACCGGAATCAGAACAATTAAAATGGTGGGACGCTATGTCCAAAGAAATGGACTGTTTAATAAATTTAAAAGTATTCACAAAAACAACACCTCCACAACACAAACACCCAATTGGCACTCGATGGGTTTACAAAATTAAAACACTCCCTGACAACACATATCTATACAAAGCACGCCTTGTAGCCCAAGGTTTTGCCCAACGCTTTCCCGAAGATTATGATGAAACTTACTCCCCCACAGTAAAACCAGAAAGCGTAAAAACGGCACTGACTTCAGCCATTATCTCAAATCAAGAAGTCTATCAATTTGATGTCCAAACCGCATACCTCCATGCACCATTAGAGGAGGAAATTTATGTCAATGGGGCACCAGGGTTCCAAGTTGAGTTCGGCAAAACATGGAGGCTACACAAAGGGTTATACGGCTTAAAACAATCGGGCAAGCTCTGGTTTGACTGCCTTACCAAAACTTTAAAATCAATGGGGTATAATCAAATTCGATCTGACCAGTGCGTAATGACAAAACCTTATGAAGGGGGAAAAGAAATTATTTTAATCTATGTTGATGATTTGATTTATATCGGGCCCAACGAACAATCCAGCAAACAATTTGCAAACAAATTAAGAGAACATGTTAATTTAAAGACCTTAGGTCATATAGACCAATATCTGGGTGTACAAATTTTTAAAACTGATAGAGGTTTTTGCTTCTCACAAAAGGATAAGATTGAAGACCTGCTACAAAGATGTGGCATGGAAAACTGCAACCCCACAGATACACCCATGCGCACTGACTATAATAAAATTGCTTATCTAGACGGTAACAAGCATCATGATAAAGCTCAATATCAATCCATCATAGGATCACTCCTTTATATCAGCAGATGGAGTAGACCCGATATATCATTAAGTACAAATCTCTTATCTAGACAAGTAGATGAGCCTAAAGAACAACATTGGGTTGCTATGAAAAGGTTACTCAGATATTTGCATAATACAAAAGATATGGTCTTATTATTAGAACCTGATGAAGGGGTAACCCCAAAACTTACCTGTTATTCAGATGCCGATTGGGCAGGGGATGAAAAATCAAGAAAAAGCACATCAGGCTTTATATACTTCCTAAATGGTTGCCCCATAGATTGGCGCGTTTGTCGCCAAAACTTCATTGCTAATTCCACGGCCGAAGCTGAATATGCCAGTGCTTCTGACGCTTGCACACTTCTCACATGGATATATGAATTAGTTTCAGACATTTGGACACAACCTTCACTACCTATCACTCTCCACGAGGACAATGAGTCCGTCATAGCCTCTTCGGTCAGGGATGATGTCAGCTTCAGATCTCGCCATATTGATATACGTTATAAAAATGTGAGAGACCTAGTTAAAAAGGGTTTTGTTGAATTTGTTTATTGCGATACCAAGGATCAAATTGCTGATTTCTTAACTAAACCTGTACCTTGTGAAACACATTGGAACCACTGCAAATCAGTTGGACTGTACTTATAATTTATTTTTCTTATACTTGTTTATTATTATCTTTGAGCACTGTTCCATCACACTTGGCAATAGAAGGGGTCTGTCAGATATTGCCTACGTATGATGCCCCAGGCACCAGAAGGGGTTAAGTCTTCTAAGTCTACAGACATCCCATGTGACTGTATAAACCAATGAACTCCCTTATTGGAGTCATACCCACAAATCAATTGGATATCTTCCCTAATTCTTTCCTTCCATCTCTGCAAGACAACAGTGAACTTCTCTCCCTCTCAACCTCTGAGTTATACAGTCAGGGTAACAAATTGCAACAGGACACCCTGTTCATTATTGTATATTTGTAAATAATAAAATAAGTTTTAAACCTGAAGCTGTATGGCCTAAATAACTTCCGCATAGACTGAATGAGCACGACCATCAGTATATATCTGACAATCCCTCCCATCCTTCTCCCTAAAAAAATAAAATAAAAGATTTGCATGCCAGAGATTTTATACCAAAATTCCAAATCGATGAACATCTGTTGGCTAAGTGACTGGCTCCATTACAATTAAGAAAGGCCCAAGAACTGAAGTCAGCAGTAGCACAATCGATAACATGTCGTCCAGAGTTGACCATTTGAGATTTCAAAGGCTTTTCAGTGACATACAGTACACGCTAGGCCACTAACCATTCTTGATTTGATGATTCATTTGAATACTAATCCCCTTTGAATAGGGATTAAGCTTCAATGAGCGGGGAAAGAAGTCATTAGAATTCATCTCATCTTCTTGTTTGAAGAAAAAAAAAAGTTTGTAGTCCAGTTTGTGCTTCTTTTTTAGAGCTGGCAACCAATTGCCAGACTAGCCAAATTAAGTGTCAATAACACGTTGAAACAAACTGTAACCATATTTTTTTTGTTCTTGTTCACTCGAAAAAGCCTCTTTTACTATGGACAGAAATACACCATTTTAACACATAATATCCACTGTCACAACAGCAAGTTCTCAATCTGGCAATAAATAGAGACATGCTCCTTAAGTAGCGAAAGAAGTATAGCAATGGCCTCAAAAGAAGGCAATCTCCTCTTGACTCCTGCACTCTGGTGGCTGCATTCATAATTCAGGAGCACAGAAGACAACGAGATCAAGTATTCTGGTGCAACACGTCTTTGAAAACAGTGAAAGATACGGAATCCTTGATAAAAGTCAGCAATATTTATTTATTAAACAAATTTATTTGGCTGCCCAAGTCATGTATGGTGACTCTGGGCAGATTACAACATTTGAAAAATATCCACAGCATTAAATCCATACAATCCCATCTACACACACACACACACACACACACACACACACACAGATGTATGTACATACACATGTGTTGCACCAACAAACACAATCATACCAATCACTTAACTGGCTCTTTAGCAGCCTGGGGTTCCCAGGCCTGCAGATGGAACCATGTCTTCAGGTCCTCCTGGAAATGCAATAAGGTGGAGGTTTTATCTGCAGGAAAATGATAATCCATGAGGAGGAGGCTATCACTGAGAAGGCCCTTTTTCTTGGTCTCACCAAGAAAATTTCTCCAATAGATGGAACCGACAACATACCCTGCCTTCAGTCCCTAGTGGGTCTGGTAGATGTAACTAGGGTGATATGGTCCTTCAAATTACCTGGGTCCAAGCCATCTAGGGCTTTAAAATATGATACATCATTGGTGGAAGTATTTTAATCTCTTAAATAGCAGTAACAAGAGCCAGATTGGTCTAGTAGCTAAGGCACCTGGTTAGAAATCAGAAAACTTTGAATTCTAGTTTTGCCTTAGTATGAAAACCAGCTGAGTGACTTTGAGCCAGACACACACTGTCTCAGCCAGCCTTACAGGACTGATGTTGTGTAAATGATGTTGTGGAAAATAAGAGGAGAAAGTATTAGGTATGTTGGCTGCTTTGAGTTATTTATAAAAATAATAAAGGGATAAAAAAAATCTAAAACAAAAAAAAATCCCCAGTTTCTCAGCAGAATGATCCTGTGGGTAATCTCTCAAGGATGATTTAGGCCAGGGGTTGGCAACCTTAAACACTCAAAGAGCTTCAAAGTTCCTATCCGGAAGCTCCCCGTTCAATTCTGGAGCCGACCGGAAGTCCGGTTCCCCCACCATAGAGTCTCCTCCTAGCACGGCCTAACCTGCCTAACCTAAAGTCCTATCAATTATGGAGCTGACCGGTGACAGGGAGCCGCAACAGAGGGATGAAAGAGCCACATGCGGCTCCAGAGCCATGGGTTGCTGACCCCTGATTTAGGCTAATAGCACTCTTATAGATTGATTGAATCTCTCTAATGCAATAGAACAAGTGTGTATATTTTTTCCCAGGCTAAAGCTCACACTTTTAATGGCAAGCTGGGTGAAAATTTTGGCCATAAGTGGAAATATGACAGAGAAGGTGTTTGACCGGGGGCGGGGGCGGGAGGGGAATCCAGATTGCATTGTATTTGACTACTTGAAATTAAATTGTGTTGATGTGATTAGTGCTCATTTAATAATAATGAAATAATTTATTATCAAAATAGATTATTTTTCTCTTTAAAAAAGGAAAATTCAATGTCAACTCTTTGAGGCTTCAGCATCCTCAGTTCTTTTAGGATTACCATTGTTGTCATTGCTTCTGTCTCCTGAAGTTACCAAACGTTGTCAGCACTTCCCCATAAAGGCTTTTGTACTTTTTAAACCTTGGAATTTGAACAGACGTTAAGTATGTATGATTTGTGCCCCTTTGGTTACCTATACGTAATATTAAAATTGAGCATTTATTTTATTATAGAATATGTTGGGAAGGTTTCCCAATTGGAATAAAGTTCAAAGTAATGGTGAGTTGTTTCTTACAGGTGAAAACAAACAAGTAGCTGAATGGATGAAGCCTAGATGTGCAAAACACATCTACAGAATAACAGAGTTGGAAGGGACCTTGGAGGTCTTCTAGTCCAACCTCCTGCTCAGGCAGACAAAAGCCATTCCAGACAAACGTTCAACCCCCTGTCAGACAGACAAATACCTATACCATTCCAGACAAGTATCCAATCCCTGGAGGTTTTGTTAAAAACCTCCATTGAAGGAGGACCCGCAATTTCTGGAGGCAAGCCTTTCCACTGATTAATTGTTCAGGAAATTTCTTCTTAGTTCTAAGTTGGTTCTCTTTGACAAGTTTCCATCTGTTACTTCTTGTCCTGCCCTCAGGTGCTTTGGAGAATAGGTTGACCCACTCTTCTTTATGGCAGCCCCTCAGATAATTGAAGACTGCTATCATGTCATCCCTAGTCTTTCTCTTTCTTAGACTAGACATACCCATGTTCTTGCAACTGTTCATCATGTGGCGATGGGAGTCACCATCGCATTAAAAACAAAAGAGTTTTTAATATAAAAATTGCTACTAGCCAGCAGAGTTGCAGCAAAAACTGGATTAACTACTCTGATTTTACTAGGGATACTGAAGCTAGTACTTTGGTCAAACTAGGATATGCATTATTAAATAACTGACATTGTAAACCCTTACCATTCTATATCCCGTAAATCTTCACTTATCTCTTCCCAACTCCATGTTTAAAACTTGGCTTGCTATCCTACTTAACTATAGGGAATAGAAAGCATTACATTTGCCAACCACACTTTAAACTTATTTGAACAGTTGGAAGTTGTATTCCTCACTGGGATAAGTTATCAAAAGATAAGGCCTGCTACCTGGGAAAATATTCATTACAAATTATTTGTCTACTTTTAAAGTTAAACAGTCACTCATTATAATTAGCTAGCCTATCTCCCAACATGAAGACTACACAGCTCATTTTAATTACATATTTTTCCCCCACAGTTATGCAGGCCAAAATGTTACCGACCCACATTGTTTATTGACCACATAATTTTAATTACAGTTCTATCCCGGTCTCATATTGATTGTGGCAATTAAGTGGCTGGGCGGTACATCCTGCCGTTATCAAAGGTAAGAGAGGCAAATGGAATGCTAGGTGCAAAAATTAAGACTGTATGGGGCCACAGCTACAGTTTACAGTCTAGTGCAAAAAGGAATCAATATAGATCCAATAAAGGCAATCTCGGTTGTAACAATTTAAAAAATGGAAATGCATGTGCACACACAAACAACGTAATAGCTTAATTTAGAAGCTTAACAATGATCATCTACAAAATGAAATATTAATTAGAATAGTAACTATTATTACAGTGTCCAGCTAGAAAATCAGCTTAATATAAGCTTAATATAATTATCAGCCTGTACTTATTACATGCAATTGTTCTGATACTGGTTTTAAAAGGGGCTTCTCCATAAGCTATGGATCTACAGCTACAGGCAACCTCTGAAATTCCAATTGGAAGCCTTTGGTCTTAATATGTCTACATTAAAAATGTGCAGATCAGTGGAAATCCACCCCATAGTACTGTCTGCATAGGTTTTTAATGAGAACTCCAAGAAGAATATTTACCATTGTTTGTTAAGAACTTTCATAGAGTGGTTTGGTACATAATTTTGTCTAAGGTGTATCTTAATAGGGCTGCGCAAAGCTTCAAAACAATGCTGATTCCCTCAAGATTCAGCATAATCAGTCCATCATGGGGATGCACTTTGAAGCAGTGGAAAGAATTAGGTGATTTCAGCCTGCTTCATAGCCTTTCAAAGCACTTCACAGATGCAATGCTTTTTTTTTTTTTTGCTGTTTTCAGAGCATTACAGATAAAATCCAATAGTGTAATTGTCGTTTCATATATGGAGAATAGCAGGGGAAGAATGTGACTTGGATGATCTGAGGAGCTGTCTAATATTGGTAGAAAATTAGAAGGGACCTTGGAGGTCTTCTAGTCCAATCCCCTGCTCAAACAGGAGAACCAACATCATTTCAGACAAGTGACTCTTCTGTCTCTTTTTAAAAACCTCCAGTGATGAAGCACCTACAACTTCTAAAGGCAAACTATTTCACTGGTTAATTGTTCTCACTGTTAGGAAGTTTCTCCTTAGTCCCAAATTGCTTCTCTCCTTGATTAATTTCCATCCATTGTGTCTTATCCTGTCCTCTAGTGCTTTGGAAAATAAGTTGAACCACTCTTCTTTGTGGCATCCCCTCAAATATTGAAATACTGCTATCATGTCACTCCTAGTCCTTTCTAGATTAGCCAAACCCAAATCCTGCAAACATTCTTCATAAGTTTTTGTCTCCAGGCTTTTAATCATTTTAGTTGCTCTTCTCTGCACTTTTTCCAAAGTCTCAACATCTTTTTTGTAGTGTGGTGACCAAAACTGGATGCATTATTCTAGGTGTGGTCTTACTAAGGTTTTATAAAATGGTACTAATATTTCACATGATTTTGATTCTATGCCTCTGTTTATACAACGAAGGATTGTATTAACTTTTGGGGGCTGCTGCCACACATTCCTGGCTCATATTTAAGTGACTGTCCATTAGGACATCAAAGTCCCTCTCACAATTATTGTTTTTGAGCCAGATTTCATCTAATTTGTATTTGTACCTTTGTTTTTTCCTGCCTAAATGTAAAACCTTGGTTTTTTCCACATTAAATTTCATTTTGTTGGATAGGGCCCATTGTTCAAGTCTGTCAAAATCCTTTTGGATCCTAAATTTGTCTTCTGGGGTGTTGGCTATTCCTGCCAGCTTAGTGTCATCTGCAATTTTTTTTTTTAAATTTATATGCTGCCCTTCTCCGGAGACTCAGGGCGGCTTACAATGCGTTAAGCAATAGCCTTCATACTTTTGTATATTTATACAAAGTCAGCTTATTGCCCCCACAATCTGGGTCCTCATTTTACCCACCTTAGAAAGGATGGAAGGCTCAGAACTCCGGGATTTGCCCAGAATATCATCAGGCTCCAGCTACCAGCCCTGGATGACATCTTTGCATCTCGCTGTTTGAGGAAGTTGCATAACATTCTCAGAGACTCTTCCCATCCTGCTTACAATCTTTTTGGACTGTTGCCTTCTGGCCGAAGATACAAAACAATTAAAACTTGGACCACACATTTTCTGAATAGTTTTTATCCCAGAGCTATAACTGCACTCAACAATGAACTAAAGGGCCACCATCAGTGAGCTGTTGGACAGCATTATGTGGTCTGTTGTGTGGATGCTTGGGTAGTTTTAGGAATGGGGAATTTTTGGTGTTTGTGTGTGTGTCTGGGGATTGTCATGTGAGTTGGGTCTGGTCTCTGGGTGTTGTGTGAATTTCATTGTATGGGTATACTATGTATACTATATATTATTATACTATGTATAATAATAATTATTATTTAATCCGCTAGGTCCCGGTGATTTATGTTCATCAAGATCAGACTGGTGTTGTTTTTTACCATTTTCTTCCTGATTTTAATTTTTATTTCTAGTCTGTCTTTTATGGTTATGTTATGTTATCTTTTATAGTTATGTTATTCTCTCTTTTAGATTATGTTATGTTAGAATTTAAGAGAACCCTTAAAGGGTTCTCTTAAAGGTAAAGCAAAGAAGGTAAAGCAAAGAAAACTCATCTACTTTTCAGTTAATCTAATAGTGCTTCTCAACCTTGGCAACGTTCAGGTGTGTGAACTTCAATTCCCAGAATTCCCCAGACTGCATGTTGAAAAACACTGATCTAATAGATCTGTCCCATTTTAAAGATAAATTGTTTTGGAAAACCTCTGCCTTCCTTAAAGTAAACATAATAGAGTTAGGTAATCAAAAGCAGAAAGATATTTCAGAGGATTTATGAATGAAATTGCACTGATATGTAGTACCTTAAAGCACCCATACCTTTTCCTGGGATCAGGGAACTCTGGAGATGTCTGAATCTGTTACTTTAAGGTTTAAGTATATGTAGTGTCATATTCATCTAAGAATGATTCATCTGTTGCATAATATGCCTATTAGGTTGTAATCTAACTATGCACAAGCAGAATTTCACATGTGTGACAAACCTTCCTCTCTCTCCATACCAGTGTTTCTCAACCTTGGCAGCCTGAAGATATGTGGACTTCAGCTCCCAGAATTCTCCAACCAATTCCCCATGCAGGCTTGGATATTCAGGGAGTTGAAGCCCACACATCTTTAAGTTGCCAAAGTTGGGAAACACGGCTTCAGACTGTTGATAGAATCAATTTGATTGACTTTTTTTTTGTCTATTTGTTTTGTCGCTGTATTTTTATACACTGCTGAAAGTGGCAATTGTTTGGGTTGGGCAATCATGTAAACTGTTTAAATAAAATGAAATAGATAACAATAAAATAATTGGTGCTTATCGGCCATTTTTCTATCTAGAAGACAACTCGATTCTGAACCCTTAGGAAACTTTGCGTAACGTGAAGGGGGAGAAGGACACTTATTAAATAAGCATTCTTCCCTGAGACTATTGGGATTTTAGATCAGATAATGTATGGTTCCTAGGTAAGCTTACAGATTCTGAATAAACAATGATAAACAAATAGCACATAAATAAAAATGACTTTGAAGCTGGTAGACAGGATGCTGCTGAAAATGTCCCAGATTTTCCAAATACTTACACTAGTACTGGTTCCTAGAACCTATGTTTGCAAAATATTACACAGTATGTTTGTGTTAATTCCTGGTGTGAGGAATACAGACAAGAATCACAACTAGGACTTACCTCCTCTATCTTTAAACTTACTGTATACTAAAAGAATCTTGCAAGACTGCGTACAGTATATTTATCTCCTTGTTTCTTTTTTACTCTCTGGAAAACTAGGTGTGTCTCTTCTGAAAGGTTTCCCACATCCTCCCTTCTTCTGTGGACTGATATACACCAATTGTCCAAGCTGTGTCTCTTCCTCTTATCTCTCAAGCAGTGGTGGGTTGCCCCCGGTTCTATAGAACCAGTAGTAAAACCGGCGGGAGGCTCCGCCTACCGACCCCGACGTCATCAGAACGCTTCTGTGCATGTGGCCCTGTTGCGAACCGGTAGTAAAGGTAAGTAGAACCCAGCCCTGCTCTCAAGGTTATTCTCACATGCCATTACAGACTGCCCTAATAAGGAAGAAACTGATAAACACACACATTAGTGGGCTGTTGGTTTTAAATTTAACTTTTAAGTCAGCTCCATCATTATAATTTAATGGTATACTTCATTCAATACTCTGTTGAAATTTGCCATCCAGTTAACCCAAAGCTTTTATTTTTCCAAATTCATTTACCTTCTTTACAATTTTCCGGGGCAGAAGTCTTGTACTTTATTATTATTGAAGGGTGGCAAAAAGTATTGATGTTGCAATGTTTATCTCTTTATCATTCTCTTTATCATTTTACTGGCTCACTGAAATGACCCATAGAAGATTGTCCTGTTGTCTATCTTTGGGATATTGCAGGAAAGGATGTAGACTGGGAGGTGGGCTCCTCCCGGTTCGGCCCGGTTTGGCCGAGGCGGTAGAGGTGACGATATGACATCACCAAACCAATTCTCTTTGTTCAGGAGCTGCCCACCCCGGCGTTATTCTTACCTTTATTTGGCCCCACCCTCAATCTATTCGCTGCCTCCCGACTCCCAGCTGATCGGCTAGAAGGAAAAAAACTGTTTAAACTTTTGCCCCAGGGCTTCAAAGGGCCACCCTACAGCTGATCACTGGTAGACCAGTGCGCTTGAAAAACAAATGGGTAGACCGGTGCCTTCAAAATCCAAAAACAAATGGGTAGACCGATGCCTCCAAAAACAAATGGGTAGACCAGTACATACTTTACTTCAAGCAGTTAAAAGCCTGGTAGACCAGTACCTCTGCTAAATCCTAAAGAATTGTCACATGACCATCAAACCACGCCCACAAAATAAGCCACGCCCACAGAACCGGTAGTAAAAAAATTTAGAACCCACCCCTGAGGTAGACCCACTACAAAGACTATACAATAACAGTCAAAACTGTGACACAAACTCTGGCCACCTTGTAAATAAGATAGGTACAGGAATCTAATATTCCAGTCATGAGAATTTCACTAAAATATTATCTCTTTTTTTTTGCTTTAAAGTTTCTTATTTTTATTTTTTATCAACATATTCAAATGTACAGTCTTTTGTCCATCATTAATCATTATTCATTCATCTTATTCTTTAACTTCCATTTGCTAATTAGTTGTTCAGGTCTGCTCTTCTACCATCTCCTTCCTTTATTTTAATACAACCCTTCCTTTTCTTCCCTTCTCTCTCCTCTTCTGTTTCTTTGTACTTTCCTCATTCCTCCTCTCCTTCCCTTTTCTACTTCCTCTCCTCTTTCCCCTCTGCTCTCTTCTTCCTCCCTTTCTTACCCTCTCTCACTGAAATATTATCTGAGGGGGAAAAAACCCCCAAAAGCTATTTCTCCCCCATCCGGCTGAATGACAATGGTTTTAAAAATGTAGAGGGAATTTTCAGCATAGCACTAATTAAATCTCTGGTGCTTCCTGAAAAGCTATCTATCAAGAACACAGAAAGACATTATCAATGGCGACCCCACAGTCATAAAAGTATGAGCTTGTAAAATATTACTGTGTGATTCTAGTCAGCTGTAGAAAAGGCTGGTGTAATTTCAGCTCACTTTGAAAACAGCCATAGATATCATCCTTTTACCAAGAGTTTTAAGGCATTTTGCATAAATAAATGTGTGATGGAGCCCTGCCATTTGAGGTGCCCTGGATGCAGTGCGTAACTCATGTTTGAGTAAGAAATACCGGGTAGCTTTTCATATGTGATTCAACTTCATAAATGTTAATTTATATTGCTAGTCCATGTATGATATGCCATATGCTAAATAAATAAATTCAAGTTGATTGTTTCGCTTAACTTTAGTCACAATTTGAGTGCTACCTTGGATTGTGGCTTATCATTTGGTATTAAGAACAGAATGATTTTGAACCAATATTAGTAGATGCTTCCTTTAAAAAAAGCTTCCTAAACATCTATAAAATTAATCTTTCACTTATTAACTTCAATGGACAGATTCTGAAGGGCAAGGACCTTATGTATTCAGTAATCCAAGTTAGTTTTTCAAATACACTCACCTTAAAATGTTTCAAGTCTTCCCTTTGAGATACAAAGATTTTTCCAGACACGTCAAGTTTTCATCAGCCTAATATGTTTTTTAAAGACTCATAGTTTTTCACCCGCTACCCAGCAGAAATCTTCTCTCTGTATCTCCATCTCATGCATAGCTAAGACCAGCTAATAAAATCCATCATAACAATGGTGAAAAGAGGGAGAGATGGATGTGCAAATTCATAATGGATTAATTTGCTAACATAGATAACCACTGCCCAATTTAACATCTCAATTAAACAGCACTGTATGTGGCTGAAGCTTCTGGAGTTTTGGAATAAAGATGATGAGATATGATTAGCTGAGCTGCAATGCAGCTTTATTAGATCTCAGATTCAGAAGAGAAAAATATCCTCACTGGTAGCCATTTTAGGAGGAGGAAAATGATAATCTTCTGATTCCTGTTGCTATCCCCATTTTAGCAATTGAAAAAAATATGTCTGGCTGATTCAGTGCTCCGATAGTAAATAAAAATACCAGGTTGGAAACAAATACAATATATAAACTTTAAAACACATCAATCTAACATAGTTTGATTATAGAAATGTCAGTAAATGGCTGGACTTCAGTTACATTGTGTGTTTTTGTCTTGTTGCCCTATGGGCATTGAGTAAGAACTTAGTAATAATTTTATTTACAACTATCTATTAAGTAATGAATGATAATCTTTTTGGATTAGTCTACATACAATGTTCTGCCACCTTTCCAAATGCATGTGTGTATAAACAACAAACATGCCCTTGAAGTGATGTCCCAGTGCCTGGAGGCTGTGCAGATCTGGATGGGGAAGAACAGGCTCAAGCTCAACCCTTCCAAGACTGAGTCTAGCTATCTTCGAGACTGCCTGCTGCTACCAATGACCTCCCATCGACCCGTGCGCTCCCACAGAGAGGGCCTCCTCAGGGTGCCATCAGCCAAACAATGTAGGCTGGTGATCCCCAGGGAGAGAGCCTTCTCTGTGAGGGCACCTACCCTCTGGAATCAATTGTCCCCAGAGATAAGGAGAATCCATGACCTCGGTGTCTTCCGCCGTGCCCTCAAAACCTATCTTTTTCAGCAAGCCAGGCTGGCTTAAAAAATAATTTTAAATTTTTTAATTGGTTAGTCACTTTAATGTATGGGGCCAAATTTATATATATTCTTAATTGTTTTTAATGTTTGTATTCTATGTTTTTTAATTTTGGCTGTACACCACCCTGAGTCCTCAGGGAGAAGGACAGTATATAAATCTGAAATTAAATTAAATTAAATTAAATCAGGAATGCATATATTAGGCTCGGAGGCCTTGTTTGCTTTTCACAAACAAACAAGCTAATCTCTTGAAGTTTTCTGATTGTAGCCAGAAATAGGATCACAATTTTTATATCTAAAACCAGAGGTGGATTTCAGCAGGTTCTGACCAGTTCTGGAGAACCGGTAGCAGAAATTTTGAGTAGTTCGGAGAACCGGTAGTAAAAATTCTGACTGGCCCCACCCCCATCTATTCTCTGTCTCCCAAGTCCTAGCTGATTGGGAGGAAATGGGGATTTTGTAGTAATCTTCCCCTGGAGTGAGGTGGGAATGGAGATTTTACAATATCCTTCCCCTGCCACACCTACCAAGCCACCACCCCCCCCCAGCCATGCCATGCCCACCAAGCCTTGCCCACAGGACTGGTAGTAAAAAAATTTGAAACCCACCACTGCCTAAAACTAAAAAATTGAGACTTCAGAGGGCTTTGCCATCAGTTCTAGAATAAAACTCATGGATCATACCACAAAACAAAAATGTAGCCCTCAAAACAAAAACCTAACCCATCCTCAGCTGTACATCCCCAGTGTATTTGATGTATTTTCTTGGCTACTTAATTTCAATGAAAATGTTCAGATTTACTATGCTTAGGTGGTTTAAAGCCACATTTTCCATAGATTGCTGTCTACTTTCGATCTACCTATTTAGGGATTTCAAACTGAATGAGGAGAACAGAAGACATGATGAATTTGCTGCAAAACATATGTGGCCGGCGAAGAAGTACTTGGTCGACAGTGTGAAGAAACACCACACCCAGAGAAAATAACAGGGGTATTTTTTTTGTCACTGTTGACAACAATATTAAATAAGAATTCCTTCAGATCTATCAGTGTCCAAATTGCACCATGGTTAAAATCTCATTGAGTAGAAATGCTCAGTTCTAAGCTGTCTTTATTGACTTGGACCAAAGATAGATAAACTTGATCTTCAATGGGGATCTCAATTGCGATCAATGGGAGAAAAATAGTCAACACACACAATTGACATTAAAAATAATCAAAACATACATCAGAAAAAAAGAAAATTTTAAAAAGGAGGCTGGTTCTTTTTTTCTTCCCCCCTATTTAAAATATTGTCTCTCCATCCCTCTTTCAACTAGTTCTGTTTTGCTCTAGTCTTTACTGTATCTGACATGCCACTTTCAAGCATTCTGCTTTTGGAAGAAAAAAAAAAGCCACTTTTTCTGAATCCGTTGTCTAATCCTTGACTTTTTAATGTGCATCTTAATAAATTTCTACCAGCAACCTTTTTATGCAACTGAATTGCATTTGATCTCCAGCAAATTTGTCACTCTATACCTTTGATTATTTTTTTTTAAAAAAATTGCAGTAGCTTGGAAGACTTTGAAGGTATTGTTCTGCTCTGATGTGAAGTTAATGGATTTACTAAAAATGAGAGTCTCATCATTTAATATTATGTATCGGGGCAGTGTAAGTATTATGCTGAGAGAAAAGATACATCTCCATGGTATAAATGAAACAGTTCAGAGGACATCAAGAAACCTTGTCAGAACTAGTGCCACCCATTGAACTTCAACTCCCATGATTCTTAGCTATTTGTCCAGCAAAACTGGTGAGTGTTAGTTTAAAAAAGTCGCATTATGCATATACCTAATTTATATTATAAAGATAATTTAAGACTAAATTTGTGCTATAAATTAGACAAGAGAATTTCATTATGTTACCACATTGTTCTTAGAAAATACCTTATTAGCTTTCTTTCCAAACTCTAATTTAAAAACTCTGCACTACATCTTACAACATCTTGACTCTCCAAAGACCTACGCAAGGGTCCTCTTTGTAGACTTTAGTTCAGCATTCAACACCATCCTTCCAGACATTCTTTTAACTAAGCTAAACCAGCTAGCAGTACCTGAACACACTTGTAAATGGATCATAAGCTTCCTAACAGACAGGAAGCAGCAGGTGAAGCTAAGCAGAATCACATCAGATACCTGTACAATTAGCACTGGGGTCCCACAAGGCTGTGTGCTCTCTCTCCACTTCTCTTCTCTCTATATACCAATGATCGCAACTCAAACGATCCATCTGTTAAACTACTGAAGTTCACAGACGACACAACAGTGATCGTTCTCATTTGAGACAATGATGAATCCGCATACAGACGGGAAGTTGAACAACTAGCCTCATGGTGCGACCAGAACAATCTGGAACTGAATACACTGAAAACCATAGAAATGGTGGTGGACTTTATGAGAAACCTTCCCATACTACCACCTCTTACAATACTAGACAACACAGTATCAACAGTAGACATCTTCAAATTTCTAGGTTCTACCATATCTCAAGACCTAAAATGGACACCTAACATCAAAAACATCATCAAAAAAGCACAACAAAGAATTATTCTTTCTGCACCAACTCAGAAAGCTCAAATTGCCCAAGGAGCTGCTGATTCAGTTCTACAGAGGAATTACTGAGTCTGCCATCTGTACCTCTATAACTGTCTGGTTTGGCTCTAAAACCCAACAAGACAGACACAGACTTCAGAGGATAATTAGAACTGCAGAAAAAACAATTACTACCAACCTGCCTTCCATTGAGGACCTGTATATTGCACAAGTCAAAAAGAGGGCTGTGTAAATATTTACAGACACCTCACATCCTGGACATAAACTGTTTCAACTCCTACCTTCAAAACAACGCTATAGAGTACTGCACACCAGAACAACTTGTCACAAGAACAGTTTTTTCCCGAACGCCATCACTCTTCTAAACAAATAATTCCCTCAACACTGTCAAACTAGTTATTAAGTCTGCATTACTATTAATCTTCTCATCATTCCTATCACTCATCTCCTCCCACTTATGACTGTATGACTGTAATCTTGTTGCTGGTATCCTTACGATTTATATTGACTGTTTCCTAATATGATTTGATTGGTTATTTGTTCCCTATGATTATCATTAAGTGTTATACCTTATGATTCTTGACGAATGTGTGTTTTCTTTTATGTACACTGAGAGCGTATGCACCAAGGCAAATTCCTTGTGTGTCCAATCACACTTGGCCAATAAAGAATTCTATTCTATTCTATTCTATTCTATTCTATTCTATTCTATTCTATTCTATTCTATTCTATTCTATTCTATTCTATTCTATTCTATTCTATTCTATAAGGATATATTATTTTGATCAAAAATGAGTTTGTTTAAAAATTCTTCTTTCAACCTTAGCACTATTTATTCGGAAATAGACTTCATTAAATAATAGACCAATGTACCAATAGACCAAAGGGTTATATTGTATTCTTGGAATTACAACATACATAACCATCAATTTATATATGTTACCTATTATCTTTCTACCAGCATTTTAAATTTCTCTACCCCATGTTTAGTAAGCAGTTCGCTTATTTTAAAAGATATATTTCAATGATAAACAACTTAAAATAAAAGCTATATCAATTATTTATTTTTATAATGCATTGAGGCTACATATATTTCATAAATTCAATACAATAATTTTGTGTTTCCATAGCTTTTGTCTTGCTTGGTTGTGGGATCCACCTGCTTTTACATTGTGCTTATCCAGTTCATATAATGAAGCTTTTGGTACATGATGTGATGATAGGTTTCATTTATTAACCAGTTTGCGTCTGAGTCTGATGCTGATGTAGAGAGAATGTGACTGGTTCAAGGTCACTCAGATGGCTTCTGTGCCTAAGGCAGGATTGGAACCCGGCCTTTCTTGTCCCTTTGACACATTATTTTTTTTCTTCATATTATAATGGAATGCTGCTCTTATGACGAAGTAATCATTTGGGTAAATTGCAATCTGACATGGTACATCTCAGAGACAGGTTTTCCATCTCAGTGAAAGCTGGGAATGTGTATCTCCAGAAAGAGAATTTCTCTGCTTGGTTTCTAAAAAATGGTGAGTACGAAAATAAGCTCAGTTTTGCCTCTTAGTGCTTATCTCCCTTAGTATCTCTCTATACTCTATACACTCTATACACTCTATACTGTATTTCCTCTCCTTCTTGATTTCAGTTGTAGAAAGATACCATTTAAGGAGGAAATTATTGATGATCCTGCTCCTCACAGGAGATGTGTGGAGAAAATGTACACAACATGGTCTCAAATTTCTATATCAAATTTCTATGTAAACCCCCCCCCCCCCCGAAAAACATACAAAAGAAGACAAAAAAGCCTACTTGTTAACCAGTAATAACATCAATACTGGATTATACAGGATGTGTTCAAAAACTTTACTTTGACCACACTTCCCTAAGATATCTAATAGAAAAATTTTTAAAAAGCCTCATGTATGAACAGTATTTAAGGGACTTGGTGGCTCAGTGTCAGCACTGAGCACAGTGTTGCTGACACTGAGCTTGTCGATCGAAAGGTCGGCAGTTCAGTGGTTCAAATCCTTAGTGCCACGTAATGGGGTGAGCTTCTGTTACTTGTCCCAGATTCTGCCAACCTAGTAGTTCAAAAGCACGTAAAAAATGCAAGTAGAAAAATAGGGACCACCTTTGGTGGGAAAGTAACAGCATTCCAAGTGCCTTTGCCATTTAGTCATGCCGGCCACGTGACCACGGAGACGTCTTTGGACAGCGCTGGCTCTTTGGCTTTGAAATGGAGATGAGCACCGCCCCCTAGAGTCAGGAACGACTAGCACATATGTGTGAGGGAAACCTTTACCTTTACCTTATGAAGAGTATTTGGGTCAATTACCAGAATGATAGTTCCCAAAATACACAGGGATGGAGTGCCAGACAGGCCTGGATAGGTTTTTGTTTTTTTACTTGTGCGTGTGTATGTGTGTATCAGAAAAACCCTTCAACTCAAACTTAATTCAAAAGCAAACCAAAACAGAGAACATATTATGGGATTTTCTTAGGTGTGTGTATATGTACATGTATATGTATATGTACATGTACATGTACATGTACATGTACATGTACATGTACATGTACATGTATATGTATATGTATAGTGCTTTTCTATCGAAGCACCTGGTCTACCCCAATATGGGAGGGAGCATACTGCTTCCCTTCCGCCTTTCAGCTCCAATCCACGAGCCCTCAAGCAGTCACATTCACGACAAACCATTTTATACCAAATTTATATTTGCTGATAAAGAAATAAAGGGAGACTAGTATAGATCTATTTCAAGCTGTTTAGCTCTCATCAGCTAGCCATACCCTTACTCAGATTCAAACTTGAGCTGCCTGCTATGACAGCAAATCAACTAAATACTTCAGAGAAACAATGGAGTGGCTTTATTCCACAAAGTATTATTGTTTGCTTAATAATATTTATATTATTATATTATAATAATAGTTTTTCTTTTAAAAAATGGTTGGATTTCATGGGATAGTGTCAGGTGCAAAAGATCAGGTCCACATGTGAAGGTCCAATTAAAGTGATATCTTGCTAATTATGCCTTTGCACAGGAATCTCCTCAATTTAGTGCTGCTAAAATCCAAATCCAAGCAGCAGTTAGCGCTGCTTGGATTTGGATAAGGTCCATGGAATTCAGTGGGGTTTCATTTGTGGCTACGTAGGGATTTTAGGCTGATCCCTCTTTTAATTCTGCCCCAAATTCTGCCAGCCCTCTCCTACAGATAGAAATCTAACAAATAAGCAAATACGTTTACTGCTATTTATATACTATTGAGTTCCAACAACACTAATAATAGTCAGCTTGTTGTTGTTATTATTATTATTATTATTATTTATTAAATTTATATTATGACCCAGTGAGGAAAACAGTCCTAGCAGTGAGTTGTTATGGATTCTTCTTATTTTAAGTAGCCCTCTTAAGGCCCTGGCATTTTTTTAAAAAAACCACTGGGTTCAATATCTAAATTCTGTTTTAAACTGAACTGTACATTTCCCTCATATGTCACCACGGCTTCAATAAAATCCTTATTTTAAACCGTACTCGGATTATGGGGAAAAAAATCATAATGAGTTTGTATTATGATTATTGTTTAAATGGAATAGAATGAGGTTATAATTAGGGTCCTAAATGAATAAGACGTGGAATATAGTAGTAAACAGGGGTATAAGGTAAAGTGGGAGAGTCTGTGGAAAAATTATATATACTGTATTTTTCCAAACTTATATTCTGCTACTCATGTGGATCTGGCATCTATTTCAAAGGATTGACCAAGCTGTTCTTTTTCCTTCCAAAAGGAAAAGAACATCTAAGGGTTTGTTTCTGTCACTGGCTGAGAAGATTCGTAAAAACTTTGTTTTTTGCCCTTAGCAGAAATAATTTGCACTCTTCAATTTTTTGAAACTTCTTTCAGTCTTCTTGTCTTTCCTTTCCTTTTTTTTTTAAAGTCATGTAAAGTTAGTTGCTGACTTTGCCTCTTTTTCAGCTGTAGCCCCTTGAGGTGTGTTATTGAGGCTGTGAAGTTGGTTATGTTAGGTGTAGGGTTTATGAATATGAAAAGCGGGAAATTTGCATGATTGTAGTGTATCAGTCATTGAAATTCTCTCCGAGAACATCAAGAGGATATCAACGCATGAAACATTCCATTAATGAAAACTAAATCCTTAAAGACAAAAGAACAAACTTAAAAAAAAATAACCAGGAAGAAGAAAAACACGAAGCATAGGATGGTGCTTCTAACTACAAAATCTTTAAAGACAGAATTTGAAGTTCCTCTGTCCACAGCACCATGCTTTCAAATTTTAGCACTGCTGCAGATTATCTCAGCATTTCACACTTTTGCTCCTCAAACCAAAACAAGGGAATATCCCCTCCCAACTGAGGATTTTGCTTTCACTAAATGAAAGCCTTTGAATGGCACAAGAGCAGCAATTATGTCATCTCAAACCATGAAAAAAGTGCTTGAGAGGACAGCAGCAGTATTTAAGGGAAGAAGAAGAAAAAATGGAAAAGAGAAAGCCCAATTTCAGGGATACCAGCAAGTTTTACCCAGCATTGGGTAATTTCCCTTATCTATGATTTGCATGAAAACAAATAAAAGATCAAGCCAAATTGGTCTCATTCTCACAGAGAACAGGAAGAACTTGAGAGGAAGTAAATAACTCTTAATTAACCAACTATATTAACTGCTGTTGCAGACGTAATAGTGGCTCCAGTTTGTATTGCTTCTCAAACTGGTTTGAACTTCTGTTTTTGTTTTGTTGTCCACACCAATCTTGTAACTAGGAAATTACAGGATGCTGATACATTTAGAGTTAGAAACCTTGACTTGTATGACATCTGTGTGAATCAGAACTGATAACATAAGGAAAGCTGGGTCATTCCCAAACTTTGATCTTCTTCTGGTTATGCTGTTCTTTTGTTGATTTGGAGGTATGTTCTGGGTCATTGTATTGTATTGAAAAATGGAATCCCTTTTCATCTTCAGAACTTTACCTAGCAGAGCCCTGAAGGTTGTGTGCCAAAATTGAATGAGATCTGGAAGTGTTCATAATTGCCTCCATCTCGACCAAAATGCCAGTTCCAGCTGAAGAAAAGCAACCCCAAAGTATAATGCGGCCACCATTATGCTTCACTGTGGGTATGATGTAGTTTTGGTGTTGTGCAGCAGAGGTGGCTTCTAAAATTTTTTACTACTGGTTCTGTGGGTGTGGCTTATTTTATGGACGTGGTTTGATGGTCATGTGACAATTCTTTAGGATTTAGGAGAGGTACTGGTCTACCAGGCTTTTAACTGCTTGCAGAGTTGTACCGGTCTACCCATTTGTTCTAGGAGCGTTCCAGTCTACCCATTTGTTTTTGGAGGCATTGGTCTACCCATTTGTTTTTGGAGACACCGGTCTACTCATTTGTTTTCGGAGGCACCGATCTACCACCATACTGCCTTTTAACACTGATCAGCTGTAGGGCGGGCCTTTGAAGCCCCATGGCAAGAGTTTAAACAGTTTTTTCCCTTCTAGCCGATCAGCTGGGACTTGGGAGGCAGCAAATCGGTTGGGGGCGGGGCCAAATAAAAGGTAAGAATAACGTGGGGGGCGGGGCGGGAGGGCCCAGCTCCTGAACAAAGAAAACCAGTTCGGTGATGTCATATTGTCACCGCTACCGGCTCGGCCGAACTGGGTTGAACCAGGAGGAACCCACCACTGATGTGCATTGTTGTTTTTGTGCCAAGCATACTTTCTGGAATTATGGCCCAAAAGTTCAAGCTTGGTCTCATCAGACCATAACATATTTTTCCACATATTTTTCTCAGACTTGATGTAGGATGTGTAAAATGTAGCTGGGCTTGGATGTTTTTCTTTGTAAGAAACAGCTTCTGCCTTGCCACCCCAGACATATAGCCCAGACATATGATGAGTACAGAAGATCGTTGTTGCTTGCCTTAGTACACAATCAGTACTTGTCAGAAATTCCTGCAGTCCTTTAGTGTGCTGTAGGGCTCTTGATCGGCTCTAGGAACCAGTTTTCTTCTTGTTTTTTCATTATGTTTGGAAGAACATTACTTGGTAATGTCATTGTACCATTTTTTTCTTCATTTGTTGATGACTGTCTTCACTATGTTTCATGATATCTCCAATGCCTTGACAATTTTTTAATATCCTTTTCCTGACTGATACCTTCCAACAATGAGATACCTTTGATGTTTTGTAAGCTCTTGGCAGACCATGGCTTTTACTATGTAAACAACGGAGTAAATGTCAGAAAAATCCTGCTAGAACAACTGAACTTTATATGAGCTTGATCAGAGTCACTTTAATTGATAGCAGGTATATACTGACTAGGTAGTTCTTGATATAGAACAGTTCATTTAGTGACTGTTCAAAGTTACAACAGCACTGAAGAATGTGATTTATGACAGTTTTTCACACTTATGACTGTTGCAGCCTCCTCATGGTCATGTAGTTAAAATTCAAACACTTGGCAACGGACTCATATTTATGACTGTTGCAATGTCCCTGGCTCATGTGATCACCTTTTGCAAAGTCAATGGGAAAACGAGATTCACTTAATAACTGTATTACTAATTTAACTGCAACGATTCCCTTAACAACTGGAGCAAGAAAGATAATAAAATGGAGCAAAACTCACTTTACAGATCTTTCGCTTAACAACAGAAATTTTGGACTCAATTGCCGTTGTAAGTTGAGGACTACCTGTATTTAACACCAGTTTTAATATGGTTGGTTAATTCTGAACACAACTAGATCCCTATTTATAATAGTGTGTAACATTATTGTACATTTTTTTTACTTTTATTGCACTTCCTTCCAGGGTGATTTTCAATTGAATTGTACAGCTTATTGAAGGTGGAAAAAATTATGAAGTCATTCATCTTGGTCTGACTTTTTTTTTTATATCTCAAAAACCAGGCATTTTAACAAGGGTATGTAGACTTTTTATATCCACTGTATTCTGAAAGCTGTTTGCCATATTGATGGATTTCACTTTATAACCTACTTTTATAAAAACAAACAAATCCATTTACTTCTTTTTTTAAAGAAAAATTAAAATGCAATTAAAATAGAATGTGATCATCTGAAAGATAATATGTAAGGGTAGTGATCTAATAAAATCATTTTAAAAAGATGATTATTTTTAATGTCCTAAGCAGGATTTTACTTTAGAGATAATTTTTGTTCTGTTTGTTTCTTTCAGATAGGATTATAATTTTTAGGTTAGGTTCTCTGAGTGAATGTCTTTATTTTTGAATACATAGTTTATCAATTCTGCTTTGGAGCAAGGGGGTCTCCAAACTTGGCAACTTTAAGATTTGTGGACTTGTGGGGAATTCTGAGAGTTAAAGTCCATTATTCTTAAAGTTGCCAATTTTGGAGATCCCATGCTTTAGAAAATCAGTGGGCAATGTTAATTTAGGATTGAGTGTGGGTCCATACTTTTACTGGCCACTCAAACTGCTTAATCTGGTTCTGTAGTGAGTTTTATTGTTCCATAGCTGTATGGTGTAGCTAAGCACAGATACGATCTTCTCAGTAAGACATGATGATCTTGTACAGCTGAGAAATTCTTAGGGAAACAGTAGTTTTCCAAAAGTGAGGAACTATGAAGTTTATGAAAAGAGAAAGAAAGAAAAAGCTGGTGAATATTGTTGAATAAGGCAGCTGTGGAGAAGCTGAATCATTTGCCTCTTCCAGGAAAGTCCAGGACATGATTTTTGATGTGATTATGGATCTCATCTACAGAAAATCATTGAAAAGGAAGATGGATAGAGAGATATTTACTTCAAGTGATCCTTTCCAAATGAAGAAGTCATCTGAGGTGGGATCATATCACACAAGAAAAGTTACAGAGACCGAGTGTTGTCATCAGAGTCCATAATGGAGCAGGGAAGTAGGAATTTCTATGCTCTTTCACACTAAAATCAAAGGTTGTATTTTTCAAGCAAGACTGTTACTTAGATACACTCTCAAAGAGTAGCTCATAAATCCAATCCACATTCTACTAGTACAATAGAAGAAGGAAGGAGGATTTGACCCTGCTTATGCATGCTTATTCAGACTGGCTGAAATCATTGTCTTGTATGCTTGGAAATGAAATTAATAACCAATCTCTTGTATGACTGAAGACAAAACCAACAAACAAAAAGCAAAAAAGCCACAGGAAGACTTGATGTATGCTGAAGCGGCAAGCCCAAGTACACATTGTAGTGGCAATGTTGATAACAAAATCATCAGAAAAATCTCAAATTCAAAGTCATTTGGAAGGTTTAATATAACCAGGCTACATCGCCAAGTGTTGCCTAGCATCATATAACAAGTAATCAGGATGTGAAAGTTCAACTGATGTATGTGGATACAGGCACACAAACACACCTCTTACAAACCAGTCACCGGTTTGTGCTAAAAAAAAGAGTTTTTACAATAGAATCATAATGTTAAAAATAGGAGCTTTAGAGAAAGTGCAAGGCTGAAATCTCTCTGTAGCCATCAGCAACCCAGGGCTACTTTTTTGCTTTATAATTTTGGGTAGTTCAACTTCCTGGGATATATACTACAAAAATATACACTTACTGCAATATCAGGGGTGGGTTCTAAAATTTTTTACTACCTGTTCTGTGGGCGTGGCTTATTTTGTGGGCATGGCTTATGGGGGGTAATGTGACTGGTGGGCGTGGCCAACTTTTTTTTTCTTTTCTTTTTTACTTTTAAAAGCATTTTTTCTACAACCTTAAGAGGTTGCAGAAAAAAATGCTTTTAGAAGCCTCTGACAATCAGGCAAGTTAGCTCGGATCACCAGAGACTTTTAAAGGCATTTTTTTTTCCTACAACCTCTTCGGCTGAAGAGGTTGCAGAAAAAAATGCTTTTAGAAGCCTCTGAGGTCCCAGCTGAGCCACGCGATCATCACAGGCTTTTTTTTAATTTTTAAAAGCATTTTTTCAGCAGAAGAGGTTGTAGAAAAAATGCTTTTAAAAGAAAAAAAAAAGCATCTGATGAGGTAGACAGGGTAAGCGACCGGCGACGGGGCTGGGGACCGGTTCGGGGGCATGGCCAGCCAATATTATTACCAGTTCTCCAAACTGCTAAATTTTTTTACTACCGGTTCTTGTGAACCGGTGCAAACCGGGAACAACCCACCACTGTGCAATATCTTAAATTTATTTGATTGGAATCTATCCAGGAATTCTTGTGGTACAATTTTTCACCTCAAGTAAAAGCATCCATCCCACTCTCTTCTTTAGACAAATCTAATAATAACTTCATCTGCAGGAAAAATGATGCTTGAGGAATTAAGCAAACAAATCAAGTTAAATTAAACTCTGACAGCATCCTGATTGCCAAAGCCCATTGTTGTCCTTTGAAGTCAGTTCTCCACTTGGGAATCACTCTTTGCCCACTCTTGGGTCTTCGGCATAAAAAAGGGTAAAATGCACCATCAGTCATGGTTCTGGTTGTCATCTTTGGTGATTTGGGTGGTGTGATGTGGTGGATAAAAGTGTTTTAATAAATATGGTCAGAGTCCAAAGAACTTTTGGCAGTTTTCAAGTATGGCGCCCAGTTTCACCATTGTAACTCAAGATCATTTATAGTCTGCTTTAATTATCTTAGGGAGCCCACATCTACTGCTTTCTATTGCATGAAAAATATATGAACGTGCCTTCGAAGGAAGAGCTTTTTTTAAAAAAGTTATTCTGTTAAAATATCAGAATCACTATTTTCCCAAAGAGAACAATCGGATGTTTAAAATACAAAATCCTGATTAAGAAAAGGAGAAAGTTTAAAGCATCTCTAAGATATGAAACGACTATTTTCCATTGCTCTTTGGCAGAGTACAAATTGTCCTTTCATGAATAAAAAGTGGCAATAATATTAAAAATAATAGTAATTATTATTATTATCAGGCTGCTTTTTTTAAAAAAAAAAAATCCAAGTGTACTCTCAGGGAAAAAAAAAAAGCACAGGTAGCAAAACTTCCTCTCCCCAAAATGCACTTCAATACATTTTATGTCTAAAAACCTAATTTAAAATAATGTCAGCATCTTTCAGCTGCAGAATATGAAGCTCAGCATCTTTAAATTATTTAAGAGGTCCTCAGAGAGTCGGTTATGCTTATAGCATCAGATTTACTCAAAGCAATGGAAAGAGCCAAAGCAAAATGTCGAATCAGGGCTTCCTAAGAGATTTCACAGAGGATCCTTTCTTTTTTTACTTCACTGCAATTGAAACCTTATGAAATTTTTGTGCAAAAATATGTATCCTTCAAGATAGGTTTACTGACAAGCTTTGTTTTCCACTTAATTTAAAAGAGCCGATCTTTGAGAGGACTCCAGTGAATGTCTCCATCAAGAATGTATCAGGCTAATTTGAATATGAAACATGCAAGTCTATCAAACTCTAAATGATTGATCTGGATTTCCTGGGTAGCTCCTCTCTTGAGGTATTTTCTATCCGAAGTTCAAGAGGGATGCTCTGTCACAAAAGTACCATGCTGTATTTGGATGTATAGCGGGAGTTTAATTGAACGGAATAACATTGATGCTTATTGGTGAATAGTGATAATGTTATTCAGTTGAATAATTGAAATTGAATAACCTTGGAAACAGTATTGAATAACAGGAATTGAATAACCTTGGAAATTAGCTTTTGTCAGCCTCTACTAAGTAGACCAGAAACTACTTTTATTGAGAACTGGCTATCATAACAGAGCTATAATAATGTATTATATATAATATATTATAAAACCAGTTTGCTCTAGTAGTTAAGGTATTGGAAAGCAGATGACCATGAGTTCTAGTCCCATTTTAACCATGAAATCCAGCTGGCTGACTGTGAGCCAGTCCCTTTCTTTTAGCCCTACCTACTTCATATAGTTGTTGTGGGAAAAATAGGAGAAGGAAATTGTGTTGGATATGTTTGTCGCCTTGAGTTATTTGTAAAAATAATAAAGGTGGGATACAAACAAATAATATAACAGAATTTTGAAGTCTGATTATTCTTCCCCTTCTTGTACTCTTGTAAATTAAGGTGATGTCGGTTTGAAAAACCTCCTAATGTTATCTGGATAATCTGAATTTTTGTTTATCTCCATCAAGGTCATCTTCCTTACTCTCTCTATGCCTTCCTATCACATGAGATTTCAGGTGACGAGCACTCTTAAATATCTCTGGAGTCCCAGCAAAGCGGGTTTTTATTTTTTTTATCATCCCAAATGCTACTGATGTCATCATACTTGGTATAGATCATATTCATGCCAAGCCATTTGAGTTCTCAACAGTGTTTGGGGGACTATGGTGTCTCCTCCTCAACTCTTCATAACATTTCCAAGTTGGCCACTATTCTCCCCATTCTAAAGGACCAAATATATTTGTTGGCTGAAATTTGTTGTAATTTCTAAATCTGTGACTTCATAAAGCACCATTACTTCTATCTATTCTAATTATAATTGGTATTAAAAAAAAGGATATTCAAGCTGTCTCATGACTAAAAAGGCCACAAAATTACATTAAAATTTTGAATCATGATTGAATTAATTGAAACTGATCATTGACTGTTGAGATTTTCATAATATATTATTTGGGTGGTGACTAAGCTGCATAAAACAAATGGCATATAAGAAGAAGAAAAATTGTGAAAGCACATTATGTTCCTTGTGGGGAGAATCAAGTGGTTTACCGAAGGAACAATTTTTCATTAGAAAAAAAAATAGAATTAGCAGTTATTCACAGATGAAGCAAACATAATAAACTAATTGGGAGAATTCAACCAGCCCTAGTTTAAGAGAAAGGAAAGATGGATTTGTCATCATAATCACATTTTTTTCTTATTTTGCTGGTTCAAGTTTATAAGATCAGATTACCATATTGAGAAGAAACACTTGCTGTTGCACTGTGAATTTATATTAATATGTATTTACTTATTCAATTTCTATAGCCACCCATCTCAGTCAATGACTCTATTGTTGTTGTTACTCTTACTTAGTATTTTTTGTTATGGAAGAGAATCCTGAGAGTTGCAGATCAAAATTGCTAGAAGCAATTTGTGGGAGTTGATGGAAATTGTGGCCCATTTTCCAAATGGAACCAGTTGTCCCAATCATTTTCATTTCAAGAAGCCAGCTTAGGTTTTGCATTTCTTTCTGTTTCAGTAAGATGATATTCCAAAGGACAAAGAATATAATTAACATGGTGATGTTTGTCATCAAATCCTCACAGAGGATTTGAGTTATTGATTACTAAGCAAAATTAGTTTTTTTTTTAAATCAAAAAGAGAGAATTAGAATGCACAGCTTCCTTGTTGTAATTCTATCTTGCTCCATGCCTGAATTCTGATAGGCATGCTTAACTTATTATATATAGGTTCAAATTCAATCATAATTGTTTATTTGAGGTATTCTCCTTTAAATGGAAAAACAGGTAATCATTTCCTACCTTATAACTCACTAGATTCTGTTTCTGGAATCAGAAACAATTTCTCCCTTTAACTAATAAATAAATGCACCTATTTCAAGAAAAAAGAATAGCAAAGGATTAAAATAAATAGCCATACACCAACTCTTCCTAAAGCTAGAATGTTGAAGATACTTCTCCCTCTATAATTGTTGCATACAACTTTCCTCTTGCCTTCAAGAACCATGAATGAAATACTAAGATCTTTTGAGTCTTCCCTGTTCACACTACGTCCGGCAGCCAAAACTTCATTACTCCGCAAATGTGAAGTGCTACAGATCTAAAGTTGTATCAAAACTTCAGTAATAAAACTTCATGCTTATAAGAAAAGAAACCTTAAGAGCAGGGCAACAAATATGATTAGGAGACTGGAGGCTAAAACATATGGTGAAAGGTTGCAAGTACTCGGCATGGGTATTTTAGTGAAGGAAAGGGCCAGGGGAGACATGATAGCAGTGTTCCAATATTGGAGGGGCTGCCACAGAGAGGAGGGGGCCAACCTATTTTCCAAAGCACCTGAAGGCCAGACAAGGAATAGTGGATGGAATCTGATCAAGGAGAGATTCAACCTAGAAATAAGCATAAATTTTCTGACAGTGAGAACTTCAACCAATGGAACAGCTTACCTTCAGAAGTTATGGGAGCTTCATCACTGGAAGTTTTCAAGAAGAGACTAGACTGCCATCTGTCAGAAATGGTTTAAGGTCTCCTGCTTGGGAGGGGGTTTGGACTAGATAACCTACAAGGTCCCTTCCAACTCTGTTATTAAAATAGCCCCACTAAACTTTTGTGGAAAAAAACCAAAATAGCTGGAATTAGGGGGGTGGGGATGTAGATTTAAAATTGTCACCATTATTCTGATAGGTCATTTTCTTTTTCACACTATTTATCTATTTTTTCAAAGTTCAAGGGAGGGGAGAAAAACCTCTGCATCAAATTCAGGATCCATCCTACTTCAGAAGGAGCACCTCCTTTTTCCATTTCCTCTTCCCCCTATTGTAGGTTGGATACGACCATGACTGTGATGCATGAGAGCCCATATTATTATATACATTCAATACTACAGAAAAGGCTCTGAATGTCTTTGGGGAAATTTGCAGTCTTCTTTAAAGAAATCAGATTTCTGTTGGCTAAAACTGTGAGAATAACTCGCAACAACATTGCCTTCTTTTTTATTGATATTTTGCAAACTGGCTTAACTTGTAATATAGAAGAATAGACCACTATTTTATAGTATATAGAGTGGGAAGAGTAGAGTGTGAATGGTAAGTCTCCAATGCTATAGCACTGCTATAATCGTATAATGCCTTAGGCACTAGGCACTAAGCACTAGAACAGGGATGTCCAACCTTGGCAACTTTAAGACCTGCAGTCTTCAACTTTCTACACAATCTTAACAAGGTTGGCTGAGGAACTCTGGGAGTTGAAGTGGACAGGTCTTAAAGTTACCAAGGTTGCACATCCCTACCCTAGAACTACCCAAGCCACTGCCTCAGGCTTCACACCAAACCAAACCAAGCCACTTTGCATTCAGAAGCCGCACAAAGGACAACTTGACATCTAATCCAAAACAGGTGCATTTTGCTTTTCAGCAAACCAGTCCCATTTTCTAGTAACCTCCACGATGGATATTTTAGCACATTTGATACAGGGTCCTATATATGACACCTTTCTTCTAAGGCAGTTTCAAACAATGCAAACAGAACAGATTCGGCCTTTTCATCATTGACTCCTCTATACTATTGGTCATGCATCAAATTTCATATGATGTGAACCTCCTAAATTACATCCCATCTTCCTTCCCTTCAGACAATATTGAGACATCCAGGGCTTGCCATAGAATATAAAACACGGGTGAAGCAGAGTCTGACTTTAAAAAGTTGGGCCTGGAACGCATCCTTAAACCTTTGATGGACTGCAATCATTTCTAGCAGTTCTTAAAACACGCAAGATTTTTGGAGGAAGGAGAGAAAGGTGAAGATTCCTTGTTTTGGGATGTTAAGTTTTTTAATTAGCACATAGATTTGAAAATTACTTTCCCTGGCAAGGCAGCTATTTTTCAAAAAAAATAAACAAAATACATCTCTGACAGGCTTCTGGTTGTTGCAATGCGGCTCATTGTTACTCTTTTTTCTTCCTCTCTTAAAATCTTTTTTTGATTGTTCAGTGTGCAATCTAGTTGGTGAATAATGATGCCATGATCTATTATTACATTATTGTATAGACTGCGTATTCTACTTTTGCATAGATTCAGTTTTTGATTGAAGTGGCATAAAAGCACTTGTAACAAGTGACTTAATACAGTACACAATACTTTTAAAGTGGTGTTATTCATAGGGATGGCCCCAGTTTTACTCTATCCTTGTAACGTTCTTTGGCAATGCCTTGCTTACATCCTTATTTTAGAGTGTAAACAAAGCAAGAAAGAAGGAACGTATAATAAGATTGGCTATAGTTCTGCAAAGGCGTAGGATGACAAATGTGTACGCCAACAGCATGTTGTTGCTGCCGTCCACATTCTTCTCCTGCGATCATCACTTATACATGTAGTCCTCAACTTATGACCACAATTGAGCCCCAAATTTCTGTTGCTGAAACATTTGTAAGTGACTGAATTTTAATCCCGTGACCATGGAGATGCTTTCAACAGTCGTAAGTGTGAAAAACAGTCATAAGACACTTTTTCCAGGGATGTTGTAACTTTGAATGGTTACTAAACAAATTGTTATAAGACGAGTACTTCTAGGGCAGGGGTCAGCAACCTTAAACACTCAAAGAGCCACAAAGGTCCTAACCGGAAGCCCCCATTCAATTCTAGAGCTGACCGGAAGTCCGGTTCCCCCACCATAGAGTCTCCTCCTAGCATGGCGTCCTTTTTCCTCTGCTGACTGGAAGTCCGGTTCCCCCACCATAGAGTCTTTTCCTAGCATGGTGTCCTTTTTCCTCTACCTGTCCTAACCAAAAGCCCTATCAATTGTGGAGCCAACCGGCAACAGGGAGCCACAGCAGAACGATGAAAGAGCCACATGCGGCTCCAGAGCCACAGGTTGCTGACCCCTGTTCTAGGGGCATGGGGAATGCAGACATTTATATATGGAACAAACAAGGTCAACTAAGCTTATGTTTCGTGGATGTCAGCCTTAACTATAGAAACATCTATTTTAGGTCCACCAAATCTGGGTTGCAAACATCCAGGCAACCTGTAGATGTCAGCAGAAGGTTGGGGTTTTCTGAATCTCTTTTCTGGCATTTTTTCCCCCAGCCTAGATATGGTTGCCCTAAAGAGTTGGAGTGACTGAACATCTGTTGTGGCAGCTGTAGGTTAGAAAGCCGGAGTCAGGCACTCTAATTAAAATTAGACTTAAATCTATATCTCTTACAAGTCATATGGTTCTTTGGACTGAACAAAGAGCAGACACTGTACGTCCATGGCTTTGTCTCTTTTGTGCGTTGTTCTCCTTTATGTCAGTTACTGCTGTTGTCTTCCTGTTCTAATAATGCCTCGGTCTTTGGAAGACGATGGGTAAAATTTGGTTCTAACATGCTGCATTAAAGAGAGAAAACCAGATTTTATTATGTTCGTTTGCTGTGTTTCCTAGGGTGTTTATAAAACTGGGATTTTCTTTCTCATATCCCCATTCAGTTATCCGTGTGTGCATGTGTGTGCGTGCTTGTATGCATGCATGTATTTTGTTTTGATAATTTATATTGATAATTACTAAATTCATATTTTCCTAAACCTTTATTTCACTTTTTACATGTACAAAATGTTTAGATTTCTGTGCTTCAGATTATTAGACAGCCAAGAGTTCTGTGCTTCTAGCAATCAGCCCCTCAATCCATCTAAATGATAATTGGGATAGTTAAGATATCAGCTGATTTTTTAACAATCAAGCACTTTCTCCAAGGGGGGGAAAATTGGCTTAAATTTTTTCAACTGCATCGCTTGAAGTGTTATAAACTGCATGGGAGGAAAAAAAAAATCATTCTAGTTTGGCCATTGGCTGGAAACAAAATTTAGTTTGTTTTGCCATTGATACGAATTAACTTGTTCCTTTTGCCATATATCTTAGCGATCCAATTAGATATTTCAAATTTTTTTATTCTGAAGCAAAAAGATAAGACTTCTCATCCCGTTTTAATAATACATATACCCCTACTTGCCCTATTATCTCTTTATTAGAAGTGGCATTTAATTAAATCAAATTTAAGAGCGAGCTCGGTGGATTTGTTGATGAGGAATTCATCTGCCGGAAGTGTTAACTGAAATATATAACATATTTGTAAGGGGGGAAAAAAGGATGGTTAAAAAGAAGGGTAACTTCAAATCTTTCCTCCTTTAAATTAAAAGATAATGCTTATATTGCTGCCGAGAGCAATGCCTTCCCAAGATTATAGATATTGCCCCTTCTTCAGAGATACATGAATGAAGAATTAGTGATACCAATCAATACAATTAATAGCTATTTTCATTCTCTGGATTTAGCTATTAAGGGCTTTCATCGTGAGCCAACATGTGAATGTTGTAAAATGCTGAAGTGGGTTGTGGTCCAGAACTGACACATGATTAAGTGAATGTCAAGCATGTGAAAGAGGCAGAGTTGGCATCAGGATGGTGTAGTGCTTTTCTGACAAAAGGTTGGATATTTCTGATTGGAAAAATGACTTTGTTTAAGGCAGCAGCTTCCAGGTTTACAGCTTTGCAGCCTGATGGGAAAAAGAGAGGTGAACCAGCCCATGCAAGTGGTGAGCTGGCATGTGGGCATGCATGCACCAGCCTGCCCCACGCAAATCAAGCCCCACATGAGTGTGCCAGCCAGTCGCTCAGTGGCTTGGTTCCAAACAGGCCACAGCCTGGTAGTGGGCCACAGACCAGTGGTTTGGGACCCTTCCTTTAAAGAACATAAAACCCAATTTTGTCTTATTTGATGTTCTTCCCATTCTTATTATACGTAGACTAGATTACAAAGCCTCATTCTTCCCAGCTAGCATTCTGGAAACAACAGTATAGAATAGTGGTGTCCAGCCCCCATCCTGTGTGTGGCCCTGGACAGCTAGTAATGCAGCCCACAAGATTATATACTTTTAACATTATTATCAGGGGTGAAATGCTACTGGTTCTCTCCGGTTCGGGCAAACCGGTAGTAAAAAAAAAAGCTATCGGTTTGGTTGAACTGGTAGTTTAAAAAAGCTACCAGTTCGTCCAAACTGGTATTTCTGACGATCAGCTGTGCTGCATGGTTTATATTCTCTAGAAAGCAGGAAATCCTGCTTTCTAGCAAAGCTAAATTGGATAGCACCACTGTCCCCCCCTTGCTGTTCAACTTACCTAGTGAAGTCTTCTTTTTCCTCATGAAGCACATGTTTGGAGACCACTGTGCATGCCCGCGTTTGGCACGCACTGCGCATGTGCGGGCAGTGAACCAGTGGCGATCTGCAGAGTAGTTCAGCACTGATTATTATCTATTTATATACATTCACTATATTTTTTAACTATATTATATATTTTGTGGGTGCAGTGACTCAGCTGGAAAACTGATGGCCCAGGTTTGAGACCTGAGTGTCATGTGATTGTGTGAGTTCCCATTACTTGCCTCAGCTCCTGCCCACCTAGCAGTTCAAAGCATGCAAATGAAATTCGATAAACAGGTGTCAATTTGGTGGGAAGGTAATAACATTCCATGAGCCTTGGCATACAGTCATGGTGGCCACATGACCACGGAAATATTTTCAGACAATACTGGCTCCATCAGCTAAAAAAATGGAGATAAACATTGCCCCCTAGAGTTGGAAATGACTGGAAAAGGGAAAATCTTTACCTTATTATATATTTTACAGCATAATTCCCCGACCTTTCTGACTTGGTAGACCAGTGACAGCAGGGGGAGAGGGGATCACTTTTCACAGATATGCAGGCTCACCCACCACTTCAGCAGCTTGGTTCTGAACGAGCTGTGGCATGGCACTGGGCTGCGGATGGGGGATTGGGGACTCCTGTTTTATAGGCAGCCCAAAACAATTCCTCTTCACTCAATGCAGCCTGGAAAGCCAAAAGGTTGGACACCCATGATATAGAGTGTAGTTTAGATAACAGTGGAACCAGTGGAATCAGTGGAACGACTTGCCTCTAGAAGTTGTGGGTGCTCCAACACTGGAGGTTTTTAAGAAGAGTTTGTCTGAAACAGTATAGGGTTTCCTGCCTGAGCAGAAGGTTGGACTAGAAGACCTCCAAGATTCTTTCCATCTCTGTTATTCTATTAATAGGAATGTAGTTCAATACTCCTTAAAAACATTTTTGTTTCATTTACTAGATTAATGTACTGTCTTTATTTTGAAAAACTGTGGACAGAATGTTCCTTCGTCTTTTCCTTTACACATGCACGCCATAGTCTGCATATGTGCAAAGCCTTCTGCGCATGCACAGAGACTTAAAATGTCGCACTGGGGTTAATTGGGCTAAAGAGAGTGACTGGCCCAAAGTCACACCACCACTTGTGCCTGAAGAGAGGATTAACTGGGGGAAGCCGTATCTGACTAAATGGGAAAACAGGACCAATAATGGGAGTTGAAGCTTAAGAATTCCTCCAGGCATTTTTTGCATTCCCCCCCCCCCACTTTCACTGTTAAAATAAAGCCAGTTAAACCACTTAGCAAGATGGCAAGATTTATATTTGCATTTCTCTTTGTGCAAAGTGACACAAGTACAGGTCCCAAATATTTATTGAGAGCATCAGCTCTAACTGCGGAACATTGATGGATGAGGACAGGCTCAACTCTTGTGCTACTTTTTCAGGAGGAAGAAGAAAGTAAACAATCTACTTATTTAAAGTTGTGTTCCTTCCAAAGATAGATTTTTCTTTCCCTTAGCTGGTTAATATGTCCTAAGTTGAAAAGTGTTGTTTCAAATATTTGCGGTTATTAATTATGTTTCTAACAATATTCTGGATCAAACACTCCACAATGAATTTGTGATTTGATTTCTTTTTTAGTATCATAATTACACATTGTAAACAACATTCCCTTTTCCCAAAAGGTTGTGCAATTTTATAAAAGCAAGAGAGGAAAGGGGGAGGGGAGTGAGCAAGAACAAAAAATTCCATTGAAGTAGAAATTAAAAAGAGATGTTTGATATGATAAATAATGACTAGATAATGGGTTTCAATGGGATATGGAAATATATTCTGCAACGTGAAAACCTGTTGAAAGGGTTTGCTGGAAAGGAGGGAAGAGGTGACATTGAAATTTTACTTAAGTTATCTAATTTTCTCTTCCTTGTGCAAACAGGAGCACATTTGATGGATTTTGATTCCATAGCAGACCAAAGTTGTAGATGTAAGTCACATCATCCTAGTTATGTGGCATGAATAAAGGAATTCTTTAATGGTATAAATCAAGGTCAGTCTACAACTTGTTTAAAGAGCAGGATAGATAGATAGATAGATAGATAGAGATATAAATAAAACAAAAATGATAGAAAGTGTAAGTATCCTTTTGTGTAGTATAATTTTGAAATATAAAGATCTTGGCAGTGGTCTTTATAGAGAGGATTGCTCTTAACTATTGCATCTGGGCCATAAGAGGCTAAATGTAACAATCAATTTCTCGGATACAGTGGTGGGTTTCTACCGGTTTGCCCCGGTCCGGGGGAGCCGGTAGCAACGATGGTGAGCTAAGAGCGAGCCGTTCACTCCGACTGTCAGCTGAGTCTTCCCTCCCACCCTTGCACTATACCTACTATATTCGTTCATTTTTAGCCCAGCTGATAGGCACAGCAGAGCAGATTGCCATGCCTCAACTGTTCTGAAATGCAATGTGCTTGCGCAGAGTGCAAAGCGCATGCATGAAGCAAACCGGTTGTTACACTGGTTGAAACCCACCACTGCTCTGATACCAGGTAGGAAAATTCCAGTGCTCCAGGTAGGAAAATTCCAGTGCTCAGTGGGGACCTCCAGTATTTATAGAATGAGTAATTAACTGCTTTATATATATATAAAAAACCCCAAAAATAAACAAGAAAGGGGTGTGTAAGGGGGGAATATTAAGAATGAAGCAGTGAGTAGGATTCTGAAATACTGCTGATCTCTTTGTCCAACAGCAAGGGTGTCAAACTCGTGTTGTCACTGCATTATCACGTGATGTATCGTGACTTCCCCCCCTTCATTAAACCAGTCATGGGTGTGGCTAGCATGTGACACATCCGGCCCATAGGCCAGGAGTTTGACACCTCTGTTGTACAGGGATGCTTTGGAAGAATAATTTTCTCTGCAGCCAAGATGAATCCACCCCATTTTCAACTTCCAAACCACTTTATTTGTGGTTTCTTCTGCAATACTAAATTTGTACCCATCATGTTCTGTTTTTGGAGAATTACTCTCTCTCTGTGAAAGGGTTCGTAATCTTGGCATCCTCCTTGATTCTTGGCTGTCCTTGGCGGATCAGCTGATGGCTGTGACAAGAGGGGCTTTTGCACAGGTTCGCCTGGTGCGTCAGTTACGCCCTTTCCTAGACAGGGATGCCCTTCGTACAGTCACTCATGCTCTCATCATTTCTCGGTTGGATTACTGCAATGCCCTCTACATGGGGCTGCCCTTGGGGGTGCACCTGGAGGCTCCAGCTGGTTCAGAATGCGGCTGCACAGGTTGTTATGGGAGCTTCCTGTTACGCCCGTGTAACACCTCTCCTGTGCGAGCTGCACTGGCTGCCGGTGGCCTTTCGGATCCGCTTCAAGGTGCTGGTACTCACCTATAAAGCCCTTCATGGCATGGTCCCATGGTACTTGCAGGACCACCTCCTACCAGCCTCCCACCACCCAGTGCATTCACATAGGACTGCCCTCCTCCGGGTGCTGTTGGCCAGACAATGTCGGCTGGTGGCCCCCAGGATGAGGGTGTTCTCTGTGGCCGCACTGACCCTCTGAAATGGGTTACCCACTGAACTCTGGACGGCCCCTGACCTCTGCACTTTCTGCTCTGAGCTGAAGACATGGCTCTTTCAGCAAATTCCCTGATCTGCTGCAAAGTTTTTAATTTTTGGGGATTTTTAATTGACTAATTTTAGTATTTGGATTATTGTATTGTTTTTATTTTGTGAGCCGCCCTGAGTCCTATGGGAGAAGGGCAGCATATAAATTTGAATTAATTAATTAACTAACTAACCTGGTAACAGTCAGACAGAAGAATAATTAGAGTCCCAAGTTTGTTTGTTTCCATTTCAACTAGTTTGCAATTCAGCTAGTAATTCAACTCCACCCATCTCAATTCTTTAGACAAGTTCCTTTACCTAGTCTTAGTTTCTTTCCAACATTGTTTTGGTTTGGAAATAATAAACAAGCATTCTAACAGTAAAAGTGGCCAGTTAGTTGAGCTAGTTATTCAGGTAGCTGGTAATTGGCTGCATTCAAGTAGATGGTAGACATATTCTTGTACATGGATTTCTACACTGAGCAGTAATTGGACAAAATAACTCAAATGGATTCTTTCAACTCCTTAATTCCATGAATCTCTGAATTTAATAATCCTGGAAAATGAGGAGTTTTGGGTGATTTGAAATGTGAAAAAGTGCCATGTATATGGATCTTGTATCTCTTTTGAAAAGATTGATGGGCCAGGTTCAGAGGAAAAGTTGAATTGCTCTCTACTACCATAACTGCTGGGAATACCCATTTATTTGTAAATTGTGGGATAAGTATTCAATAATCAATGGTAATAAATGCTATTGTGAATTTATTATTCATATCTCCCAAGGCATGTAAATAGACACAATAGAAGAAGTCTATTAATTTTTTTCTATTAGCTGCCAGATTTATTGCTAAATATTAGGGCATTAACTACATCTTTGGATCAATAGTCTTTAAAAGTTTGGAAAATTGTATCAAATGAAAAATTATCACAACAGCAAAGCATTTTAATGAATCCTTCAATTAAGGATTGCTTCATTTAAAGCTAATATTCACCTTTGTATATAAAGACATGTTTTCACATAGAATCACTGAGAAAAAGAACCTCTAAAAAAATAGTACTGGAAATGAGACTGTTAAAAGTGCTTTTTTTCATCTCACAACTGTTTGGATTAAGAAAAATTCTCAATAAGAGCTGTGGTGGCACAGTGGTTAGAATGAGTATTTCAGGCTAAATCTGTCAACTGTCAGCAGTTTGATCCTGACCAGCTCAAAGTTGACTCAGCCTTCCATCCTTCTGAGGTTGGTAAAATGATAACTCAGATTGTTGGGAGAAATATGCTACTTTGTAAATCGCTTAGAGAGGTCTGTACAGCACTATGCAGCAGTATATAAGTGCTATTTCTGGTGCTAGTTTTAAATAAATGTCATTACATTCAGGCCTGATAATTATCTTGGTAGCATAATTGCATCAGCTGAAATTTTCTTCAAACGGCAACTCAGAAGTTTTGGAACTTGTATGGTTATCCAAATTGATAGTCCAGAATAAAGCTTCCTACTAAGGCTCTGTGTTTTATTTACATGTTCAATCGACTATTCCAATTAATATGTTGGTAAATTAAAATTAAATCAGTACATCATCCATTACTATTCTAATCTAACAACAAGAACAAAGCCACTATCCCCTCTAATTGTTTTCTCCCATATATTAGATTTCATGATTGCTTCTGCCACTGCTTTGACATTTCTCTCACTACTCAGTCATACCTTGCACAAAGAAATTCCACCTGAAAAAGGTTCCCACTAATTCTATTATTTTCATCAGTCCATTATCTTCATTGTCTTTCCTTTAAATTATTATCTTAACTAATTTCTGGATAGCAATTCATTTCTTTCATTGGCCATAATTAGTTCCTTGTTCCGTCCCATTGTAGACATCTTTCTTTCGTATATTTAAACACTTCATTTTATATATCTAGCAAAGAATTTACAAATCCATCCCATTGTTGTGACTTTGACTATTTTTGAAGAGATGTCAAAATAATATAATAGAAAAATAGAAATGTTATTAATTCTACTAAATCATATGGAGATGGGTATAAAATTTATATGGTGATGGGTATAAAATTCTCTATCGGTTAAGAGTATCCAAATTATTGGATATTAGTATTGGTTTTCTAAATATTATAGGGTGTATAACCAAATTCTCAGTAAAAATAAATAAAAATAAGATAATTTATTTATATTTACAGAAGAGAAGCTCCGGGTACACCCCAAGGGCAGCCCCATGTAGAGGGCATTGCAGTAATCCAACCGAGAGATGATGAGAGCTTGAGTGACTATGCGGAGGGTATCCCTGTCTAGGAAAGGCTGCAACTGGCACACTAGGTGAACCTGTGCAAAAGCCCCCCTTGTCACGGCCGTTAGATGATCCACCAAGGACAGCCATGAATCAAGGAGGACGCCAAGATTGCGAGCCCTTTCAGAGGGAGTAAGCAACTCCCTTCCCATCAAAAGTGACGGGGTGACTAGATCAGGAGATGCCGGGATCCACAGCCACTCGGTCTTGGAGGGGTTGAGTCTGAGCCTGTTTCTACCCATCCAGACCCACACCGCCTCCAGGCACTTAGACATCATGGAAAGGGCATCCCTGAGTTGATCCAGGGTGGAGATGTACAATTGGATATCATCAGCGTACTGATTATATCTCACCCCGAAACTACGAATGATCTCACCCAGCGGCTTCATGTAGATGTTAAAGAGCAGGGGGGAGAGAACCGATCCCTGTGGTATCCCACAAGTGAGGGGCCTCAGACAGGATCTCTGACCCCCCCTCCCAAATAAACTGCGTACAGCCTGAGAGGTAGGAGGAGAACCACTGTAAAACAGTGCCCCCCACTCCCAACCCTCGGAGCCGTCGCAGTAGGATACCATGGTCAATGGTATCAAAAGCCGCTGAGAGGTCAAGTAGCACCAGAATGGAGGAACAACCCCCATCCCGGGCCTGCCAGAGATCATTCACCAGGGCGACAATGCCATTTCCGTGCTGTGGCCATGCCTGAAACCCGATTGGTACGGGTCTAGGTAATCTGTTTCCTCCAGGAATTGTGGAAGTTGGTAGGCCACCATGGCCTCAACAACCTTTGCTACAAAGCGAAGGTTGGAGATGGGACGAAAATTGTTTAAGGAGGCTGGATCCAGTGTTGGCTTCTTGCCTGATCATCCTTTAGTCATTAAGGAAAGAAATTTTGCTGGACAGAACATGGTTTTAGGACCATGTCTTTAGTTTGGGGCACACAGCATGTGAAAAGAGGGATACCAGTCTTCCATCTTCATGAAGGTTCTTAGGTACATACAGATATATTTAGTCAAATAGAGGATCTTAGGCACAGAATCTTAGGGTGCAGAAAGCATCATCCCAAAGAAACATGTTCTTATTTATGCATGCATTATGTCTCTTGGAGTAGCTAATTACAGAGTTTCCTTGAACTATTGCCATATTCCTATGGAATTAGAATCAGAAAAGAGATGGAAGGGACTTGGAGGTCTTCTAGTGCTGAAGCAGGAGTTCCTATACCATTTCAGACAAGTGACTGTCCGGTCTCTTCTTAAAAATCTCCAGTGATGAAGCACCCACAACATCTGAAGGCAAACATCGGTTCCTTTGGTTCCATTGGTTAATTGTCCTCATTGTTAGGGAGTTTCTCCTTAATCCCATGTTGTTTCTCTCCTTGATTAGTTTCCATCCATTGTTTCTTGTCCTGCCCTCTGGTGCTTTGGAGAATAGGTTGACACTTGGTTTTTTTTTATTTTTTTTTAAAAAATTGATTTATATGCCGCCCTTCTCCGGAGACTCAGGGCGGCTTACAATGTGCTAAGCAATAGCCTTCATACTTTTGTATATTTATACAAAGTCAGCTTATTGCCCCCACAAACTGGGTCCTCAATTTACCTACCTTAGAAAGGATGGAAGGCTGAGTCAACCTTGAGCCTTGGTGAGATTCGAACCTGCAATAATTGCAGGCAGCTGATGTTAATAACAGGGCTTTATACCACTGTACTATCCAAGGCTCTTACTGTACTATCCAAGGCTCTGTTCTTTGTGGCAGCCTCTCAAACAGTGGAATACTGCTATCATGTCCCCCCTAGTTCTTCTTTTCTCTAGACTAGCCAAACCCAAATCCTCCAACCGTTCTTCAAATGTTTTAGCCTCCAGGCCTTTAATCATTTTAGTTGCTCTTCTTTGCACTTTTTCCAAAGTCTTATTGACAATATTGTGGTAATTATTATGACCATAATATTGGGTAGAACAGCAGTTGTTCTTGTTGAGGAATTCACAGAGCAACTGTAGAGTAGCAAGGGTGCGCACATGAAAGCGACTGAGAGCAGTTGCGAATTAACACAGCCAACACACAGATACACTGAGTTTTGTTTACTTTTAGGAAATAGTAATAAGGCACAGTCCAATAAACAGTCCAGGTCATACCCAGATAAAGCAGTAGATAGTAAAACAATAGTCCAGGAATAATGCAATAACAAAATCTTCTTACCAGTCGATGTAGTCATACACAATAATCAGTTCTTCTGTATTTGCAAACAGTAGCAAAACACAGCAAAAAGCAGTAACGATTAGCAAAGAGCAATAATGGTCAGCAAAGATTCAGCAGAGAGTAGCAGAGAGAGACTAACCATGTTTCAAGCTCCCTCTTAAGGACATTGGCTACAGAGCTAGCCAATCAGGTCACAGTATGATGCAATACAGCAATACAGTCTTAAAGCTATATTGAGGTTTTATATATTGCCAACCCAACAAGTTAGGTAACTTACTTACTTATCATTTCCTAACAGTTCTCATGGATAAGAGATATGTCCTTTGTGAACAAAGGAATTCTGATAATTATTATCAGATTCACATAGGATGTTTCTGTAGCAGGCTTCCCAATCTATTTTCATTAAGAACACCAAACAAGAAAAAAATAAATACATGATGCTGAAGTTAATGGAAGGTCTGCTTTGGGTGCTATAATAGTAGTATAATAATTGTAAAAATTTACATGGTCATCTGCCAATTTCTTTAAAAAAAATGATTCTCAAATTTATCATTTTATTTTCATGCTGCAAAGCTGATGAACAAATTCAGCAGTGTTGGTGGCGATAGAAATGGGCTGACAATTTTAAAACTTCTTATTCGTGGCAGCATTCACTCTTCTTATTGTACCATATGCTAATTTTATTTTCCAAAGTTTCTTCAGTGTCTTCAGATGCAACACTTTGCTTTGTCCCTTTTATATTTATATTTTATTGTGTTGTTTTAATTTTCAAAGAGAGAGAGGTGGGGGGGAGAGAGAGAAAGGGACAGAAAGCACAAAAGCAGTCACAGAAAAAGGAACAACAGAAACATATTATGTTTCATACAGGAAATCGTTTCTGCTAATTTTTAAACACATCATTAAACTTTGATCACATGGAATAATATTGATCAGTCATTTCATTATATTGACAGAAAGCTTCTTCATAATCACAAGTGGACACTTATTGATGTTCCAAGATTATACATATGCAGTATACTTTTGTTTCAACATTAGGCAGAAATCCTTTATGCTATATCCCAAGTTTTTAATGAGAGAGAGAGAGAGAGAGAGAGAGAGAGAGAGAGAGGGAGAGAGAGAGAGAGAGAGATAATTAAATTTCTGATACATAATAATAAAAAACATAAATCTTTTTAAGCCATAGCATGTAATACCATGCTAACAAAGTTAAGAATATTAAAGTGAAGTGTTCAAGTGTGCAACAAACACACAAAATTTATCATATACAGTAAACAAAATTTATCATTTAGATAATTTCCCTTTACCCTTTTTATACTTCCAAGACAATGAAAGTCATATCCAATCCTCATTCTCCTAGACATCAAGTATCTCAGATTTGGAGTTTTAGATATTGCTAATGAATCTGGACCAATCTCTGGAATCAAGGGATGTTTTGATTTAATATTAAAATTAAATATTTTATGCCCTCCAAAGCCCTCTTGCAACAATTCAAATGGTTCAGAAACTTTACCAGCAGTAAGCTGATCTACGGTATTAATAAATAAATATTTTTTCTCTGCAATTTTCAAACTAAGATTACTAGTATCCAAGAATATTAATTCCTCATATGAATAAGGGTTGGAATTAAACTTTCATTTCAACAACTTCAAAATGCGGCTTGCAGTCTTTAATGCAGCACAAAAAAATGGAACTACGGTTAAAAAAAATAAATCCAGCCCATTATGTAAATACTCAACTTTTGAAATGTGTCCAGTGGTACTTCTATTCATGTACAGAATAGATGGGCTTCAGGTTCATAATCATAGTTTTTCTTAATTAAAAATAAAATCCCCTCCCTGTAGAAGCCCTGAATTTGCCTGTGGTTTTTGATTGGCAAATTTGGTTTGGATCAATTATATTGATCATATTAGGTGCATACCATTCAATTAGATAACAATCCAGACCAGACAATCCAGTTACTTTTCCTGATTTCATAGATGGAGTAGTATCGAGTTCTTTTTCCCCAGGAAAAGATAAATGTTCAGTTCATTAGGCAGCTTTGAGAGGTGCAATATTAGAAAGATTTACTGTATATATAAAAATATTAATTCCTTCATTGATTATATTTGACTCAACATTGTATAGTCATTCCTTTAAAAAAAAGTTCATTTATTGAGCCAAACTCATATAATTTACTCAGAGCATCTTTTCTATAAGAAAAGTTTTTATTGGTTAAAAATATACAATATTATAGTTTACAATATGTTGAATTTTCAATATCTTTATAAAAAAGATATTTAAATTATTATTTTCTCTTTTTTAAATTCTCACACAACAGACGTTATTATGTTAAATCAAAACAAACAACCGGAATATATAAAAGTTATGTAAGCAAAGAAAGCCAATAGCCAAAATATTATACAAAGTACAATGAAAAGAAGGAGTAAAAAGAGATATAAAAAAAATAACCATTAGATAATAGATTCCCCTCCTTTCTTCATTTCCTAGTTCTAGCTCTTAAAACCATGGCCTGGCCTCCCCACTCCTCCCGGGCCACCACAGCCCCGTCCGCCCCCGCTCCTTGTTCATCTAATACTTCCCCCTCTTCAGCTCCTGTATCTTCTCCCTCTAGGAAGGACTTATGCTGCTCAAAAAAGGCCTTAGCCTCCGCTACGTTATTAATTTTCTTCCTACTGTCCTTCCAGAAAATCATCAAACCCTCCGGAATCAACCACCTAAAGCCTACTCCCTTAAGGTACAGCTTGTTTGATAAAAAATAATATTTTCTCCTTAATTCTCGTACCTGTCTGGGAATCTGCTTTAGGATGGTGACCTCCTTGCCCCTGTACACCAGCGCCCCCAGTCTTTGTTTTCTCAATATCTCATCTCTCAGTTCCCTTCTTACAAATTTAATATGGACCTCTCCATATTAATGGAGATGTAAAATTGCAAATTTGTGAGTTTGTAAAACTATGTAAAATTGCAAATTGTGAGTTTACTCTATACACCAGGTCCACATCCCTTCCAGTAGACTCCAAATCTCTTTCAAGAAATTCACCCAACATTTTGACCATCACTTCTCTCAAGTTTTCCTGGTCGAGTTGTTCCACGTTTTGAAACCTGAGAAAATAAGACATCTTATCCAGTTGTAAAGTTAGCATTGCATTTCCTCTCCCTTCTTCCACCCGCTGGAGTGCCCGTACCTCCCCCTCCAGACCCCCCATCTTCTTCTTGTTTTGCTCTGCCAGCTGTTGAACATCATTTAAATCTTTTTTCGTAAGTGTCATTTCAGATTTAATTTCAGATAATTCTTTTTGCAAATCATCCAACTTATCCAATTTCTGATCCAATTTTGCCAGTCTTTCCAAGATTTTTTCCATGTCAGCTGCTGTTGTTTTGTGGCCCTTGGCCATCTTACAATGATAGAAGATGAAAAATCCCAAAAAGCAAGCCTCCAGGAAAGAAAGAGGGATTGACAGTCGGTGTAATTTTTCCAGTATCCACCAGTGGGCGCTCACAGGAGCAACGAGTCCGGAGTACAGAGTAGGTCAAACAGGAAGCTCGAGGTGGGTAATGTCTTCAGTCATAAATAAAGAAGCAGGAAGTCGGACCGACGCCATAGCTCTCCACCGGGAAGAGAGGCCACCAGACCTCTTTAACAAATTCTGATTCAGCCATCCTCAAGAAAAAGTCAGCAAAGGAAGGGGTATTTTTCCATTTCTTTCCCCCTACTTCTCAACCAGGGCACCTTTCCAGCTACAAGGGGGGGGGGGGAAACTCCAACCCCCCCTCTCACCTCCAGGATGCCTTGTCAGCTCTCTGCTCCTTGCAGTTAAAACTCCATCATGCCACCTCAACTCTCCGGTCGATCAGCTCCCAGTCCGCTGTGTCTTGCAGGTAAGCGCCGGTCCCCTTAGGCGCTGTGGCGCTTCAGCGGTCCCAGAAAAGGCCGCCGATCGCCTCCCTCCCCCGCTGGAGCCTCGGGCACACCAGCATCGGCCTCCCTGCCCCTGGATGTGAGGCAGGGGACCCCTGGCGAGCCGCCCTCAAACGGCAAACGCCCCAATATTAGGGCGTTTGGCCCATAGGGCCTCCAGATGGGGGGGATCGGACACTGGGGCCAGAGCTAGCCCGATCAGTGTCCGTTGCCTCTAGGACCGGAACCGGAAGTCCCACTGAGAGCATCTTCAAGAGTATAATTAGTGTTATATTGTTCCAACTGTTTCAACCAGCAAATAAGTAATTTTGCAGGTCTTCTTCTTCTCTCCTAATATTTTTGTTTTATATGATTTAATGAATATTTGGTTTCAAGTGCACTGAGGGAATTAAGTATCTGTTTAGCACTCATAAAAACCTACATATAATTTTGGAGTAGATTATCTTGCACACATGCTCAACAGTTCATGTTTTCTGAGAGAGAGAGAGAGAGAGGGAGGGAGGGAGGGAGGGAGGGAGGGAGAGAGAGAGAGAGAGAGAGAGAGAGAGAGAGAGAGAGAGAAACCTTAAAGTTTCCTATGCAAACTATATATTTTTAGAATATTTACTTGTAAGAAAATACTCTGTACAATCTTGTATTTATAAAACGTGGGTCCTTAAATAAAGATATATGAAACCCAAGTTTTTATTGGTTTGTTTATTGGATAGGCCACCCAACTCTATCCCAGCTTTGGACAACGTACAGCATAAAATAATTCAAAATAAAAGACTTATACAAAAATCTTACAAAATCTACCATTCTATTAAAAAAAAAAATCATTTGATATTGTTTCCTTTTTGTCTTTACTCTGATAGTGTTTATCCTGAAATCAGATCAGAATAAAGGACAGGAAGAATCAACATGCCCGGCTTTTTTCTCCAAGTTGTCTGTGTAGAAGCTGGACAGAATGTAAAACTGCCAATCTTCCTCTTCCTCTGGGAATACAACACCCAATATAAGACAATATCAGTCTTAGTCAGAAGGAGAAAGCAGTTTTCCACTTATCAGGAAAAGGACATCACTGGGAATTATCAGCTGATGATAAATGCTGGGAACGAAAATTGATTTCTTGAAGGTAGCTATCTCCTTAACAAATGGAGAACAATTTATGGTGAATATGTAGTGAATCAAACAGGCATGATTTTTCCACAAAACTGTTGTTTGCATATGTAGAAAACAGCAGTCCAACCAAATTAAACAGAAACAAAGAAGCATCCAGTGAGGTCAGCTTCACGAGTCAGGTCCCTCACATCAGTTCTTAAATATGAATCAAATGTCAAGAACTGATTTTTTTGCTTTTCCGAGCCTGCTTTGTTTTAAAACAAATCTTAATTAAAAAGGAAATTAGTGAAAAGCAGGAGTTTCTAAATAAGAAGCCGATTCAGGATGGGAGTATGGTCTTTGGTAACCATCATTCTGGTAGGGAAGAAATAGTAACATTAGTATTCAGATCTCTGGAAGAGAATGCTATTATTAAAACAACCGAAGAGGTTTATTATAAATATGTATGACTTTGTTGAACAGTAAAGAAATATATTCTGCTCAAAGTTCTCATTGTGCTGAATATTTTAATGAAACTTGCAGCGTTTTTCTACAAGTGCTATAAATTGCCCACTTTAAAATTAGTTAGAAACTATTTGAGAAATAATTATGAGTAGATGTTCATTAGAGCAGAGTTGGAAGGCTGAGGGATAAGGGCATTAGGTCAAGTCCCTCAATCTGCCTCCAGATACTCGTTTGCACTATAATACCCATAAGCACATTATGGCAACTGAATCTCAATATTTAGAAAAGTATAATTTGCTCCTTCACTTTCTTCAGCATGAAAAGACACAAATGGGGAAGAAAAAAAAAAGGCTCTGGAAACAAGGTCTTTTACATGCCCAGAGAGCTGTTTTGGATTTTAGTTGTCAGCCCTGCCAGCCAGACAAAGCCAATTGTCAATCAGGATGTTACCAGGTCCTTAGGAAATGCTACAACAAATTGTACTATTTATTTAAAAATGGCATTGCTTTATCCTCGCTTTTCTGTTAATCACAAATAAAGCCTCCTCCATCCAGGGCTTGCCAGGAAATCTCCTCTCAGTCCATTGCAAATTAACAACATAATCTGTGCAAATAATTAATCTGCTTGAATCATATTCCAACAACACCTGCACAAACACTGACTACCAGATGTGCAATTGCTTCTCTTCTTGTATTTCACTAGATTTGTTCTAGTACGGATGACCCTTCATGACACATTAAAGGACACGGCACACTAAATAGATTAAGGACGGACTTTCTTGACTCTCAGCATCCCATCTCTTATGGCAGAATCGCTGCCAAAATCCTTTTACACAATTGCACACTGGTGTCCTGTTTATCTAAAAAGAACAACAGCAACAATTAGAGTAATTTGCGTGACCGATTGACAGCATGTCTCAACAGCATTTCACCTCCAATTTGAGGTGCTCCATACTTTTGTCATGACAGGAATTCTGGGCTGTAGAGTCACAACTAGAATATGACTGATTGGAGGTGGCTGATTCCATTCGATAATCTTACACTTAGTAGTGGAATTTTCTCCCTCGGTTCCACAAAGTGGAAAGTCACTAAGAGGCAGGTGTTCGCTAGTCCTTTATGATTTAGGATTTTAAAGGACAGGAAAAAGAATATTGTTTTGATAATATTTTGTAAAAGTTATTGCAGTACAAGCTGTAAGACTTGTCACACAACAATGGACCTTGTTCTTGATAAGTGCAAGTAGCTCTTGATTTATGACCGCAGTTGGGACCACAAATTCCATTGCTAAGCAAGGTTGTCATTTTCCTCCTCCTCCTTCTCCTCCTCCTCCTCCTCCTCCTCCTCCTCCTCCTCCTCCTCCTCTTCTTCCTCTTCTTCTTCCTCTTCTTCCTCTTCCTCGAACAGTATGTGAGAAGGCTAAATGCATCTAAGTTTTGTCTAAAGTTGCCCTGAGCTCAGACTTTTTCTGTTTCTGCCACATTTTGGAATATAATATAATATGAATGATCATTCTGGAAAGTGATGGAGAAAAGAAGACTGTGAAACATTTTTTAAAAAAAAAACTTGGGAGAGGCTAAGCAAAGTTTAAACAAAACAGCTTGGGTTTATTTTTAAAAAATAAGTGCAGTTCTCCAGGATCCCTGCAAGCCAGTCAGACAGGCAGAGGGAATTAAGGGAAAAAGTTTGTTTTATCCCACCATGGAGTCTGCTATGACACAAATTCCAAATTTGTTTTTAGAGGAATAATGGCAAAATATTTTCTTTAGCTGTGCTGATGGAGATTTCATTTATTCATTTTAGAACCCATTTTTTAAAAAATCCCATCTTGGATACCTGATGGCATTCAAGCTGGCTAATAGTAATGATGCAACTGAACACCCAGAACGAAATACAGTACAGTATGCCAGCAATAAAATACAAAGGACGTGCTGTTAACACTCCAATCAAAACAAGGAGCTTATTGCTAAGTACAGCATATTTACAAGACACAAATATATTAATTAAGAGGTCTGTAGTCCCACAACTTGTTTTGTTTGAGACACATATCAAAACACTGTAAAGCCAAACTATCTTTCTACCACATTCTCTAGCTAATCATCTTTTTGAATACATTTCACATGTAATTCTCTTCAAGCTGGACCCCCAGGGAAAAAGGGGCTTGTGTTGGGAGGTGGATGGGGGCCTAATTTTTTTTTGGGGGGGGGGTTAAAGGCTTCTGAACCTCTCTGGAGAAGGAGGTGGATAGCATGGTCAGTTGACATGCATTATTTCCCACTTTCTCACTGGGAGATGAATATGTACAATGTTTAGTGTCACACAAAGCTAACAACCCGCACTGTGAAAATTTATAAACTGGGACTGGAAAACGCTTCCTTCCCCTGTCATTTCCTAGGAATTGGTATCAAGGCGTGATAAGTAACAAACAGTAATCAATATTAGCAGCCATTGATAACTTGATCCTGTATGAAAATGTCCATTACCTTTTAATACCTTCTGGAATTCATAGTTGTCATTACAGTAACCGCAAGCAGTGAATTCCACCCTTTAACAATGTCTGCATGGGGAAAAAAAAACATTCCTATGCTCAGATTTAAATCCTTCTCTATTTGGATGGCTTCTTCCTCTCCAAATTATCTCCCTCATGTAGGGTTTTTATAGACTTCCATCATTTCTTTCTCCATCCATCATCCATCGCAGACTTTCTCCCTTCATTCCAAGCTAAAAGGTTCCAGCTGATGTAGTCATCTAATTTGGAATTGCCATTGATTTGACTTCATGATAAAGAGAGCCTACAAGCTTTGATTGTCTTTGAAGCTACATCAAAATAAGGATCAGGTAATTTGGTAATTATCCCTGTCAATATTTCTATACAATGCACAAGGAGAGCGAGAATATCAGAAAATATTTGATGACAAGGAAAGACTTCCACGCTGACCTGGATAAAGACTTGAGTAATCCCTGGTGTAGCAGGGTTAAATTATGCAATGATTGGTGGCAGCAATAATTGTGTTATCAGTGAATCCATGTCATTCTTATTTTAAAAGCAAAGGTCTTAATGAAACGAGGTTGGAAAAATCTGATGAAAATAAATATGTTTTTATACACACACTCACTCATAGACATAAACATAGACATATGAAGGAATGATCAATAATAGCAACAGAACTTAGACTTATATATTCCTTCACAGTGCTTTACAGCCTTCTCTAAGCAGTTTATAGAGTCAGCATATTTCCCCCAACAATCTGAGTTCTCATTTTACTGACCTCAGAAGAATGGAAGGCTGAGTCAACCCTGAGCCGGTCAGGATTGAACTCCTGGCAGTGAGCAGTGAGTTAGTCTGCAATACTGCATTCTAACCATAGCTGTTCATGGGCCAATATGAAGTATTAGCTGTATTTTATTATTTTCTGTACACATCAGATAATACAACATAGCTTTCTCTCCCTCTCCCTCCCTCCCTCCCTCCCTCCCCCCTCTCTCTCACATACACACACATAGGTGCAAATACTAACGTGTACGCACGCACACACACACACAGTTTTCATAAGAAGCTTAAAAATGATGCCAGGGGGAAAGTTTCTACTGAACTCTTGAAAGAAGCGGACATCTAAATGTGATGTAATAGGATGCCTGAAAAAGAAAATCTCATTAACCTTTTTTCCCTCTATATTTTGTTAGCCTTTAATAAGGAGGCCAGATGTTGCTCTGGATCATTTTGTTCTTTTCCTTCCCCAAGGCATGTAGATTTCAATCTACAGAGTGAAAGACAAGGATGGCAAGGTAGAAGCCCAACAGACTTTAACTTCATTTAGCATTTCCGAGGATAACTGCTTTCTTGATAACTATCTCAGTCCTTTGGGATATTTGCAGATAAAAAAGCATTAAATAAATGTTGCATGTGTTGTACTGTTTTTAAAAATTCAGCACTTATTAACTGAGGTACAGCTTTCACCTATGCTATAAAATGCAGATATAGTTTGAGAAAATGAGATAGATAGGTAGATAGATGATAGAGAGACAGACAGACAGACCGATTTTCCTAATACTTTATACAATGACAGTATTAATAGGAGCATTTACTACTGTTGTTTATTTTCTATTTTTTTCTTCCAAAATGTTACATCAAAGACAATTTTATTGCATCAAAAATATATCATCTCTGTACTATCTAGCTAGAAGGAAAACTATGAATCCAACAATTCAGCTCTAGCCAACGAAAAAAGAAAGTGAAATAGTTGTTTCTCTGATTTACCCTCTTTTCATTCAATTTATGGTTGGTCTCATATCTGTTTATTAATTTGAGTGCTGCTATAGTAAAACCTTAGCTCGGACATTCAAAATTTTCAGTTTGGAGATTATTCCCCAGAATTTTTCTTTAATTCTTAGGATTTTTCTTTTCCAAGGAAAATTATGACTAACAATTGCTTATTTCCAAATACCTAGTGATTTCTAGAGTTATTTGATTGTATATCCAATCATTTTCACCCAATGGACTCATGGCTTGCAGAAGATGGGAATTGTAATTTAATACCTCTTTGGCTACTGAGTGCTATTTTGATAGAGTTTTGCTATAAAATTCAATTTTGATTCTTTAATTACCACATTAAACTTTTTGGCACTTTAAAAACAAATATAACCTTTTGTAGAAGGTTGCAAAAATTGTCAGCATAACTTTAGACCCAGGTGTTCCATCAACAGCCCCTTTAAAAGCAACGGCCAACAGAGACCAGTCAAATTCATCCAAAATTATATCTTCGAAGGTGAAACTATTTCATCCTTGGCTTTCCTTTTTGAAATATCTGCCTTCCCTCTCCCCTGCATTCCCTCAGTTCTTAAGAGAAGCTGCTTTCAATACGAGAAAATGATGCTGTCTGTTAAAATCCCACATATATTTAGTTCAATTATATTTGATTCCATTCAGTTTCGCTGTCTTCAAATGAGTTTATTCTCCATGGTAAAGATGCAAAGGATTGCAGATTAAGTACAACGCTTAAAACCTTCTTAAGCAGATGGAAGTAGTTCCACTGATCTTCAGTTCAAGTCAATTGACCATGATATGTTTGATCTTTCTCAAATAACAAACACTGTGTATATACTGTGGCTACAGTATAAGATGTCTGCAAATGTCTCCATTTAATCACAATTGTTTTGTATGTGGAATGTCGTGCATGTTTTAAAATACTTGATGGAGATGGTTAGGCTTGAACGGCCCTTCAGAACCATACCTCTCTCCTTACTTTAAGAATAAGCTTATGACCTCAGTTGTTAAATGAATTTTGCTTCATTTTAAAACCTTTTGTCAGGGTTTCAAGTAACACCCCCAATCAGTGAAGATTCCAAGGCCAGCAGTTCCTCAAAGTTCCATTTTATTCGCCAGTTGCGTCCCTTTCTGGATCAGGATGCGTTACGTATGGTCACTCATGCCCTCGTCACCTCACGCCTGGACTAATGTAATGCTCTCTACATGGGGCTCCGCCTGAGGAGCACCCGGAGGCTCCAGTTGGTCCAGAACGCAGCCACACGGGTGGTTATGGGAGCGATGTGGTGCTCCCATGTGACTTCCCTCCTGTACGAGCTGCACTGGCTCCTGGTGGTCTTCCGGGTGCACTTCAAGGTTTTGGTCACCACCTTTAGAGCGCTCCATGGCTTAGGAACAGGGTACTTACGAGACCGCCTTCTGCCACCAGTAGCCTCTCACTGACCAGTACGCTCCCAGGGGCTCCTCAGGGTGCCGTCAGCCAAACACTCTCCCAGGGGGAGAGCCTTCTCTGTGGGGGCACCTGCCATCTGGAATGAGCTCCCCCCAGAGATACGGAGGATCCCAGATTTACGCATTTTCCGCTGCGGCCTCAAAACATTTTTATTCCAGCAGGCTGGTCTGGCCTGACTCTCCCTTTTAATTTGCTTTTAAGTTTTATACAAATTGGGTGTTTTTAATTCGTTTTTTGGGCCAAAATTATTTAATGTTTTTTAAAGGGTTCTTAACTTTTGTATGATGTATTTTTATCTTGTGGCTGTTCACCACCCTGAGTCCTTTGGGAGTAGGGCAGTATATAAATAAAATAAAATAAAATAAATAAAAATAAATAAATAAAATTAGAGATGTCATATTGGCACATCTGGGAAAACCTGAATCTGAAAGCCCCCGGAAAGTCAAAGTCCCTTCCCCTGCACCCTGAACGTCCTTGACTCCTAGAGAAAAGAATGTTGTTATGGCTATATATCTCCACCAACTCCATGCAAACCCCCTCCCGTTTTCCCATTGCACTAAGTATGGCAACCTTGAAGATCCAAAGAAAAAGATGGCCTCTAGGGCTGACACCTTTCTTGCCAAGGTCTTAAGTGAATCACTGCAGATGTTAAGTTAGTTACACAGGTGTTAAATGAATCTGGCTTCCCCATGTTGTAAAAGGTGACCTCATGACCCCAGGACACTGCAGCTGTCAAATACATGCCAGTTGCTAAGAGGTCAAATTTTGATCAAGTGACCATGGGGATGCTGCAATGGTTATAAATGTTAAAAATGGTGATAAGTGACTTTTGCTGCTGTAACTTCAAACAGTCTTCAAACTAAACAAATTGTGGCAAATTGAGGGTTACCTGTATATATTTAAGAATGAAAAGTTCAAGCAGAGCTTCCAATCCCTCATCAGTCAACTGAATGAACTTTCCAGTAGAAAGTTAGATCAAGGGTCTGATTCCCGAAACCTCATTTGAAATAGAAAACCACCAAAATATTATACCATATTTCCATTTGGGAGGAGTTTAGTGCATCATAAGGAAGAAAAGGTTTGGCTTTAATCCCTGTACCTCCTTCTGAAATTGGTCCCGCCCACTTTTGAAGTGCAGCCATGGTGAGACCCTCATGCTGATAGAAATTGGTTTAGAACAGGGATGTCCAACCTTGGCAAGTTTAAGACTTGTGGACTTTAACAGAATTTCCCAGCCAGCCATGGTGAATTCTGGGAGTTGAAGTCAACAGGAGTTGAAGCTGCCAAGCTTGGACACCCCTGGTTTAGAAAAAAGAGGAGCTGAGACCCCACAAGACTGCTGACAGGAGGAAATAAAAGTAAAACCTGAAAGAAGCTATTAAGAAATCCAAAGAATGAATGTTATGACACAGTCACTGATACTATTCTTACAGGAACGGAGCAATTTAGCACAGATTAATATACTCTCAATAGAATAATCATGGAAGAAATTGAATGAAAAGATTAAGCTCCATTTGAAAATTCTCCGTTCATCAAAAACCAGTCTCTATTTGACAACTACTCAGTTTTGTAACACAATGTTGGAGTTGTACACTTCTTGGACACATACAGACACAAACAGTATTGAATTCTAGATCATTAATCATCCATCCATTCCATTTTTTTCTAGGTAAGGAATACACAAATAGAAGGGAATTTTGGAGACAGGAGCAAGATTTTAGGAGGTAGTGCTTGACTTACAACCACATTGCTAAGCAAAGCAGTTGCTAAGTGAGTTTTGCCCCATTTTACAACTTTTTTGCCACAGCTGTTAAGTGAGACAGTTGTCATGCAGTCATTAAGTGAATCCGGCTTCCCCAATTGACTTTGCTTGTTAGAAGCCAGCTGGGAATGTTCCAAATGGTGATAGCATAACCTGGAGACTATACAACTGTCACAAATACATGCCAGTTGCCTGAATTTTGACCTTGGAGATGCTGCAATGGTCATAAGTATAGAAACAGGACATAAGTCACTTTTTTCAGTGCCATTGTAACTTTGGTCACTAAGCAAATGGTTTTAAGTTGAGGACTACCTGATGCTATCTGGTGCTCTTTCCTCTTGATACAAACTAGCATTGTGACAACTTTGCAATGAAAGGAACATATTTATTTGTGCTTTGATTTGCTGTTTACAGCAATGTCTTTGGAATGATATACAACGTCTCTCCTAATGCCTATATAGATTAATCAATTGAAGAACTATATCTCAAGCCATAAAGTTTTGTAAAATGTGTTTTATATAATGGCCAAGGTGAGCTAGATGATTTCATGGACATACTGATATAGCATTACTGAGAACAATATAGAAGTAGTTAAGCACTGCTTTCTTCACTACCAAGGCTCTTGGTTAAACTGGGAAGCTGAAGAAATATCTTTCAACATATGTAACCAACAGCGTTGGTATATTACTTGGGGATCTGCAAGCCAACTCTTAATCAGATCCATTTTATTGAACTCTTTTTGAATTTCTCAACAATAAACATTGAGTATTCAGTTGCATTTTTCTGTACGGCTTTGATTATTATAGCTTTCATTAATGGTAATACACATACAAAAAAAGCAAAGTTAAAGAGATAAAACAAATAACACAGATGGAATTAGTCAAGATTGCTTCCAGGCAATTGATAGTTCAGTGGAATCAGTCCCAATGCTGACTAGTATGCGTAGCATACAGGAATGACCAGACAGAAACAGTGATACTCATATGGTAAACTGTTCATAATCCTAATGCTTGGGAAGATCTGTATCAGGGGTGGGTTCTAAATTTTTTTACTACCGGTTCTGTGGGCGTGGCTCATTTTGTGGGTGTGACTTGGTGGGGGATAATGTGACTGGATGGGCATGGCCAACTTTTTTTTTTAACTTTTAAAAGCATTTTTTCTAAAACCTTAAGAGGTTGCAGAAAAAAATGCTTTTAGGAGCATTTTGATTCTGACGATCAGGCAACTCAGCTGGGATTGCCAGAGGCTTTTAAAAGCATTTTTTTCTGCAACCTCTTCGGCAAAAGAGGTTGCAGAGCAAAATGCTTTCGGAGCCTCTGACGATCAGGCAACTCAGTTGGGATCGCCAGAGGCTTTTAAAGGAATTTTTTTTTTCTACAACCTCTTCGGCCAAAGAGGTTGCAGAAAAAATGCTTTCAGAAGCCTCTGACGATCCCAGCTGAGCCACGCAATCATCAGAGGCTTTTTGTTTTTTACTTTTAAAAGCATTTTTTCGGCTGAAGAGGTTGTAGAAAAAATGCTTTTAAAAGTAAAAAAAAAAGCCTCTGATGAGGTGGGCGGGGTAAGTGAGCAGTGACCAGGCCAGGGACCAGTTCAGGGGCGTGGCCAGCCAATGTTATTACTGGTTCTCCGAACTACTACAAATTTTTACTACCGGTTCTTGCGAACCAGTGCAAACCGGGAGCAACCCACCACTGATCTTTATGTATTAGCAGCATAATGGATCAAATGTCTTACTCTGGTCAAGGGACAAACCATATCTGAAAAGAAACCCACAACTACCCACAAAATAGTTGGCCAAATCATCCAATCAGCTCTTCTAGGATTAGTCTAGAAGCCATGTTAAGCAGACACAGAAGTGACAAGTCTGCTAAAAACTTTATGGGAAAAATGCTATTTTAAAAAAAAATCAAATGTGCTTGAGATTTCATTTCTAAAGCACTCTGTGGCCACCCAGGACTTTGTAAATTTTATGTGTTAGGCTTTATTCTTTAGTGTGTTTTAATAATTCATGTTTCACTGCTTAATTATACAAAGAGAATGAGAGAAAAAAAAGTGATGTTCTATGGGATTTCTGCCACCGCAGTTCTTCACTTCTCTTTGTGTGGATTCTGCACAACATGTGCTTGTTCTGATTACAGATAAATACGGTTCTTTTTTTAAAAAAAATTGAAATATTGATGCAAGCCAACTTTGGAAGGAAACTTTTATAAACAAAATGAATTAAATAAATACATAGCTCAAACACTGCTGTTATCCGCCTTAAAACTGGTGGATTTTGTGGCTCCTGCGTAATGTATATAGACGAAGAGAACCTGGATTTTTCTTCTAATTTTTATGCCATTGATAATAATTTAGATAGCACATAAAAATAACCTAAGTGGAAAACTCCATTTATGAAGATAGGGTTCAGGATGGAGTTTAAACGCCCAGGTGTATTTCAATAGTTAAAACCTGGACTGTAGATTGAGCCAGTGGTGGTATTCAGCCGGTTCTATCCAGTTTGGCTGAACTGGTAGCGACGACTGCAGTAGGCTCCGTCCACCCACCCAGACATCATCACGTCCCATTTTTGACACTCTGCACATGCGCAGAGATGTCACACGGGCGTGTGCTCACATTTGTGAACCAGTAGCAAAGGTAAGTGAATACCACCACTGGACTGAGCACCTAGCCAAGTCATCTTTCAGGATTGTTAGAACTCCTGTTTTTCTGTTTGCTTGAGATTATTTTTAGATTTGTGCCAGAACATAAATGTTTGTTGGAGAATTGAGCAGGAGCAGCAGCAGCAGCAGCCCTCATTGGAGGATATTCTTCTCAACATAGACATAGTACTGAAAGAATTCTAAGTAATTAAATAGCAGGGTGTCCTACACAGAGAGACACAAAACACACATACACACAGCACACAGGTAGAAAGACACAAACACATACTGCTGTAGATTCAGAGGACAGGTTTAGCCCAGCTGTCAGGGGATATTATCAGACATTCATTTTATCTAAAGTAAAATTTAGATTCAGTAAAGAAAGGCGTAAGAAAAGAAAACCCTTATTTTAAATGGAAACATTTAAATTGAAGACAGGGAAGGAAGAGTGAGAAGACAAAAGAATGAAAAAGGAAGGAAGGAAAAAGAAAGAAAGAGAGAGAAAGAGAGAAAGACTTCCCTTCCCTCTGAAACACAAAAACTCTTTTACCTGACCTTAACTGTGAATAAGGAATGTTTCCCCTCATCATTCTCTCGTGATCAAACTCATAGACTGGTATACAAAAATTTGATGCAGTGTCCCCAAAACTGCATTCAAATCTTTATAATCTTTTGGGGTTTTTTTATGCGTTTTATTGATAATGCATAAGTAGTCCTCTTCTGATGAACAATGAACACTACATATGTTTAAGAGCTTCTGTACTAAGGAAGAAGAAGCAAATTTATCAATGGTGTGTTTCCTCCATTTCCCATTTTCCCTATAATTTATGAATTCCCTTAATTTGTATTATTTGTATTAATTGTTATATATCAAGAATATTTTTAGAATTCAGAATAAAGGACGGGGGGGGGGGTGGATTGAGAGGGAAAAACCCAAATGAATTTTTAAAATATATATTTTCTTACACGTTTCATCTAATACACTCTTTTGTATGACTCTTTCTTATCATACACCTCGTTCGCAAATCATTTCCCCTAACTATTGTACCCTTTCCCCTAATAACCTCTGCCTGCTTTTCCACAACTGTATAGATTTTGATGTATTAGTTTAAAAAAATCATAAAATTGTGAAAGACACACACAAATGCATTCTGGTTTGTCTGTATGTTTAGGAAATGGCACTAGACGAAGACTGTATAAATCTTGAGACCAAACAGATATTTCTTCAAAACCCGAGCAACTTCTTTGTAAGAATTGTTCTGAGGAAAAAAAGAAAAAGAAAACTCAAGTACCAGAGCGCAGTGAACTGTAAACAACAGAGAAATAATATGAGGAAATACAGACCAACATTATTAGTAAGGAGAAAATCCTCATAAAAAGGCATGTCTTGTTTTCTTTTCTTTTCTTTTTTTACAAAACCGCTCAAGAAAATCTCAAACATTTTGAGCGGTTTCCTAATGAAACTAAAGGTCCCTCACTCAGTATTAAGGCAAGCTAGCTGGCTGGACCTGCTTTAGGCTGCAACTGCTCTGGATTCTGTTTTTATGGCTATAATTGTTGGAAGAGGCCAGGCCACGAAGCAGATTGACACCACCTATTGTGTCAAAAGATCTAACTTCCTTTGCTCTCTAAATCTGGATCCTAATTATAATCTTGCCTTTACAAAAGCTATGTGAAGTCTTTCATACTGGCTAACTCTTATAAATTATAGCAGCCTTATGAAACAGCCTGCCACCATTGTTTTGCTTCAAAGCCAGGGAACCATTTGAGTATCCTAGATCAAGCCGACTTTTTATTGGATTTCCCTTGAGTGCGTACTTTCAACTCCTGAGACAGGCCTGCCAAAATGCTGTCCTGTAAATGTTGAATAACAAGACAAATGAGGGCAGAATATACACCGTTCTGAAGGTGAAAGGCTATGGTTTAATTTGGCAAAAGGGCTTTAAATTAGACCGAGGCATAGGCTGTCTTCCCATTATTTTATACCATTAGCTTGGATGTTGAGAACATTTTCAAATGCCTCCACTTATGAAATCCTCCAAAGCTACATGATCGTCTCCTTACTGGAGAAGCGAGGGATGCAGAATGGCGAGACAAGGATTAGCGTAACCTTGGTCTGTTCTGATCAGAACTTTGGGCTAAGACCCCGATGGCAAAACTTGCAGCAAAGAATCAGATGATTCATTCTCCACAGACTCTAATCTCCAGCAAAATAGGGCAGTGAGCAGCAATAGCATTAAAGCCACATATAATGAAACTCATCATTTAAAGGCTGACCACAAATCCATTTACACAGGCAACAAAGTATGTATAATTACTTTGCTTTAGAAACTGCTTTAAAGCCTAGAATTCAGAAACATTGTTCTCGCAGTTATTCGGTTCTCTGGCAGTTTAGCTAACTTGCTTCTTTAAAAAAAAAAGCTTCTATTAACTGTAATTACTTATAATGGGTTTTTATTCTATATGGAGGCCATTTTTAATGATAGAAGGGGCTGGCTACGCAGATTTTTCTTCTGATTTTTTTCCCTTTTAATTCTAGAAATGAACTGCCAACATCCTTTCAAAACCATTTTTTACAGACATTATTTAATCATTTTGAACATTGCCAAAAAAAATAATATATTTTTTTTAAAGAAAACAACTCTCAACAAATTTGTCAAAGGCTACGCAGAACCTCCTAATCAGGTTCTTCTCTTAGTTTTGCATTGCTTAAAGCTTAACTTTCAATGGCTCTAGTTGTGGATTTCTTGTCACAGAGAGCCTTCTCCATCATCAATTGCCTTTGCTATATACTATAAATTGGTATCGAGAAACGGCATTCCCGGTTTCACCTAAACTATATGTACGGAGGCTGAGACTCAAAATCAAGTATACAAAAGGAGATATTTTTCCCCCAATGCTCTCCTGGGACTAATTCTTACTTGCAGCTACACAGCATTTTTATGTTTTCCACTTAAACCAGAAAATTAGCTGGCAAACATTTATGAATCTTAATTAAACTCTATAGCAAAATTCCTCAGAAATGCATTGCAGACATGACAATTTGGAATCTTTAGCCAAGCAAGTAATACTCACATAGATACATTCATACTTCTGAGTTCTTTATCCAGCTCTGTAAAAGCAGCAAAGATGGTTTGGTATTTGAAATATGTGGAACCTCTCTCTGTCTCTGTCTCTCTCTCTCTGTGTGTGTGTGTGTGTGAGAGAGAGAGAGAGAGCGTTTATGCACACATGTGCATATTTAGCACCGTATTGTTTTGCGTAAACTTAAAACCCACAAACTCACTCTTATTCCTCCACATTACATGCTCTTTTTATAAAAAACCAGAAGTTTTGAATATGATAAAAGTTGAGCAACAAAACAGAAAATATCTAATATTGATGCCACCTCTAAGTGATATGGGCAGCATACAAGTCAAATAAATATAAATATGTGGCTGGCTATTTGCTCTTCTCTGGTACATCTTTACCTGATGATATGAACTGCTAATGTTACAATAAAAGAGGTATCTATAGACTTAATGCTATATTCCAGGGACCTCTAAATTTGGCAACTTTAAGACTTGTGGACTTCAACTCCCAGAATTCTCCAGCCAGGCTGGCTGGGGAATTCTGGGAGTTGAAGTCCACAAATCTTAAAATTGCCATGTTTGGAGACCTCTGTTATATTCCAAGATAAGGTGTCCATGTGCTCAAGCATCACAGAGGACATAGCAAAACTAGCCCAGCCTAAGCCAAGCCTCAAGCATTTATGTTGTCAACTAGCTTAACCAACGGAATAATGTTAACTCTGGGATAAGCAAATGCATACATATCAGATACACAATAGTTTAGAAACTGAAGAGTGTTTAGGCTCAAATCATCACCTGGGGATTATAGTATTGTGCTTTATCTTTCATGTTGCTTTGAATGCTTGTATAGCAGGAAGATGTGTATAAATTTATAAATCAATCAACCCAACCATCCATGCTCTAACTAGAGCTTTTGGAAGTAGTTGTGAGAGTTAGTTCTCACCCAGCTGCTGCCTGTTCTCTCTCTTACAGTATGAGGCTCACACCACATTACCAAAAAAGAGAGTGGGAAACTAAGTATCTTGCCCCAAAGCAAGGACAATGGTGGCATAGTGGTTAGAATGCAGCACTACAGGCTGCTTCTGCTGACTGCTGGCTGACTGCAATTTGGCAGTTTGAATCTCATCAGGTTCAAACTTGACTCAGCCTCCCATCCTTCCAAAATCAATAAAATGAGGACCCAGATTGTTGGGGGCAACATGCCGACTCTGTAAACTGCTCAGAGAGGGCTGTAAAGCACTGTGAAGCGGCATATAAGTCTAAAAGGAATTGCTAAATGCTATTGCATAGCTCAGTCAAGAGAAAGAAGAATTTGGACTAAGACCTCAAACTTATTTAGATGTAGACTGATGCAGAAAAGGTAGTCTGAGGTTATATGCATATCTATATCAATATTGCTTCAGTCATGAGTTTGTTTTCATCTTAGAAGAGTTGTAAAGCTAACCAACTAAAGAAATGAATGCTATATTATCCTGGTTGCAAGGCATGTCTCAGAAAAAAAAATGGCCAATGTGATCATGCAGTTGTTTCAACACTTATAGGATGCTTGTTATTGGGTAGATGGAAAAAAGCATCTTTCAGATATTTTCTTTTCTATTAGTGAATGATGGAAAACTTACCCCCATATTCTTGAAGCAAGGCAATGCCCAGGTCAGAGAAATCTGATGACAAAACACTGCAGTATGGGTTAGCATCTGTTCAGAGCAAACCCCACTCCCTTCTAGCACTGATGATTTTACCTAGTTGGGTAATGAAATGTCTGCATGAAAACAACCAAGCTCAGAGAGCACCAAGGACCCCACAGTTCAATCCTGAGCTACAAATATTCTTTTCTATCAGTACCCAATACACTACTGCAATAGGATCAACATCTAATTGAGCTGAGAAATTACTAGAGGTACATGTGTGTGTGTGTGCTTGTATTGTTTTACTATCAAAGGAAAAGAATATGCAGAATAGACACATCCTTACCTTGCAGACATACCTAAATCTTTTAATGTTCAACAATGCCCTCTTCCGATATTTCTAAATTACGAGTGACAAACAACACACAATATGAACTTTAAAAATAGTCACAGGCCATCTGCTGCTCATTTCTCTGTGCAACAGAAGGTAAAGGTTAAAAACAAACCTGAATTCTTTTAGAGCATGAATGTAGCTGGATAACTATTGTTAGCAGAAAGCACCGTCTGCCACCATCACCTCCCGGAAATATGATGTTATGTATAGTATTATGGACATAATGTATAACCTCAATTAGGTTAATCATTTATCACAACCAGAGGTACTTTGTGGGTGAGATGGGAGATTTCAAATGTTGATATAAATAATAAATATAACAATATATGCATTTTTGTAGGGTATATAATTCCTGAAATATATTTTTTTTCGAGTTCATATCGGTACTAGTAGTAAATGAAGTAAATAAAGCTTATTTTATTCATTTATTTATATCTCACCTTTATTATTTTTACAAATAGCTCAAGGCAGTGAATATTTCCAACATAAATTCCTTCTCCTACTTTCCCCACAACAACTCTGTCAGGTGGCTTGGAGAGAGAGAGAGAGAGAGAGTCTGGCCCAAGGTCACTGAGCTGGCTTTCCTGGCTAAGGTGGGATTAGAACTCAGGGTTTCCTGCTTTCTATTTAGCCTGATGCCTTAATCCCTAGACCAAACTGTCAGATCATATGTAGTGTCTGTGACTTTTAAGTATGATTCATTTCATCAGGGATATCTTTGAATACACAATGTACAGTATAATGGTGAGCCAGTTTGGTTTATTGGTTAACGCACCAGGCTAGAAAGCAGGAGACCCTGAGTTCTAGTTTTGCCTTAGACATGAAAGCCAGCTGGATAACTGGATGTAGAGGAGACCAGGTACCTTGTCCTCCTACAGGGCCATCTCCCTGCTTGACAAGAGGGATAGAGCTGAGTTAAAACCAGGACTAGCGTTCTCTTAAGGGACAATCATTTTGTGTGGCGTTGAAGGTCGACATAAGCAAGGAAACAGAGGTTATGCCATTTATTTATTTATTTACCAAAAACTTACATGCCACCCTTCTCCCTAAGGACTCAGGGCGGCGAACACAAGTTAAAACATACAAAAATAAGAGGTAAAGTCATTAAAACCCAATTAAAACAGCAACAATCAAAAATATAAAACCCAAGGATCAGGGTCAACCCATTTGTTGAAACAGCAAAGTCTTTAAGTCCCAATGGAAGGAGCAGAGATCAGGCGCCGTCCGAAGCTCGATGGGTAACTTGTTCCAGAGGACAGGAGCGCCTATAGAGAACGCTCTACCCCTGGACGTCGCCAGCCGACATTGTCTGGCCGATGGTAGCCTGAGGAGGGCAGCCCTGTGTGAGCGGACAGGACTGTGGGAGGCGGGTAGGAGATGGTCCTGCAAATACCCTGGCCCTAAGCCATGTAGAGCTTTAAAGGTAAGTACCAGCACCTTGAAGCAGATCCGGAAGACCATTGGTAGCCAGTGCAGCTCGTGTAGTAGAGGTTTTACACGGGAGTAATGGGGAGCTCCCGTAACCACCCGCGCCACCACATTCTGGACCAGCTGGAGCCTCCGGGTACACCTCAAGGGCAGCCCCATGTAGAGGGAGTTGCAGTAATCCAGGCGAGAAGTAACCAGGGCATGAGTGACCATATGGAGGGCATCTCGGTCTAGGAAAGGGAAAATTTGTGCATTGCTGATTCATTTGGATGCATTTCAGGTTTCTGCTATTCCCCCCCCATCAGTGATTTTTATGCAGCTGTGTGTTTCACCAACTTTACTGCCTTGATGGAGTTAGATTCATCTCAGAAAATAGTTGGATAACTTAAAAAGTGACTAAACACACCCTAAGCAGCAAGGTGCCCATCTCCACCTCACTTGTGTTATTGAATATGATTAATAATTGTTTTCCTACTTGCTTTCCTCCTTGGCAGAGAGGAAGTAAAGTTAGAGTGTCTGCCAATTTTAACTTCTTCACATTGAAACTACAAGGAAAGCACCAGCTGCCAGTTTTATTACTATGGCAGGCTAAGGTTCAGCTCTCAAAGTATCTCCGCCTATTATTTAGTTTATTATCTTTAACCACCTGACCTCTGGTAATGAACTATTCTATAAATGTTATGCAGTATGCATATATAAATGTATGCGTAGGTGTGTATATATATATATATATATATATACATACACATACATTTATATATGCATAATGCATAACATTTATGGAATAATATGAGAGAGAGAGATTCAGAGATTCAGAGATTCAGAGATTCAGAGATTCAGAGATTCAGAGATTCAGAGATTCAGAGAGAGGGAGGGAGGGACGGAGAGGGAGGGAGACATGTGTTGGTGGAAAGTACATTCATCTTGCAAAGAGAACACTAGCCTAAAAAAGCAGAATGGCAGCTTTGTGCCCTCTCTAGTGGCATCACAACCATTTGGCTAGGAGACAAAGGTATGGATCAGAGGTGGGTTTCAGCAGGTTCTGACCAGTTCCTGGAGAACCGGTAGCAGAAATTTTGATAAGTTCGGAGAACCGGTAGTAAAAATTCTGTCTGGTCCCACCCTCATCTATTCTCTGCTTCCCAAGTTCCAGCTGATCGGGAGGAAATGGGGATTTTGCAGTAACCTTTCCCTGGATTGGGGAGGGAATGGAGATTTTATAGTGTCCTTCCACTGTCATGCCCACCAAGCCATGCCCACCAAGCCATACCACACCCACCAAGCCATGCCCACAGAACCAGCAGTAAAAAAAATCGAAACCCATCACCGGTGTGGATCCTTTTGCATCTAAAAGATATATAGCGGTATATAAAGAATTGCTTAGTCAGCTGTGGCAATATGCAACTTAATAAGCTTGACACTCCAAATTCTTCCACCTGTGTGCATAGAAAAAGTTCCTTAGCAAGCTGTGCAGATTGCAGCATTGTATTGTAAATCACTCTTGCCTTTGAGCTTTTTATTCGCATTCCTATTTATTACAATTAAGATAAAAAGGACACCGAAGTTTTCTAATCAAACACCTGGAATGAGGAAGCTGGGGAGATGGACTAGAAACAACTTTTCCCATAAAAATATTCTTAGCTAAGGGTCAATTGTTCGGGTACCTAGGTTATGGATAAAAGATGGCATCAGACCATCCCCAGAAGTGGTCTGCTAGGATCCTGTCTTGACTTAAGACATTAAGTCCAGTGGTGGAATTCAAATTTTTTTACTACCGGATTTGTGGGCAAGGTTTGGTGGGTGTGGTGTGGCTTGGTGTATATGGCTTGGTGTGTGTGTGCAAAATCTCCATTCCCACCCCACTCCTGGGGGAAGAATATTGAAAAATCTCCATTCCCACCCTACTCTGGGGCCAGGCAGAGATGATATTTGCTGGTTCTCTGAACTATTCAAAATTTCCACTACCGGTTCTCCAGAACCTGTCATAACCTGCTGAATAGCACCCCTGACTAAGTTGAGTCTTGGAGTTGCGGCCAAGTTGCTGATCATAAGTGCAACTGAAGCATCTTCAGCTATTATTCTTTCTATCACATTAACAGGTAGCAGTAGCCCTCAGATAATTTCAATCTTGGTGTCAACCTCACATTCTAGGAGGGATCGGTGTGATTGCTAATTCCAAGAGGCCATTTATTGATTAGATTAAAAGGTTTAGGGCCTTGGCTTGGTTGTAATTTTTTTTTATTACTTCTGTTTTGTTGTTTTGTATCATGAGCCACACAGAATCACAAGATAGAAATTGGAGGCTAGATGGTCTTTGAGCAGCAAAGATTAAACATAGGTTGAGCACAGGATCAGTTGAGATTACTGTATCCTCCATTGTTTAGGTCCGACTCCGTTGCATTCTCCTGCGTGCACAAACTGGTTGGTAGTTTTGCTAGATTTCCTAAAGTTGGACAACTCGAGGTTTCATAAGGGATAGTGTGTGTACACATGTATGTGTGTGTGTGTGTGTGAAAATGATGTTGCACAGAATGCCACATATTAAGTAAAGGAAAAGCGTTTGCATGCAGAAATAATAACAAGAAACTGGGAAAGGAAAAAGGAACTGTATTATACAGTATGTGTGTCTGTGTGTCTGTGTGTGTGTGTGTGAAGCTACATAGCTCCATTTCTAAAAAAAGCTTTCCGACACCCCCCCCCGTTTCTCCCCCCCCTGTTATTTTCTTAAGCATAACATTAGAAATACCCCAAAGCACCCAAGAAAGAAAGCCTCTTTTTTTACAAGAACCATCCAAAATGCTCAAAACAGCATCACCTCTCTGGCTGCCCTTTTGAAGCTTAGTCACTTGCTGCAATGCCAGGTTAATGTGCATACTGGGTAGAATATATTGTGGGAAAAGGAGAAGAATGTAGCTCACATCTTTAGGGGAACAGAAGAGTTTATTACCAACAGAGAAGAGAAGAGAAGGAAGCCCTAAAACATACACTTTGCGAGTGGAATTTCTATTTACTTGTCCTTGAATTCTGCCAGGAGAAAAGAGGGGGGAAAAAATAATAATAATCCAAGCCTTGGCGATCCAGCTGTATTTTGATGCACTTTAGAATAGCTCTCCTCTGGTTCTCATTCATCATCTGCGAGATGGCCCAGATGTCATGCAAAACACAGAGAAGCACCTAGTCAGCTATTTGACTGCAAATAAATGACGGTAATTCTGATATTTATGATGGCTCGATGACATAACGGCAAGGAGCTTATTAAAACAATAGCTGAAGAGTGATAAAGTAGCTGGCAGCTAGGAGGAGGAGGGGGAATGTTTCCCTCGCTTCTTCTAAGACAAGTGCTGGAAGAGAGGAACAAGGCTGAAGACAGAGGGAAACGGAAAGGCTGGAATTTAAGGGCAAGATCCTCACACTGGGAGCTCCTTAGAGGAGACTTGGTGAACCTGGCAAGCTGCATCTGCTCATCATGTTCATATAGAGGAAAATGAAAAAGAAGAAAAAAGGGGAGACACACCCAGAGATTTGATTCTAAGCAGGGGTGAAATCCAGCAGGTTCTGATAGGTTCTGGAGAACCGGTAGTGGAAATTTTGAGTAGTTTGGAGAACCGGCAAATACCACCTCTGGCTGGCCCCAGAGTGGGGTGGGAATGGAGATTTTGCAATATCCTTCCCCCATGAGTGGGGAAGGAATGGGGATTTTGCAGTATCCTTCCCCTGCCACACCCACCAAGTCACGCCCACCAAGCCAGGCCCACAGAACTGGTAGTAAAAAAAATTTGAATTTCACCACTGATTCTAAGGCTAAAAAAACATCTCCTTCTTGTATCTGTTGGGTGGAAAGACCTCATTCTTTTCTTCATGTTGCGACAGAAACAACACAAAGCATGGTGTTTATTATTATTATAACTATTTTTAAATTTCCCTTCCACCTCCTTTCATGATTTGTTCCTCTGATTCAGAAGAGAGCTCTTCTCCTTGAAGCATTAGCACATGGGTCCATATAGATGGAAGCAAAGATGGGTTTACAGCTTTGAAATCTGCCACTAGATCCCTCCTTTGGGGAGATCAACCACTGCTTTGACAAATCAGCATCTTCGTGATTGATATCTAGATGTTTTCATTTTAGAGAGGCTAAAATCTTCCCAGTGGTATCTCAAAGGTTCTCTTTCACTGTGGAACAGGATTCATATTTCTTTTCTCCTTTCTTTTCCAGGTGAGGATGGGACAGATAGGGAATAAAAATACCTTAACTTGCAGCCACAACCATGGAATCAAAGCTGTGTCCTTTTTTAAATATGCAGTTTACCTGCAATACACATATAAAAGGGTCCCACAGCATGCTGCAGCGATATAAGCATAGCTTTGGACAGCAAAATCATTTTTTTCTGTGTGTTCAAATCTGATGTGCTTAGTTAGATAAGGATCTCCTAAAAAGTCAGGGAGGCTTGTAAAACCAGCCTTGAAAATATGATGTAGAAAAATCATGTAGAACTGAACAGAGTACTGGCCATATCTTATCTTATACAATTTATCAAATTCAAATACATTTTACTCAATTACAATTTTTGCCACAATTTTCTTTTTTCCCCTTTTTAATCATATTTCAATATTTCTTTGCTTACTTATATAAACAACATCTTCATTTGCCCTCAAATTCTAATTTTCCTGCTTATTCATATTTATTCTCTTTTATTCTTTAACAATTCATTCTTTATCTTAATATATTTGTGTTTACTCAGAGTTGCTTTTCTTCCATTTCATCTTTTTTATTGTACAGCAATCTTTCTCCTCCAACCTACCATCTCCCTCTTTTCTTTTTCCTACTTTCTCTTCCCCGCCTCTTCTTCTCTTGTCTACTTCCCCTCCCCTTCTCCTTCTCCTCCTCTCTTCCCCCCTCTCTTCCCCCTCTCTCCTACTGTAATTTCCCTTCCCTTCCTTCCTCCCTACTCTTCCTTCCCCCTCTCTCCTTCCTCTTCCCTTCCACCTCTCTTCTCTACAAAAGATGTGGGTGAATGTGGGGGAAACCCCGCCCCAATAAAACTTGATTTAAAAAACAAACAAACAAAATCATGTAGAACTTATACCTAGTAACTTGAGTTGTGACAATTGATTATCAGTGAACTTATTGTGATAATATGGTTGCCATAATCTGATCAGTGGTGGGTTGCTAGCAGTTCGCCTCAGATCGGGTGAACTGATAGCGGCGGTGGTGGGAGGCTCCGCCCACCCACCCGGACATCTCTGTGCATGCACAGAAGTGTTGCATGTGCGCGTGCCCATGAGCAAACCAATAGCAACAGGATTTGAATCCCACTACTGAATCTGACCCATTCAATTGGCTGGCTGGGACATTCCAGAGTAGCTAAACTCTCTGGATATTCTTCTGTGGAGCCTCTATGCAGAGCATTCTGTCTCAGCCAGAGAGTAAATCACTCATTTGTGAGCATAAATTTGTTTTACGGATTTGTTTTATGCTATGTTTGTAAAAACTGCAGTGATCCGGAGGGGAAGACTTCTAGTGCTACTGTTTAAAATAACAATGTCCAACCTTGGCAACCTTAAGACCTGTAGACTTCAACTTCAAGCGGGTATGGGAATTCTGGGAGTGGAATTCCAGAAGTCGTAAAGTTGCCAAGGTTGGACACTTGTGGTTTAAATAATTTTGCACTCTTAATATTCAATCACAAATTAAGCTCCGATCTGTGGAATCCAAATAACAGAATAACAGAGTTGGAAGGGACCTTAGAGATCTTCTAGTCCAAGCAGCAGACCCTGTACCATTCCAGACAAGTGGCTGTCCAGTCTCTTTTTAAAAGTCTCTAGTGATGGAGCACCCACAACTTTTGAAGGCAAGCTGTTTTAGGTTGAGAATTGTCTAAGGGTTTTAGAATTGCAACCTTTGGTAATGATCCCATATGTCTGTATCACTGAAATAAGTGAAGTTTATTTTGATGAATTACATTCAGAATTACAATACAAAGGTGCTTTAGGAAACGAATCAATAAAATCCTCATAGAAGAAGAACTTCTATTATCCCAGTCTAAATTATTCAACCAGGAAGTAGTTCAACCTTCCTTTTACAATGTTAACACATATGTAATTTTATCTCTAATTACAGAAAGATCATTCTCCTTTGGAATACATGATTATCACTTTGATAAGATAGATTCCAGCACAAATACAGATAGTCCTCGATGTAGAACAGTTTGTTTAGTGACTGTTTAAAGTTACAGTGCCTGGAAAAAGGGACTTATGACTGTTTTTCACTTATAACTGTTGCAGCATCCCCATGGTCACATGATCAAAATTCAGACGCTTGGCAACTGACTTGTAATTATGACGGTTGCAGTGTCCCAGGGTCATGAGATCACCTTTTGTGACCTGACAAGCAAAGCCAATGGGGAAACTTACTTTCTTGTTACTAACTTAACAACTGCCGTGATTCACTGAGCCAGTTGTAGAATGGGTCAAAATTCATTTTAACGGCTGTCTCACTTAGCAACTCCCAAAAGGAAATTTTGGGAGTCAGTTATGGTCATAAGTCAAAGGGCTACCTTTAATAAGGAAATGGATTGAGAGCTGAGAAGATGATAACTGTGCTTCTTATTTATATAACGTGCAGATTAGAAAACCATTTTTTTCCAAGGGGACCACACACTGCCAAAAGCGAGCACCAACTCTTTTGTGCTTTGATTCCTAAGTGACATCAATCCCGATGCAGCTATCTCTCTCCCTCCCTCCCTCCCTCCCCCTCCCTCTCTCCCCCTCCCTCTCTCCCTCCCTCCCTCCCTCCCTCTCTCCCTCTCCTCTCTGCGCCCAAAAGAAGTGCTAGAAAAGTAAGCAGAACTCATGACCGACCAGGAGGTTGAAAGCAGAACATCCTTGCCGTAATCAGAATCCAGGACAGACTTTCAGGAGCACCCATGGCTACCTGAGCAAGCAGGTCAAATCTTCGCTGTTACGCTGATCCTTCCATTAGCACGGTGTACAGGCTGCAGCTGTAGATCACTTCCACAGTCTCCAAAGCCGCTGAGCACTTATCAGTAACATTCAAAGATCCACTGGAAAGTCATTCATTTCACTTTATGGTCCTCATTAGCCATTTGTATAGTTCTATAATTAAATATGTTCCTTTCTCATCAAGTTTTTCACTTTAGTAATGATACGACTGTGCCACAAACAGGCCTCACGCTGTTTGGTTGGGGACGTATTCATAGCATTTAATTGGTCACCCAGTGGTTAGCCAATAACCCTTTCAATGGGAAGCCACACTCTGAATGTTGTTAATGGGCTGGAGGCACAGTGTTTGCCTCCTGGTACCCAGCAGTACTGGGAATAAAGCAATTTCCTCCACTGTGTTGTGTGCCCAATAGCTAATCCTTTCTACTCCTGAAATGCACACTATTTGGTTATAAGTATTTGTGCTGGCTTACTTACCGCTGGGTTGTTAATAGGCAGTGATTCTTCAATGCTCCTTCAGTGGAGTTACAGTCTGCTTGCTGACTGCTAATTAAAACAACTTTGCACTCTAAGACTACCATTAGAAGGTGGCCGGGTCAGGTTATTTAATGCAGCAGCCCTGTATTTAAGCGTGCTTGTGATGCCCCAAACACGAGGACATTCTGCAAGCTCCAATGGCTAATATCGATTATCTCTAAATAAAACGGGCTAATCTGCTAGGTTTTTCCAATTAAAATCAGCCAAATGTCTCTCCCTTTCCCCACTTCTGAAACCCGACTATTAAAAATGCAAGATTTCCCTATTTCCCACCCACCCTCACTGCTGCTGAGTTTTGCCTGCAGAATATTTTACCTGCTGCTGTTGATTTAAAAAAAAAATACACAAAATGCTAACTAGATTGCTTCCAGTAAGTTGCAAAAAAAGAAATCATAATGAGAGCATATATAGATCTATAAACTCAGTAGTCAGTTTGTTCATAAGTGAAGCATGGATTTTATTACGTTTAGCTATAAATTAGCATCTTACAAAAACTTCATTCTGTTTCTGTGGGTTTTTTTTTTAAGTTCCCATTCTAGGGAATTTTAAGTTATGGGGAAAAAAAACGTCTGGAGACAATGTAATTGGTATTTGCATGTCTGATTAGTTCTATCTTTCTTTTTTCCCTCAAATGTCATTTGCTTAGCTTCTTATTATATAGACAGAAGCAGGCATTGAATGAGAAGTAGTCTTTCAAATGCTATTTTTTTTTTTGTATTTTCTTTTTCACATGACTATATTCATTATGGCCTGTCAATATACCTTAGGTTGTATAAACATCTGAAAGACAATGCACAATAACAGTTTGGCTGAATAAGACTAGGAACAAATTTACTTTCCAGATTTCTTAATTAATAAAATTATTAGCATTACTCATAATTTATAATCTAGCAGTATTATAGTTTAGACAAGAGGAAAGTTGCCAAATTCAATTTTGTTTTCCTTTTGTGTCAGGTTCAATTTGCCAACATAAGGATTTTGTTGTTGTTGTTAGGAATAACATTTGTATGTATTTTGGTACATATTTTTCTGAAATATGTACCATTTGCTTGAAGTTTTATCTTCTTCAACTTTCCTGCTCTTAATCATTGCCAAGTCTTGTTGCTACTTGCATTGCCTGCCATGTAATACCTTGCATTGCCATATGTCTTTTCTGTTCTTCATTTGGTCTTTTTTTTTTTTTACAAGAGTTTGGACTCTTTAGTATTCAGTAAGCTTTCATAATGCATTCGCTTCTCTATGTCCTCTTCACTATCCTTCAGATATTCTTCAAATGCCCTTTCTTCTTCTTCAACTGTTTGGTGTACTTAAATTATTCTACACCCACCCATTTTCCTTGGTAAATAGAGTCTCTCTCTGCTTTTGTGGATGAAGGGCATGTTTCATTGTCATTAGTTTTCTGGTCTTCCTATCAAGTTTTGCTTGAATCCAGTTGGAATATCTGGAATTGCTCAGGTATTAATTGTCTTAATGGTATTTCTTCCACAGAGTTTGGACTTTAAGATCTTCATTCTTCTGATGTTTAAGATCTTTAAGATCTTTTTCACCACTTCTGAAGCATATTATTATTATGCATTTCCTGATTTAAAAAAACAATGATTATTGAATATATTTTAGCTTCGATTAGTCTACCTGTGAAAACCATGGGTTTTCCATCTCTGGATAATTCATGACTAACTTTCATTGATAGTTTAATTGCTTTTCTTTCATGTTGCAGAGGATTAGACCAAAATATTTCCAATTCTACCATTCCATAATGCTATGATATATTAGTTTAAATATGCAGCATTAGATTAGTTCATATTCAAATGGAAACTAAGTACATTTCTTCCCATCAGTCATATGATTTCATTTAGTATATCTTGCTACTCAATTCACTCTGGAGGATAACATACAACTCTTCTCTTGGAAAGGAATACTTTTCCCCTTAATCCATTACACTCACAATACACTTCATTGCGTATAAATCCTGGCAGTACACAATATAGGCCAACTGTGCTGTTTGTAACTGAGAAGAATAGCTTATCTCTCAACCTGCTTTTGCTTTTTGCTAGACGGCAGTGAAAATTTACATATTCCATGATTACTAAGTAAAAGCAATCAACTAATTCTAATAAACCATTGCACACCAATAAGAAGGTCTTCATTCTTGAAGAGGTTAGAACTTTAAGAGCCAATACAATGAGTTGAGCTTCCTCTCTGTAAAGCTGGATAGACTTTGAGCCTTTATAAATATGTGCTTTATTTACAAATATCAAAGAAGAGTATATGTGGAGACAAATGGACAGTCCTGGTGTAGACAGATGATTTGCCAGACAATGTTGGAGGAGGGGGAAAACAGCCCCTCTTATTTATTTTGCTATCTTTGGTTATGGGAAAACAAGAACAGCAATAATATTGTGTGATGGGAGGAGGGAAGTTAGCATGTTACATAAGACAGCAAAAGATTTCAGAATCTTTCTAGCTTGAAAAAAAAAGGAAAAAAAAAAGAATTGTCACTGCTTTAAGTCATAGCCGAGTTGCAAGCCGAACAGCCCAGTGGGAGCCACACTACCAAGAATGCCCTGGAGTGAGACACTGCCAAGATATGCCAGTAACACAACTCCCATGGGCTCTTCTGTGGAGAATGCGAAGCAGCAATGGGCTCTTGATTATTGCAGCTCTTGAGATGACAGAAAAACCTTCCCTTCATGAGATTTGATACAATGCATGCAGGTTAACTCCATATTCCATGCGAATAAAAGGAAAAATTTCCTTCAACTTGGCACCCTCAAAATATATGGACTTTAACTCCCAGGTTCCCCAGTAATGTCTCTTCTTGGCAGAAGAATTCTGGGAATTGAAGTTCAGACGTTTGGAGGACCATTGGGTTGAAGAAGGTTGATCCATGTCAGGTTAGTGTTTTATACATACAGAAAGAAATTGGACATAGCAGTACTGTGGACAGAGTGCAGTTAGGTAATTGTAGACATTAGTTGGCTGTCTGGTACAAAAGACCAGGTCCACATGTGAAGATTCAATTTAACTGACTTATTGTTAAAAGCCTATGTACAGGAATCTTCTCAACACTTGGTTAGAGTTAGATAAGGGTCAGCAGCAGTCAAGGTGTGTGTGTGTTGAACTTAGTTCATTTGTGGCTTTGTGGGGATTCTAGGGTGATCCCCCTTTTCACCCCTTCCTGTGGCTCCACCAGTCCTTCTCTTACATCAGCAATTGAAATGGTTTTAGATCATAAAATATATCACATCACCATATAATCCAGCCCAACTGTGGATTCAGGGCCCTCTACTAATTTTGACTAGGCTTTGGTCTCCTACTTCCAGATTGTACCCTGCTGACTGAAGGAGTAGTGTTATGTTTTTCTTGCCATTTTATTATTTTGAACATCTATCACATTTTCTTGCTGTCTTTCACTCATTTAGTTGCAAAGGGCTTAGTGACAAGACCATTACAGTGGTCTCCTTTTTCCTCTGACTTCTTTATCTCCTACCAAGCAAAAGAAAGGAAAAGGACAAAAAATTGTTTTGCTTAAATCTAAGTAGATAACATACTGTACATGTGAACATGCAAAGATACATCACAATTGATACTCTCTAGAATGCACATCACTGAAAGAAAGAATAAAAATATGCTTGGTTTCTATCATTCAGTAAACTATTTATTTATAAAATTAATTTGTTTAGAGATATTGTTTCTGTAATTTTGCTTAACTGGACTCTTATGCAGCTTTCACTGTTGCTCATGACAGGTGGAACTTTTGGGACTTGTAGTCGCTCCCATGTACTACATGTGATCAGAGGTGGGTTTACACCTTAATAGGAAGGAGAGGAAGCAGACAGCTGCAGTGAGAGATTTGTGGAGAGAAAAGAGGAACAAAAACCAACACAATGTCCAAACAATTTTAAGGCTGCATTTCCATATACAGTGGTACCTTGGTATTCATCATTAATTGGTTTTGGGAGGTACGATGCAAAAATGATGAGCACCAAACACATTTTTTCAATAAGGAATAATAATCACAAGACAGTCAACACTGAAAACCTCTAGCTTGTGTGTTCAATATTAAACAAACAATGAATACTTGGACAAAATGTTCATGTCAAAACGTGTGGAGTACCAAATCTGATGAGTTTCAAAGAAGTTGAGTACTAAAGTACCGCTGTATGTATGTTCCGTGTTTCCCCGAAAATAAGACCCTGTCTTATATTTTTTTGAACCCTGAAATAAGCGCTTGGCCTTATTGCCATGCGCTCAAAAGCCCGATTGGGGATGTCTTATTTTGGGGAAAACAGGGTATGTATGTATGTATGTATGTATATGCATATGTATATTCCATTCTTTGGGCATTTGCATATGTATAGATGTCTATGGAGATTCTCGGTCATCCAGAACATGGTTGTCCCAAAGGTGTCTTTTCAAGAGGCAATTGTTTTTCTTTGAAGGCATTTTGCTTCTCATCCAAGAAGCTCCTTCAGCTCTGACTGGGTGGTGGGGAATGGAAGGATATATATAGACAACTAGTCATTTGCATTCTTTTAGAGAGTCGTTAAGGCCACTTGGAGGCTTAGCTGAGTCCTCAGGGTCACCTGATTAGTGCCAATGGGTGTGGAGCCTTCTTGGAACTGTTAAAAGGATTGGAGATTGGAGATAGATAATGTTGTATCCCTCTGTTGAGAGAGGGCTGTTCAGTTTTGACATAGATGGCCTCTTTGACCCCTCTTTCAAACCAGTGGTCCTCTCTATCCAAAATGTGGACTTTGCAGTCTTCAAAAGAGTGGCTTTTGCCTTTTAAATGCAGATGGACTGCTGAATCTTGTCCTGATGGGTTTGTTCTCTTATATTGTGCCATGCATTTATAAAGTGGTTGTTTTATTTCTTGGAGGAGAAGCAAAATGTCTTCAAAGAAAAACAAGAAAATCCAGCTGCCTCTTGAAAAAGCACCTTTGGGTTGCATATGTATAGTTATCTCTTAAGAGTTTCAATCCCATGACTTTTAAATCTAAATACAGATAGATCATCATGCCCACATTACATGACTAAAGGTGGAATTATAAATGTGTGCTTCTTCTTCATTATGCTAAAAGATGTGGAATTAGCTACCTCCAGAAATACCTGCAGAGAGTTTGGATGGGAGAGGTAGAAAGGTAGAATGCTATAATTCCTGCATACTAAGAGGAAAAATGAGGAGAAAAACCTGCTTCTAACAGAAGATTTTATTCTTTCACTCTTGAAAATCATTTGCATTTTAAATACAACAAAATGAATTTAGAAAAGAACTGTTGCCCTTTGGCTGAGCAAAGAAATATGCTGATTTTAGACTTTTACAGAAGGTTACTTTTCACATTTAAATAGTGGGGTCTGGAAAGTTGCTGAATGTTCTTTTTCAGGACATGCACCTATGCCAAATCTGCATTTGATCCAATTGTATCTTCTCTCCTGTCAACTATAGGCAGGGAAAATGAATATTAATCTTCATATAATAAAATGCAACACTTCTTCATCAATAGTCTACTTAGTTAAAACTCAAGGAAATTATATGGGATTTCTACATTTTTTAATGCTATTTGCTAATAGGCAGCATTGATTCCCAACTACATTTGGAGATTCAGTGTGCAAAGATTACCATTATTGCCCTTACAATGCCTCCCAAGATATATGGGAATAAAGAGAAAGTGAAAAGAAAACAATTTTCCATTTTTTTACCGGAAAAAATGGGAAGCACGTTTCCTTTTGTAGATGCAAGCTTTTGATTTGGTATTTCATTTCATGGTTTGAGAATTGCCTCTCAATAGTTATCCAATTTGTCATTTCAAAAAATCCTTAACGTTCTACAAAGCTTCATGCGTCCTTGTCTGACTATTCAGCAGATCAGCTGCTTGCTGAGCTTCAAGTAACCAGTCAAAACATATTTTTTAATTGTGTGAAGCTTTCAACAACAGTATTGTTTAAGACAGGGGTGTTAAACTGGTGGCCCATGGGCCAGATGCATCATGTGCAGGCCATGCCTTCCCCGGCTCTGCAAAGGCAAAAAATGTTGCAATATGTCACATGACACAATCGAGTTTGACAACCGTGATTTTAAAAATCAGTTGAATGAATTCAGCTTTTATCTGGTGCGTAATTTTTTTTCACATGGGCATTGCTGTTAAGGAGGGGGTGTAGAGTCTGGAAAGGGAGATGGTTCTATCTTGATTTGTCCACTGCTATGTATTTTCAAGATATTTTAGGAAATTGTTTACTAGCTTTCCCTGATATTTCCTTCACAGCATCTATTCTATTCTAGGAGCATCTGCAGGATAAGCTAAAAAAAAAATCAAGTTAGTAGCCATGATGATACAAATTGTAAGCTTCACAATGTTTATATGGAACTCACTTAAAAACCAGAGAGCGCTTTGACTGCATCATCATGGACATCATCTTGACTTTTTTTGACCTCACCCTTCAGCACTTCCTCCCTTTCCACTTGTCTCATTTCAGGTTTCATATGCTCAGGTGCTAAGTGATTTAGTCAAGCCTGAATAGATGACAGCAGATGAGGAAAGGAATGTAATTTTAAAAAAGTCTTGGCTTAGTGGTTTTACTTTTAATAGGAGCATGTAGAAGAGTAGTCAAAATCCAGTCCAAAGTTCAGAGAGCCAAATCAGGTTTGTCAACTAGCCCAAAGTCAGAGTTTCACAAGCAAGGTCCACAACAAACAAACACAGAAAATCAGACAATTGTTTCCACCAGAGTAATGTGGATCAGAATTGCCTTTTCAATCAAGGCTGCAGCCAGCTGTCTTTAACCAAGAGAGGCAGTCCTTTGCTTCTCAAGGAGTCTTTCTGAGCATTTTGCTCTGCTTTCTGCTCTACTCTGTGAATCCAAACACTTAGAACTTATATATCATCATCTGACTTCTCCAGGTGTTCTGATGGTGCCTGTGTTTGACCAGCCTCAGGTGATTTGAGTGTTGAATGCTTCAACACTGGAAGTTTTTAAGAAGAGATTGGATAACCATTTGTCTGAAGTGGTGTAGGGTTTCCTGCCTAAGCAGGAGGTTGGACTAGAAGACCTCCAAGGTCCCTTCCAACTCTTTATTCTATTCTATTCTAAATGATTCCTGGCTTGGTATTTCCTAAGGTTGACATTCCACTGATCTAGATACATCAGCTTCTTCAGAGTCTGATTCCTGGACCTAACATCATTATTTTAAAAGTTTTACTGTGATATGACAGAGAAGAGACATCTAAAAGTCAATTGAAATGTACTCAATCAGCCATTGGTAGACTCTTGAAATAAAATAGTGACAAGTTTTTCCTTAAGAAAAACTCAGATCCAGCTCTTAAACAGAGGATCCTGTTCCCTGAACTTTCCAGTGATCTTCACTCATGGCTTTGCTCCTCAAAAAGTGTTCCAGCCAGTTTGCACAACTTTCCTCTCCATTCAAGAATTCTATTCTCTCCAAGTCCCTTCCCACAGAGGCCATTCCATAAAAGTATTGTTCCAGCTCTAACAAGAAAGCATTAGAGTTCAGGAGGCCAAATGTTACATTACTAGACTCAAGCACAGAAGACAATTTTTATAACCTGCTCTTCAAGGTGTGTACAGAACTCAGGCAAGTTAAGTGGGAATTAATGGAAGTTGTAATTCCAGAGTATATAGAGGGTAGCAAATTGGGGCAGAATGGCCTGGAGGTCACCTAGACTGCTAAGCCCTTCAGAAATGTCCTTTTGGAAGGTAGAAGGTGGCATCAGTGACAGAGAAGATACCTCAATTAAAGTACTATTTTGTGCAAGAGATGTGGGCAGGCAGGAAGTTGAGAAGCTACCAAAACCTTCAGACGGAAATGAGATTGTTTGATGAAGGACTGCAATCTTCTACTTTTCCCAGTTTAATGTTCTTTAGAAGGGACTTGTCAAGTAATGATTCTCATCATCTTCAGAACCACTGATCATGGGACAGGATTTGATTTTGGTTGTGTTTCCTGGAGAAGGAGAAGTTAAATTTGAATATGCCCTTCTCCCAGCCTGACTAATGAGAAGAAACTAACTCTGGAGTCTTTGTACTTTCTCTGTATTTGTGTCTTAGATGAAGAGAAATATGCACACACATGCACAGATGTACATCCGAAATCAGGGGTGGGTTCTACTTACCTTTACTATCAGTTCGCAAAGGGGCTGCGCGCAGAAGCTTCCTGATGACATCGGGGTTGGTGGGTGGAGCCTCCCGCTGGTTTTACTACCGGTTCTATAGAACCGGTCTGAACCGGGGGCAACCCACCACTGCCTCAAACTCAAGGTTTTCAGAAAATAATTTTATATTGCTCTTCCTTTTTTAATATACAGCGAGACAGACCTGTAATATTGATGGTTAAATTGCAGCCAAAGCCCCGATTCATTTATATTGTTACTTAGTTGGTAAGTTAAGATAAAGCCGGCTTGACAGACAAAACTGAACCTTGTTAATTACTTCGACATGCCCAGTGGTACCTTGTTATTCACAATCTCTGCCATGGAGGACACAGCCTGGCCAAACTAATGATGCATCTAATCCAGTATCCTCCTCCCGTCTGTGACGGTGGCTAAGACTGGCTATTCCAGACAAATCCTACAACCCCCCACAATTCATCTAATTATGTAGTACTATACAATGGGGATTTTTTTTTTCAGTGCCTCAGCTGGCAATCAGCTTATGCCCTGAAGCATCTGGATTGAAAGGAGAAGAGATAAGATAAAATAAGTTGCATTTCCAACTCCCCACCCCTTGCTTTTAACTATTGCTTTGGCTTTGCTTTTGTTATTTGCTAATGGCTCTCTCTGCTAGCTTTTCTTTTCTTTCTTTCTTTTTTTAAACTAACAAATATATATATATATATATATATATATATATATATATAT
>WNWU01000002.1:11583015-11608758 GCA_012654045.1 Ptyas mucosa | reverse complement strand
ATATATATATATATATATATATATATATATATATATATATATATATAGCCTGGAGTGCTGGAATATATTCTGGATAGTCCCCCCACTATATGCTCTTGAATAAGTGGGTGCCCCTGTGTCCAGCTGCAGCATCAGGCTTCCTGCTCAAGAAATCAGAAGAATGTATGAAACGCAATGCTAAAATGATGATTCCCTCCCTTTAGTGAGAGTATCATTTACGAACTCATACCCCAAAGACAGAAGACAATGAACAGAAGAAATAAAAAGTAACGATGAAAAGTAACAGCTGCTATTCTAGTTGCTCGGATAGCCAGCCAGATGTTCAGACTGGATTTGGCATTTTTATCCACCTATTGACTCCTTCTCAAGGAGCTGGGACAGGCAGCTGTCGTTGTTTGATGGTGTTAAACATACTGTTGCCAGATGAAAACTATTTCAAGTAAAACTGCCTTTTGCAATTGACCGATGGTGATTTTGTCGATTGTGATGGTTCATTGCACAGTCATCAAATGTTCAGACTGGATTTGGCAGTTTTATCCACCTATTGACTCCTTCTCAAGGACGTGGCATAGGCAGATGGTGTTATTTGGCCTGTTCAAGGTACCATCAAAGGATGTACTAAGCTGTTCCAGTGAAAGCAACCTTTTGCAATTGCTAACACACTGCTGTTTCTATAGACTGTGTGTTGCAAGTGTGCTTATGATCATAGTGAATGTAAAACTGGTCTACTGTAAAGGGGAGAAATTAAGTGAAGAAATGGCTTTACAAGCTGCAAAAATGTGATCAATATTGGAGCAAGGAAAAACCTAAAGCAAGAACTGGAAAGTTGCAATAAGTGTCTTTGGATGGCCGTGTACCTTCCAGATTTTCAAGAAATCACTCGGTAGTTGCTGAACATCTAGATTTCATTGGAAGATAAACAAATTTACTGCAAATATTACAGTTAGGAGAGAAAAAAACAGTACAAGGTGTTCTGCTGCTGGTGTATTACTCCTGTGTTGATTGCCAAATTGATTTATTTATTATTTATTAATGTTGATTTATTTGCATTCCAAAAGTGACTGGAAATGCAATAATCAGGTTGGAGCATTCTTTCATTTTGGGGTGGGGGTGGGGCTAAAGCTCAACAATTCTAGAAGGTGATTTGTTAGAGATGAAAACAAGACTTAATGGTTGCATTCTTTTTGCTGCAGCTATTTTCCTGCTAAACATCAGCAAACTTTTTAACCCTATGCAATATATAGAGTTGGCTTTGGAGATGATAACAGCTCCAAGATACTTTATGCCTTTTACTGGACATAATACAGAATTTGTTTTCTAGAACAATGACAGACTTAGCTGCAGCAATATGTATCTATGTGAAAAATAGCTTTAGATTTGTAAAAAAAATACAAGATCCAATACAGAATTTAATTTGAAAACCATTCATGGATTTTAAATTGGCACAAGAACTTGTGCTGTATCCAAAATTCTAGCTTCTCTGAATACGAGATTTTAAAATATTAGATTCTGCCTGCTAGGTTAGAGAGAAACTCTTGTCACGTGTTAATTTTGAATAATGATGATTATTATACTGGCTGTCTTTTTAATTTAATGAATATTGACCTGATTCAAATAAGAGTTTTGAAGTGACAAATTGATATAAGATTATTTTATATGTGGTATTAATCTAATTCTTCTTTGAAAAATATGTCTGGGTATGAAACAGAAAGAGAGAGCAAAACTAAATGTGCTCTAGACCAGCATCCCCCAACCTTTGGGGCACAGGGTCCGGTTCCATGGAGAGAGATTTTTCCACGGGCCAGAGAGGGTGTGGTTTCTTGTGCTGTCTGCATCCTACGGATGGGGCTTTGCTTGTTTGTGCAGACTGATTTCTGGCATGCCGCAGTCCGGTGCCGGTCCATGGACCAGGGATTGGGGAAGCCTGCTCTAGACAGACAGCAAGCTTTTGGGCTGCCAGAAATGGTTCTTTACAGCTGCTTGCAGAAGATACAAATTATTGCTATGAATTACAAAGAAGTTTTTCAGAAATATTAAACCACACAACCCAGAAAGAGGCATACAAATCAAGGTTCAAAATCCTATTTAGATAATTTAAACAAGCAACTAAAGACAATTAGCACCATTCCAAAAACAGCCTACACAGAATCCAGGTTAGACATGTTTACCTCTTCCTACGTAAGTAAAAGGTGCTTTAAACAGAATTTCCCTCTGCTCCAATCTATCTGGACTTCTTCCGAATTTCCTGGAGATTGCAGCCGTTTATCGTGTGTGTGTGTGTGTGTGTGTGTGTGTGTGTGTGTGTGTATAGAACAGCCTTGTTTTATTTGCTGGTTTCCATCCAGCAAATTGTGTCTCTTAATTTCAAAAGAAATCTAATTTTTCCTTTCTTCAGCAGGCGAGGGTAGAGACCTGGGTATGTGACCATGTTTATGAGATGGAAAGGGGATCTCTCACACTTGAAGATGTAGATTATGTGTCCAAAGTAAAGAAAGCTGTTTTCTGTGTCTGAGCTTGGGCTATGAATACAAATAAACTTTGTATTTTCTGCCGCATATGACATTTGAAACTATAGTACATAATTCAAACAATGGTTTATGCATGTTTTGAACCTATGTGTTCATTGGAACGTCATATGTTGTTTGCATTCATTTCTGCCTTTATTTTAGTTTAACAAACAAGAGGCTGATGGAAATCCTTATTTTCTTGTTCGGAGTTGCATCCATTAAAAATCCCTCTAATTTTATAAATAAATTTGCAAACTGCCTGCACAGTTACTAACCTTTTAGAATCTTCTAGGACTGCTGGTTCAAGACTATTCCTTACATTTATTGATGAAATTAAGATGACATTTCAAGTTTGAAGCGCAGGGATTTGCTCTCTTTCAACCTGGAATGGACCATAGGATCTAGCAAATGCTACTCTCTTAGGAAAACCACATTTAAGTCCTTAAAATATAAGAAAATGTTAATCATTTAATCTTTCTGCTTCTCTTTCCCAACCACACTTCAATAGAAGTTACTCTTTGAAGTAAAATATATTCCTTCTTATTAAATGCCCCCTCTAGTCATTGTTCAAGACAGTGCTATTGATGACATTTTAATTCTGTACCATGCCTGAATATGTAGCAGGATATTTTTTTTTTTGTACATACTTAAAATGCATAAAAAGGAAGAAATTATGAGAGGGGAGAAATTGACAAGCGGTAACTCTTCTGCATAGAAAGTCTTGGAGGTAAAGTTAAAATATGAAGAAAAAATATTGCTAAGAAAACATAGTTTTAGAGTATTTAAAGATCACTTGAGTTTTTCTGTACTATGATTGGAGTGAAGCATGTACAAACCAGTGGTGATTTGGATCAGGCGAACCGGTAGGGGCAGTGGCGGGAGGCTCTGCCCACCCGCCCGGATGCTTCTGCACATGTGCAGAAGCATTGCACGCATACGAGAGCACGCGCCCATGAGCAAACCTGTACTGACAGATTTTGAAACCCGCCCCTGGTACAAACTCATAATATTCATTTCATGCACTGTTCTGGCAGTTCAGAAACAGCTTGCTTTACTGGTTCAGGATTCAAATTTTAATTCTGATTTCAAATTTCGGGTATTTTTTCTTTGCTAAAAGTCAAGGAAATTAACCAATGACTATTCCACATCTACAACCCCATTTAATTTGAATTTGGTAATATTCCAAAGATTAATAATGATGCCTCTGCAAAGATAAATTGGAGTGGCTTTCAGACAGGTTATTTAAGGAACTGTTCACATTTTTTTATTTTTTATTTTTAAAAAAGAAAATTGTTGATAGCTTCACGTTTTGACATAATTGGACCCTTATGAGATCAAGTTGCATTTCAGTACGCTGAAAGATTACATATGTCTTTCCAGGAGAAATATGTTTATCCTGTTGCTTAGTGAGCAATTGTCATATCAATGACGCACCCAGTGACTCTTCTTGTTAAAAATCTGCCATTTTTTTTAAAGTAGTGATCTTTTGGAGAAAGAAGATCCCTGGTCTTTTCTTTTGTGGCTTTTGTGGCAATTTTCTATGAAGATAACAAACTTCCCAATGGTTTATAGTGTACATACCTAGATACCCATCACCTTATTCCCTTTCGGGGTGAGTTCAAATAGTACTCAACTTACAACCATTTGTTTAGTGACTGTTTGAAGTTACAAATGGCACTGAAAAAAGTGTCATGACCTGTTTTCATACTTACAACCATTGTAGCATCTCAAAGGTCATGTGATCAAAATTTGGATGCTTGGCAACTGGCATGCATTTATGACAGTTTCATGGTCCCCCGAGGGTCATGTGATCTCTATTTGTAACCTTCCTAGCCGGTTTCTCTCAAGCAAAGTCAATGGGGGGAGCCACATTAACCGCATGATTCACTTAACAACCGTGGTAGGAAAGGTCATAAAATTGGGTTAAAAACTCACTTTAAGAACCGCCTTGCTTAGCAGGAAAAATTTTGGGCTCAATTGTAGTCATAAGTCCAAGACTACCTGGAACATACACAGCATTGAAAAGGAGTGAGAAATAGTAAGCAGAAGAAATAAGACATAAGCAGAAAGAAAAAGTGTTTTACATTAATACAGGTAGTCCTCAACTTACAACAGTTCATTTAGTGACAGTTCAAAGTTTCAATCTCACTGAAAAAAGTGACTTATGACCATTTTTCACACTTACGACCGTTGCACCATCCCCATAATCACATGATCAAAATTCAGATCTTGGCAACTGGCATGTATTTATGATGGTGTTCTGCCCCAGCTACGGATCCCAAAGAATGTAGCACACACAAAACTCTGAACAAAACTCAGTTTACTTCAAAACACAGTCTTTTGCAAATAAAGGCTGTTAATTAAAACGTTCTTAACAACCTGCCAGAAATTCCACAGATAAGATAAAGTCTTACTAGAGTTGGCAGAAAGCCCAAAAGCCAGGTTTGCAGAGAAAATTCAAACTCAATGATCAGCGAACGAACACACGTTGTTTCCTGCAGCTTTTTACAAACCGTGTGCAAACTTAAATAGGCTAAGGGAGTGGCCAATTAGCCCCAAGCCTTACTCACCAGGAAACCTCCTCCTGAGTAACCACTCCTGCCTTTTGGCAGCTCTGCGTGCTCGTGATTGAGAAGAGGCTCCTCCACTTCATCCTCTTCATCCTCTTCATTTACAGGAGACTCTGGAGGTTCTGAAGGCCCTGGCTGAATCCCTGCCTCTGGCACCACATCTTCTTCAGCCTACTCGCTGTCCGACTTGAGCACCGGATGCACAGGCTGCTGGCGCGACACCACACCAGCCTCCTCGTCATTAGGATGAGTAACATGGCAGGCCCTGGGATGGTTGCAGTGCCCTGGGATCATGTGATCACCTTTTGTGGCCTTCTGACAAGCAAAGTCAATGTGGAAGCCGGTTTGACTTAACAACTGTGCTACTAACTTAATACCTGCAGTGATTCACTTAACAACTATGGCAAGCAGAGTCATAAAATGGGGCAAACCTCACTTAAGAAATGTCTCACTTAGAAACAGACATTTTGAGCTCAACTGGACTTGCTTCTCAATGCCTCACAAATCATTCTGCCTTCATTCATTCTGACTTCGCCCATGTGCTTCATACATAACCATTTGTTTTTTAAACCTCACCACTCTCACTTTCTGGGGATATCAGCTATATCCAACCAAAACTTTTATGATTTTTGTTTCCCTTTCTTTGCCCCATTCTCTCTTCCATCCTCTATTTGTTTGAAGTTGGATTCCTATTCAGGCTCTCTGCATGTGTTTTTCATACTTTTATATTCAGTCCACCTGAATTCACCGTGTATACTTACACATTGGTTCAAAAAGCAAAACTGCTTCAGATGAAAATGCAGATGAGACCAATTCCTCACATTTGCATTGACGTGGGCCCTGAAAAATATTTGTTTCAATGTTCTTTTCTCATGGATTGTGATCCAAGAGTCCTGGATAAAATGACTGTGATTAGAAGCTGGAACTGTGGATCAAAAAATTGCCCCATCACATCCACTCTGCCACTATATTGCCAGCCATGTTTTTCAGCACTCATCATCTAGATGATATTAAAGCTGCTGGCAAAATGTCTCCTATCTCAAAAGTGAAAAAGAGAGAGAAAGACAGAGAGATATACCTTGCTTATTCTCTTCGTATTTCACCTTGGCTTCAGACTAGCTAACAGCACTCCTACTTGCTTACATAACTGTGGATTAAATAATACTTTTGACAGAGGTGAGAGACCGTGTTCTAAAAGGGTAGCTTTTAATGCACACAGGAGCCAAGTCAGCTTTTATGTGAGAGCTTCTTTAAAAAACAAAACAAAAAACAGCGAAATGCAACAAATAATGGACATTAAAAATAATAAAATGAAACTGAACAATATGAAAATAGCCTTATTAATTCAGAATAATGGCTCCCTTCTCTGAGAATGCTGTTTCCATTTTTGCCCAATAATCAGTGTTACAGAGGGTGTATATACCGCTGCACAAAATAATAACGGAATATTCTTTGATGGTCCCATTTTCAATTTTTGGCAATTTAAGGGCAAATTCACTCAGGAACATGCATCACTCCATGATTTCAGTAACTAGTGTGATTGCTTGTCTGAACGTAGAGAGATTTATTTATTTATTTATTTATGTCATAGCTGGACATAATACAATTCAGCAGAATTTGGTGGTGCTTTCTGTACAACCTCACTTGCCAGCTACCTCCTTGGCGAAGTAATCCAACATGCTAAACCCTAAACCTGATTTAAGAGAACCACAGTTGTTATATTTCCTTGACAGTGATGTCCATTAAGTGAAGATTATGTTTTCCTGCATATGGTCTCCTGAGCCTTACACAGGTAAGACCTAAAAATCAATAAAATATAAATATTGAAGTAAAGCAAATCTAAAGAAAAAGCTATACATCTTTACAAACATTAGTTTTAACCATTTCTTTAAAAAAAATACCTACCAGCTCCTATAGTAGAATTCAATAATGATTAAAGTCAAACATAAAGCTTATCATTTTCAGTCTGAGATATATAGTATTACAAGTATTAGATCCGTAACTGTATTTAAGGTGACATTTGTCAGTCTTCTGTAGCAAAAATGTTATTTAGAAACTAGATATCATGGAAAGGCTAGGCAAAAAGTAGAATTCTCTCAAATATATATATCGAGAAAAAGGACATAATGCACTGAAGATGATACTAGGTTTTGTTCCATTGACGAAAAAGCTGAAACTATTCTATACTGAATAGGTCTGTTGATATGCTTTTGTTTCTGAACAGATGTGGATCATCCGTAAACAGAAATGAATGAAGCAATATGACATCATGATATGATAGTCCACTAGTGCTCAGCCTCTGTGGGTATTTTAATTTCGTTTCAATTCCAATTTCATATTTATTTATTGTTTTAATTTCAAGATTTCCTAATTTCTCAATGACTCTGTTTGGCTTAGAAATAAATTAAAAGAACACCAAAATGTTTCAAGAAAAATAAAGTAACTGACCATGGGCAGCAAAATTACAAATGATTATTCTAACGACCTAACCCAAGACCTGAGACTCCTAACCAAGTTTTCAGAAGACTGCCAGAAGACTGTCAAAAGACAAAAAAAGGTGATAGCCAGTCATTAGGTAACTTATTTTAATCTATCTATCTATCTATTTATCTATCTATCTATCTATCTATCTATCTATCTATCTATCTATCTTTTTTTAAAAATTTATTTATTTATTTATTTATTTATTTTTCTTAATCTGTTTGGGTAATCTTTTTCTTTTTTCCCCTTTGTCTTTTGCCATTTTTTCATTACCCGAACACACCATCTTTTAATTAGGCATTTTTGAATGTATTTTGGAGTTTTGTCAATGTTGGAGGGTAATTTGTATTTTGAAAAAATAATATATATATATGCAGTAGTCCTTAAATGTTTAGCTTTGTTTTTTTATCTAATTGTTCTTTTCAAATGTTAATGAAGGGTTTTTACAATGCCATAATTATGCATTTGCTTGGAGTATAGAGCTGGGCTTTGTTTTTAAAATAAAAGTACTGATTTCTAATAAATCAAGCAATGTGGAATTGGCCTTTTAAATATAACATTTCTACTCCACACTGGAGAAAGTTAAAAGCAGTAACTTCGAGTCTAACTCTCTAATAGCAAATGGATGGAGTGCAAATATACGTACACAGTCCACGTAGCCTGTGTAGAACAATCATTTGGAGATATCAACAGAAGAATATAAAGCAATGATAAAATACAGTATATACTCCTTGTGGTTTATTACATACCAAGTGGGGGAAAAAAACCTCCAGAAGATCTGATGGATAGATATTATCTTCGGAAACTGTGAGAAAAATGTTGAAAGTAAAACAGATTTGACTTGCAAATATATCTCATATAACATCTGTTTTTACTGTGTGGGAAAGACACCCTAAATCAGGGGCATCCAACCTTGGCAACTTTAAGACTTGTGGATTTCAATTAACAGAATTCTGGATGTTGGAATCTTAAGTCTAAAAGTTGCCACCCCTGCCCTAGATGAACTATTGCAGATGACAGCAATTAATACATTTTTACTTCTCCTGCTCCTCACACTCATCTGCAAAACACAAAACAAGAAATCAGCTGCGATAGGCTGTTCAATATTAGACACAGATACCCGCAATATGTATAAAACTCACTCAGCAATTTTTCTGTTAGAAAAGCATTATGAGATTTATCAGATCGGCAGATCTCCTCAACATATTCGTGGTTACCTATGGGTTTCATTTCGATGTCCTACCTCAATTAAGTCTAGTGCCATTTGTTCTGCGGTTGTTGTTTTTCTCCCTTAGTATTATTTTATATTGCTTTGCATCGAAGGGCAATCTGGTGTTTATTCATCTGCCATTTTGTGATTCTCAGCATTTATCACATTGCATTGGCCAGGTATTTCATTCATGACCCAGAGTAACAATCTGCTTAGTAGGAACAGGGGACGTTTAAAGTTTCTTGGCTTCATATAGGCCACAGTCTCTTATGAGCAGAACAATCAAAAGTCATTTGCCTGGAGGACGTGAGGTTTGTCCGACTTGGCGGTTCATTTTCAGTCATGGCCGACTTGGGCCAAGAAGAAGGCCAGAAGAATTCCATGCTAAAGTTGACTCTAATCCGTAAAATGCTTTCCCCTTGTCCTTTTGCAGCTCGATCATTAAAGGACAAAACCCCACTGCTGAGAGCCACGATTGCACAAAGTATCATTTTGCTGATCTGAAATGAGACTCTAACTGCAACATACTCTCAGTTTAATAACTGCTGTTGCACAAAACACTATTTCATTTTTCCCAATTAACCCTCCAAGAAAATGGTGAATATTCAGCATAATTATTTCTAAGCCAGCAAAACACTCCTTCCGTAGCTAGAGCTAATGGAACAGAGTGGCTAACTATTCAGGACAATAAGTCACGAAACTGGTTCCCAGGGAAATGCAGAACACCTTGAAATTCTAACTAGCAGACGAATTGCGGAGAGAATGTTTTAAATACACATGGCTAGGAAGTAACTGAAAAACATCCCAGCTCCTCCTAATTGTATTAATTCCACTTTAAGTTGTTTCTAATGGCTGAACTTAGAGGCAGAGTGAGAACTGGTGAGGTTTGATGGCAGTAGGATTATATATTTCAGAAGCTGATGGTGACGATGTTTGATTAGAGGAGAAAAATCCTGCTGCTTTTATATTCCACCTAATTTCAGTTTCAAACCTTTATTGTCAATGCACAACATGTGTACAATGAGATTGGCTGAGCCTCCCTTAGTGCGCACCCCCCCCCAACACAATACATCTCAATAACTCACAGTGAAAGATAGAAAATCCCTAACCCACTAAATCATACTAACAAACACACAATCCTCTATACATATATGTGCATAACATTACATTATAATATATTGCACCAATATGAGTATGTTGCACATTGCACCAGCCCTACAAGTCTATCATACTACATACGTATGATGTTATGTTGCATTCAGGAGTCTGACAGCCCACGGATAAAAGCTGTTATTCAGCCTGTTCGTACGACTGGTTATGCTTTTATATCTCCTGCCTGATGGTAGGACAGTAAAGAGGTGCTGACTAGGGTGTGAGTGACGAAGTGATTGACAAAGCTCCCCCTAAAAACAGTCCTTTTAACAATAGGATCTCTGTGGAGGAACATGTCCTCCAGAGAAGTCTGCCTGGCACCTTTTCACTGCAAAATGAATAATTGTCCCCTTTTTTTTCCCTGTTCAAAAGAAAAGGCGATGTTTTGAAGTGCCTCTAAATTTTATTTATTGATACCACTTACACCCTGATCCCATTTAAATTGATTGTCCACCTAATCTTTCTGCTTTCTGAGTTTAGCCAAGGAGCTTTTCAAGATGTGGATTTTACCTTCTGTTCTCAGGGTCAACTAAAAACAAGTTGTTGTTGTGTTAAATTTATTCTGTTTAGCTTTCAAAATCAAAATCTGTAAGAGTGTGTTGCGGATTGGCCCGTATCAACTTTTCATTAAGCTTCACCTTAGAGCAAATTTGAACCTGATATACACACACACACACACACACACACACACACACACATACATATATATACATATATATATATATACATACATACATACACACACACACACACACACACACACACACACACACACACACATATATATATATATATATTAGTTATAATTTAGTTTTCTAGGATTTTCACCATAATGGCTCTCAGCAAAAGAAATGTGTAAAAAATATGGGATATGTCATTTTTTATGCAGCACACCTTCCAAGATTAGAGGATTGTTTGATTGATTAGACCAGTGATGACGAACCTTTTTGGGTTCGTCAGGGGTGGGTTCCACTTACCTTTCCTACCAGTTCGCAATGGGAGCGCGCTTTCGTGCAACCTGCTGGATAAGGTACTTCTGGTTTCCGGTGCACGCATGCGCTCTGGCAAGCAAGTCTTCCGGTTACTGCCATGCATGCGCATGCGCTGATCAGCTGGCCGGTGCACATGCTCATGCCGGAAAACGGAAGACCAGCTCGCATACAAAAAGGTCAGCTGATCATCACGTGCGCATGCACACCAGAAATCTGGAAGAGGAACGGGCGATGCCGCATGTGCCAGGCGATATGGCTCCACATGCCACTTCGTGCACTCATGCTATAGGTTCGCCATCATAGGATTAGATTGATAAAAGTTAAGCAATAGAAATTAAGAAAATGCATAGCCATTATTTTCACTATTAAGGTACTTCATAAATTAAATAATTAGTGAGTTTTTGGTCAATGGAATTTTGACCAGCAGAAGGTTCTTGACTTGCAACCATAACTAAACTCAAAATTACCATCTTAAGCCATTACAGTCATGAAGCAGGTCACTTCATGACTGCACCTGATTTTACAACTTTTTTCCCCCAGAAGTCATTAAACAGATGCCACGGTTGTTACACAAATGTTGTGGTCACTAAGCAAATCCATTTTATCCAATTAGCATATTTTGTCAGAAACTGGCAAAAAGTGTAAAAAAAAAAGCATAGTCACGTGATCACAAGATGCTGCAAACATCCATAAATACAAGCTGGTTGCCGTGTGATCACATGGCCTTGGGTTGGGGGTGGTGGTATGGTTGTTGTAACTTAAGCTAATCGCTAAGCAACCAGTTGTTAATTGAGGGCTACGTGTACACAATAAGTAAAAAATAGCAATCAATCAATCAATCAATAAAATGACAGAACATTGTATAATTATGTTTTATCACATAATAGGCAATAATTATCTAATAATCATACTGCGACCTGTTGGAATGAAAGATTTTCTGATTTTTCCTTGAAGACATTTCGCTTCTCATCCAAGAAGCCTCTTCAGCTTCCTGCTCTGACTAGATAGCGGGAAGCTGAAGAGGCTTCTTGGATGAGAAGCGAAATGTCTTCAAGGAAAAATCAGAAAGCCCATTTTCCTCTTGAAAAAGCACCTTTGGGACAACCATGACCTGGATCATTGAGAATCTCCATTTTGTTGTTGTTGTTGTTGTTAGTCGCGAAGTTGTGTCTGACGCATCGCTACCCATGGACAACGTTCCTCCAGGTCTTCCTGTGCCCTACCATCCCCTGGAGTCCATTTAAGTTCACACTGACTGCTTCAGTAACTCCATCTAGCCACCTCATTCTCTGTCATCCCCTTCTTCTTTTGCCCTCAATCGTTCCCAGCATTAGGTTCTTCTCCAGTGAGCCCTTCCTTCTCATTAGGTGGCCAAAGTATTTGAGTTTCATCTTCAGGATCTGGCCTTCTAAAGAGCAGTCAGGATTGATATCCTCTAGAACTGACCAGTTTGATCGCCTTGCAATTCAAGGGACTCTCAGGAGTCTTGTCCAGCACCATAGTTCAAAGGCCTCAATTCTTTGGCGCTCAGCCTTCCTTATGGTCCAACATTCGCAGCCATACATCGCAACTGGGAATCTCCATAGATATTCTCAATAGTTCCTCTCTTGCTTTAATAGTATGTGGGAATGGCCTTGGCAAACAGAAGGAAGAACTGCAGACCAGATAACAATCAGACCAGCAGCAGCTGAGTCCACAGAAGGACTAGGGGCATGTCAAAGATCTCAGAACAGCCCTTTCTTACTTTCTTAGACTGCAAAGGCGATGTATAGGGGAGAGAGAGATACTTTCAGACTTGAAAAATTCTGTTAATATAATCTTACAACAAATTTACAGCTGTGGTACTCTGGGGTGAGCTTCTTGTCTAGACTATCTTGCGAGGCTGACATCAATCCTGCAAATCTCCTACTCTCTTCCAAAGAAAAGCAGAAGCTCCTCAGAATTTTAGGAATGATCTCCGCTATCTAGCAGTGTTGTTGCAACACCAGAGCAAGTAGATGTACAAGTCACCGATTTTCAGAATGCCATGATACAACTAATACAAAAGCTGGGATAAAATCTACATTAACCCACAGCAACAGGCAGTTCAGTTGCCTCTTGTCTGATCATTGCCTAGTCTGTGGCTTCCCTCCTAAGGTTATTCCCACACACCATTATATTTGATTTTACCAACAGGGTTCAACAAATATCCCCTGGCTTCAATTCTGCATGCTGTTCCAGCAAGAAATGTGAGTCCAAAATGATATTTAAGGCACAAACCAGTTCTTTTTATGGGAATGTAACCACATCAAAAGCTATCACTTCATCTTATATTCCTAGATGCTTAGTAATGGACAGTAATTCCATTTCAGGATTATTTGAACATTGATCTCCCAATCCAGATTTTTAAATTTACATGCACCAACTTGCACCTTCTGCAGCATCTTTATTTTGGCCAAGAATGATGACGTATAACATAATGTCATTGGCTATTGAAGCCCTTTGCTCTGAATAGTTGGATAACCTCTCCCAGCGGTTTCATAAAGCTGTTTAATAAGGATACAACTGAGTTTTGTGGTATCCCATGTTCAGCAGTTGTCAAAGAAATCAATATGGCACCCCTGATGGGGCAATCAAAACTCTGCCAGATTTTTACATATCACCCATAATAAAACAGGCAAAGTATTGATTAAACTATCAAAAGTCCCTGGATTGTTTTTTAGTTCATTCTATACATGTACACCCCTGAATCATACTCTTTATATTTCCCTTCCAAATTTTTCTGTTAGTTAGTTGTGAATAGAAATAAGACTAAAATAATATTTTCTTTAGTTGTGCTATTTTTATTTGGCACTGGTATCAATTATTATAAATTCTACTTCTACAACACTGTTCTTGGTGTTTATCCAGACTAACTTTAAATAACGGAAGAATGCAACCCATTTTTTCCAACGATGCCTTGAAAAGCCCACAAGTTCTGGAGAAGCCTGATCACGTGCTGAAATTAAAGCTGCATAATTTGTAGTTGTGGGAAATGCTCAGCTAATAAATAAACACCCTTTCAGGATGACTTTAGCAAATTTCAACTTTGATTTATGAACTTAATTTGTATGTTAAACCAACTGAAACATCAACTTCAATTGGTTTGATTAGTTCAGTTAGTTCATTTAAGATCAAACTGATCTATATTTGTGTTTGACTAGGTTGCCTAAAATCATCATAACTAAAAGTTACAAAGGTGAAGCAGGACTCTTCCTGTCTTTCAATGAACCAAAATTTTAATGAGAGATTAAAAAGATAGAAGCAGAATTTTGAAGGAGAATAGTCAACATCTTCCAACCTTCATGGACTTTACATTACAACTGGACTTTGAAAGGAAACATATTGTATATTGGTAGTTTTGCCATATTGTTATATAGAATAAATTTTTTTAAAAAAAAATACTTCCATATAAAATGTGAAGTGTTTTCCACCTGCTCCATGGTAATACGACTGAGTTTCAAACACACTCTTAGGTCTAAACACACAACAAGAAAAATCCAGCCAACAATGAATACAAGTTACTTCCTTTCCATTTCATCAGATACTCCATTAAGATTCAGGTACTCATCACAATCTTCTTTTTCAGATTATTTAATTGCTAGTATATCATTACTGTAATTTACTAGCCCACTTCTAAATTTTTTCTACTTTTTCTACTAATTATTAATCTATTCAATAGTACATATTTTTGGAACCAAGCATATGTTTTGAAAATCTCTAGATATCACCAGGGTCTGTAGAAAAATACAGAAAATGGGTATTGCTCACTTATGGTGGTTTACGTCTTGGTTTTCAACACATATTGAAAATTTGCTCCAAATGAGAAGTTGTGAAAACTCTCACAATATAAAACATACCACTGAACTGGATTTTTTGTTCATGTGAATTGTGTCTATAATTACAACATGTTTGCAATTGGCAAGAGAAGGCTGATTTTAGTTGTCAGGGGAAAGTTACAACACTCAGTAAGGCTCCTATTGCCAAATAGAATTTTATATTTCGTTCACACAAATGCAGCTTAATAAAACGCAGTGTGCAATGCTTGTTAATTCCAAATAATACATAATAACAATTGTTCTTTGTGGCTCTCGTTTTTCTCTCTCCCTAAGTCATGTGTTTTTCAAACAATTTAGCCTGTGCACAAGGTATATAATAGTCAAGAATGCTGTCATTTTGAATGTATTCCCTTACTCAGCTGTAGCTATCCTATAGTTTAAATATGGTCCAAACATAGTTGATTCCTAAAACATTTTAAATATGCTAAAACAGCAAAACCCAAAACAAAAAGTAGAATGAGGGTGGCAGGGGAGTTAGGTATGAGAAGACCAGTGCGTGAAAGCTGGAACTCAGCAGCAGTATATAAAAGAAAATGTTATCAGCAGTAGCATCAGCAATTAAGAGATGCTGATCATATATTCTAAGTCTGTTAGTTTGTGCAGACCTGGGCTACTTGGTATTTACCATAGTCTTTAGAGGCATCAGTGTTGGTCCCTCCAATTGCTCAGTATATAGGTTGAGGCTGATTTTACAACAATTCTAGAATGGAAGTGGAGACCTTAAGAGAAAAAATTAAGGGAGATTGGTTGCAATATTTTTTAAAAACAAAAAATCTCAGGATTGCTTTGGAACAACCCAACTTACCTCACAGAGTTATTGTTATGAGAAAAATAGGACGAAGAAGGTATATTGAGTATGTTCGTCACCTTGAGTTATTTGTAAAAATATAAAAAGTAGGACACAAATAAATAATCTATAAAAGGGATTTGAGGAGATGGGAAAAACCATACGTTCCGCAACTTCAGTTTCATTCTTCTTGATCATCTCTTGAAGCTGGGCATCTAAAACACTCATAAAAGTTTTGTTTGTGTGTTTACAGCCATTACATTGACATTTCTGGCCTCTCCCTGTGGATGTTCTTCTGTTTTGAAACTATCTCAGCAACCTGGTTGCATTGAAACACTTCCCAGACACAATGAATGGCTGGAATTTTGGGGGAAGCTATCATATAAAGGACCTGATAAGCATCCAGATTAGATCAATTTGAAATAAGTTAACACTGATCTAAGCAACAAGCAAGAGGGATCGAGTGGCTAAATCAGAAAACTCTTCTGGCCAAATACAAAGGCCAAAAGATGAAAGGGGTGAACAGATGAATTTGCAAAATGGAAGGAAAAAAGGCAGCATGAAACTAAGGATGTAAACTGGAAACAATTAATAAAGTAAACATTTAGAGCAGAAACAGTATGCCAAGCAACTCCTAAAGTTTGCTACTTAGTATTGGAAAATAAGGCTGTGCATTCTTTCAAAAGAATTCAAGAAACAGGCTTTTGAATAGTGTGGGCACTTGAGCATAGGGCCACTTTAAAGCAGCCATATCATTTTACAGGTTTCAGATGACTCTTAAACAGACACAATTTATTTCCTAATACCTAATAATAATTATTATTTCCTAATATCGTGTTTCCTCAAAAATAAGACCCTGTCTTGTATTTTTTGAACTCCAAAATAAGTGCTTGACCTTATTTTCAGGGAGGTCTTATTATTTTGGGGCGTATGGAGCAAGATGGGGCTCCTCTTGCCGTCTTACCTAATTTCTAGTTCTGTGTTTAAATATTTTTGGAGAAGGCTTATTTTCGGAGGAAGGCTTATTTTAGAGCATGCATTCAAAAGCTCGATTAGGCTTATTATCAGGGGATGTCTTATTTTCAGGAAAACAGGGTATATGTCAGACTTGTATAACCATATGGCATTAATGCATGCAGCCATGTTAATAACAAAATGTTATCTTTGATGTATTTATTATTATGTTCGATTTGTTAAATTTGTTTGGTCTGCATCTCACTGCGAGGTGACTCACATAATGCCATGGTACAGTGATAATACATGGGCACCATGGACCTATGCGAATGGTCATATATGAAAGATGGAGGATGCGAGAGACTCATTCAAAGCAGACCAAAATGCAGGAAGATTTGTTTAGGAAAAAATCAGACTGTATGAATAAATAGAGTTTTTAGTTCAGAAAATGAACAGTACAAGTGGTAAAAAGTGATTTACTTGTTGCTAGGTTCCTGCGTTTCTGGAAGTAGTAGAACTAATAGCACTAGAAATGCCCATGGCTGTCAGTGTGACAGCTTTAAAGAATAGTACCAATGATACAACTGCTTTAAGGACATGCATTAAAATATGGCTGTTTTAAAGAACTGACCCCTTAAAGCAACAGAATCTATTTTCAGGCTCATGAGGAAACCGGAACCTAACAAACAACTGACGAGTTTAACTGCTTTAAAGAAATCCTACATTCACTATCCCACATAATCTAAAGAACCTTTGCTGAATCATTTCTACACAAGCACAGCCCTATAGAAAACAAGAAAACTGCCAACAATCTTTTTTGATTAGGACCGACATAAACCTAATAAACAAATCGGATGATATTGCCTATGTAAGCTGAAATATTTTGTTCTTTTTGTAAAATGATCAGGATTTGAAGGTCACACAGTATGAAATCAGATCTGAATGGGTGGTGAAAGCATCTTTTCTTTACTCAAGAAATTCCATTGCGAAATAATGGGCCCAGCAGGGGAGAGAAGGGAAAGTATGTACATTAAAACAACTTATTGTTTTCCTTATATTCTCATTTAATTTCTTTACACTTTCCCTGCCTAGACTTTTGAAAGGCAGTTCTAAGTATTGGGCTATTCTTAATATTTATGCAGTTTAAAGTAAATTCTTATTTTACTTAGTGTCAATATACTCGGTTCTTCTGTTTGAACTCGATATTGACATAACATGACAGAAAGAGAATAAATTCTGTAAAATGACCGTAATGAACTGAAAAGCAACCAAAATGGAAGAGAACAGGCATGCATCATCATTTATCATGCATGCACTGAAAATGAAAATACGAAGATACGAAATAGACTGCACAAAGCCATAAACACTTGCAGCTGTCTTCATCTATAATATTTTGCCATAGATATTCTAAGCAAAAAAAGACTCGGTTACTTTCTATTTGCCACAAATAAAGGGCATTTGGCAAATCTTTGCCACAAATAAAGGGCATCTGGCAAATCTTTTCTTTGGTTTTACGCCATCAGCAAACTTGTAACAATTTGCTATCTATTTCCTACTTTGGTTAAAACAGTTCAGAACCTATCCTTCAATCTGCTTTTGGCAGATTGTGCTTTTGGCACAGTTCTGGGAATACAGGTAGACCTCGACTTACAATGACGGTAGAGACCAGAATTTCCATTGTTAAGTAAAACAGTTGTTAAATGAGTCGTGCCCATTTTTACAATCTTTTATTTTGCCATGGTTGTTAAGAGAATCACTGACATTAAGTGAATTGCATCGTTGTTAAACAAATCCAGCTTTCCCCATTAACTTTTCTTGTTAGAATTGTCTGGGGAGAGTCATGAATGACAATCAACTGTGACCTGCAACTGTTGTAAAGATGGGCTAATTCAGGAGTGAAATCCAGCAGGTTCTGGAGAACCGGTAGTGGAAATTTTGAGTAGTTCAGAAAACTGGCAAATACCACCTCTAGCTGGTCCCAGAGTGGGGTGGGAATGGAGATTTTGCAATATCCTTCCCCTGGAGTGGGGTTGGAATGGAGATTTTGCAGTATACTTCCCCTGGAGTAGGGTGGGAATGGAGATTTTGCAGTATCCTTCCCCCAGGAGTGAGGAGGGAATGGAGATTTTGCAATATCCTTGCCCCAGAAGTGAGGAGGGAATGGAGATTTTGCAATATCCTTCTCCCAGCAGTGGGGAGAGAATGGGGATTTTGCAGTATCCTTCCCCTGGAGTGGGATGGGAATGGAGATTTCGCAGTATCCTTCCTCTGCCATGCCCACCATGCCACGCCCACAGAACCGGTAGTAAAAAAAATTGGATTTCACCATTGGGCTAATTGCCAAGCATCTGTAGTTCCACCACGTGATCATGGGAATGCTATCATAGCTGTAAGTGTGAGAACCGGTTGTAAGTCACTTTTTTTCAGTGCCATTGTAACTTCATATGATCACTAAACAAATTGCTGTATGTTGAGGACTGTTTTAGTTGTGAAATATATATACCTGGATGTGACTAGAATTTTATGGAAGAAAATTTAGATATGTATATACATATACACACGAGTATACTGTACACACACATACAAAATTTCCTTCCTTTGTGTACAATATGTTAGCATCACACATCCCAATTGGTAGGCTAAAGCCAGGAACAGATAGGAAGATTCTTTTTTGCCTTTTTGCCACTTTCTGTGTGTCCCCCCCGCCCCCTCTGTCTGACAGGCTAATGCCAGCAATCTGAATGAACTACACTCTGAGAGGTTTTTGAAATTAGGCCAAGGGTGTCACCCAACCTTGCTTTACATCTACATCAATGACAAATTAACAAGGTCTAACAAGATCTGGAAAAGCTCACCGATTGTGAACCTTTTGATTTGAGGACACGAGCTTCAGTGTTTGGGTGCCTTTTCCCAAACGATTAGCATTTGACATTGAGCAGTGACTACGAAAGTCAAGTGGGAAGGGGGCAGTGAATTAATTAATATGCAATTAGTGCTCCATTATTGGCGTGGTTGGATGCAAACCTCTGGTCTTGAAACACCACGTTGCAAATAATTGCTACCACTTTCATGGATCTTTCTTTTATGTACAGGTAGTCCTCAATTTACAACCGTTCATTTAGTGATTGTTCAATGGCACTGAAAAAAGAGTGGCTTATGACGATTTTTCACACTTAGGACTGTTGCAGCATTTCCATGGTCACATGATCAAAATTTGAATGCTTGGCAACTGACATGCATTTTATGACGGCTGCAGTGTCCTGGGGTGATGTGATCACCTTTTGGCAACCTGGTGACAAGCAAAGTCAATGGGGAAGCCAGATTCACTTAACAACTGGGTTACTAACTTAACAACTGCGCAGTGATGCACTTAACCACTGTGGCAAGAAAGATTATAAAATGGATAAAAACTCATTTAACAATTGTCTTGCTTAGCAATGGAAGTTTTGGGCTCAATTGTGGTTTATGATAGTATAGGATGAGAGTGGAGGTTCATTCTCCAAACTTGTCAGTCGGTTTCCAAATGTTTCATTACCAGCCTAGGTAACATCTTTAGCCAAGTTTAGGGGATGTCAGTGTCACATCATAAGACCCTCACCCAGTGGAGGGGTTCAAAATTTTTTACTACTGGTCCTGTGGGTGTGGCTTGGTGGGTGTGGCAGGGGAAGGTTACTGCAAAATCTCCATTTCCTCCCGATCACCTGGGACTTGGGAAGCAGAGAATAGATGAGGGCAGGGCCAGTCAGAATTTTTACTACCGGTTCTCCGAACTACTCAAAATTTCCGCTACCGGATCTCCAGAACTGGTCAGAACTGCTGAAACCCACCTCTGCCCTCACCTGCCCTCTCCATCACAAGATCTACTGACCACATGAAGCCCTTAACAAATAGAAGAACACTGACATTCCCTAAACTCCACTGAAGATGTTACTTAGTGTGGTACTGAAACGTTTGGAAACCAACCCACAAGCTCAGAGAACGAACCTCCACCCTCATCAATTGTGGCTGTAAATTGTGGACTATATGTTTAGCCCTACTAAAACACATTTTAAAATTGTAAGTCACCCAAAGTCACTTGACTGAGTGCGAGAGCTATGAAAAATGGAAAATGAATGAATGAATGAATGAATGAATGAATAGTTGGCGTTAGAATTTTAGCGCAATTGCTTACTGAAGAGAAAGTTAAATTTAGGCCAAATCCTGGGCCAAATCGCATCATAATTGTGTCACACTGTCTGCTCAAATGGTCCATTTTTCAAGTTTATAAGGCTCATGGAATGCACCATTTTCAATTTTCTCCAACCTACTTTTCTTATTCACCTTCAAATTCCAGATGAAAATATAGTAACTTTTTCAGCAACATTTTTTTTAAATGAAGGTCTCATGATTTCATATGGTTTTTTTTTTTGATAAAGAAAAATAGGCCTTAGTGAAGCGAGATAAACTACGGAGAAGGAACAGACAGAGGAATTTTGCAGAAATATTTCAGGATGAAAGAGAACAGATGCAGATTAAGTCAACTTCTTCTTTTCTTCAACAAACATTGAAAAAGGTTTGAGACGCAGCCATGACTTAAAAATAAATAGACATAATCTCTGAATCAAAATTGTCCCTAGGCCTTATATACGCTACACATATTTCATTAAAGAGGCATAGAAAATGATGTATAATTAAGATTTCCAAATATTCTAGCTGCTTGGGTGAATAGAACTGACAGCATATTTGAGAATAAAATCCAAACAATCATCAAAAAACCCCTTTAAAGGAGCCTTGCTTTAAAGCAGTATGTCTTTCAGGGCTACACTTGGCAATAAACAAAGAAAGAAACAAATCTGGCATTGTTTTTGTAAAGGTAGCTTATCTCTTGCACCAACTACTTAATTTATTTAAATACTGAAAAAGGGGCTCCCTTTTTTTCAGTCAGAGAAGCAGTAAAATCTGAATAGGAACCTATTGCTTTCTCTGAGGATCATAAGAAGGTAGCAGAATGTTGTTAAGGAGTGGCAACAGTTTTGTCTGAATTTAGCAGCTGCAAATTTATGCACCAGTGGTGGGTTTTAAATTTTTTTACTACTGGTTCTGTGGGTGGGCATGGCGTGGCTTGGTGGGCGTGGCTTGGTGGGCGTGGCAGGGGAAGGATACTGAAAAAACTCTGTTCCCACCCCACTCCAGGGGAAGGATACTGTAAAATCTCCATTCCCTCCCCAATCCAGGGAAAGGTTACTGAAAAATCCCCATTTCCTCCTGATCAGCTGGGACTTGGGAGGCAAAGAATAGATGGGGGCCGGGCCAGTCAGAATTTTTACTACTGGTTCTCCGAACTACTCAAAATTTCCGCTACCGGTTCTCCAGAACTGGTCAGAACCTGCTGAAACCCACCTCTGTTATGCACCTTTAAAGGCAAGGACTTGGCTCAGCCAGCGAAATGAAGCTGTTATGTAATGCTAATCGGGATAACATTTCTTTGCAAATGAAACAAGCGGCATTTGAAACGTTGCGTAGATATATGCAGCTAGGCCTGTTCCTTTTGGCTTTTCGCTGTAGAACAGTGTTTCTCAACCTTGGCAGCTTGAAGATGTGTGGATTTGAGTTCCCAGAATTCCACAGCCAGCAAATAAGAAGACCACTGTCTCTGCTATCATCTACATTTTTGCAGCTGAGATATAGCAGCCATTGGAGGCTGGAAAAGATGTTGGTGTGAGTGTTGACAGCAGCATATCTGGTCTCTCTCATTTCCCTTCAAATATTCGTCAGGACTAGAACTGTCTTGGAAAAACAAATAACCAAGTTCACACAGTACCAAGAACTCCAAAGGAATATAAAATGGATTTATTTTGTCAAACTTAAAATAGATATGTTGTTAATTCTGGTAACTCCAATGAATGTTTGCTGACATTGGGGTTGAAAATGACAAGGTTTTATTTGGAGTAATTTGTTTATATGTAAATAAAAGATGGGATATGGGAAAAAGAAGTCATTTGTTGTATGTTAAGGGGATAAATTACTAAGTTTGTTTATACTTGTGATGAGGGAGGACATAATATATTTATATATTTCTTTTCTTTGTCTTTACTACCCTGTTTTCCCCAAAATAAGACATCCCCTGATAATAAACCCAATTGGGCTTCTGAGCGTATGGCAATAAGGCCAGGCACTTATTTCAGGGTTCAAAAAATATAAGACAGGGTCTTATTTTTGGGGAAACATGGTATCTCCATATGTTTTCTTTCTTTTATATTTTTTCTTTTCTGTACCTTATATTTTTCTCTATATTCTTTTACTTTTTAGATTGTATTAGTTTTTATTGTTGTAACTGTAATTTTTAATAAAATTACTATTAAATGATTTGTAAACAAACTTGATTTGTAAATAAATCTGATTTGTTAGCAGAAGGTGCAGTGAGAGCTTGTAACTTAAAGGTCACAAATTTATTCTACCTGGCTAAAATATTACTGGCTTTGTTTAGGACACCTATTGATCTGGAAAATATAGCCTGTCTAAATGTCTGGTTTGGTTGTTGTTGTTTTTTTATTCTCACTTGTTGCTAATATGGTGGTGACAAGTTTTTCTTTTTCCTTTTTTCCTTATCCATTAATCCCTTGTTGTTCTTATCTGAGTGTCAATGTTATAGTTGGACCTCATCAAGGATTATTTCAGAGCTTGCCAATTCTGAATTACATTCATCGGCCATTCCAAAAATAATAACAGAGATTAATTTCTCCAAAAAACGGCAAACATATTGAACAGGTGGCATCTTCTGCTGCAATGGACTGCCATCAAGTTGTAAAGGAAGTGATGGATGCTTTTCATGAAGAACAATTATTTAGATGAAATGATTTTTGGTGTAAGTTATTTGTAAATGTCATGTTGTCTGTTATGATCAGTATTATACTTACTTCACCATGAATTTACCTCATGTTTCTGAAACTCTGTACTAGACCACCAGAGTAAAAACAACACAAAACATTACTTTAAGCTCAGTGCTTTAGATCTGAAAGACTTTCTTCCAGTGCTCATTAGAGATTTGGTGAATCTCTCTCTCTATTTTTTTGCTGTAAATAATCTAGTTATTGTACCTCAGAAATAATGCCAAGCAGCCAAGTCAGCGCACTACATTATCATCTACCTGAGATTCAAGGGAAACCTGAATGGGAAATATTTGAAAGTACTGCATCCTTGCCAGATACAAAGGTAGTTTTCAAAGATCTTGGGTAGGACTCTTTTCTTTCCCAATTATACTCAATAAAGATGATTCTCAATTAAGCTTGCTAAATCCATGAATATGATTTATTTGTCAAGAATGTATTAGGTAATTTATATAAATGCCTACTGTCCCTGTCCTAATGTTTCCTCTACTTGTATCTATTTTATGTATTCAATTCATGCTTATAATTATATAAGATACAAGCAGAGGAAACATTAGGACAGGGACGGTAGGCATGCTGGTGCCTTGCCCTAGTGAAAATGGATTGTGCCTTTGGCTCACACCTGGAATGCCAAAACTATACATTTGACACTGTTTGTAAGTTAACATTCTATCAGGTTTACCAACAGCACACAAATGGAGGCAGATCTTGGCTGTTTTTGCTCTTTGTGCTTGTACTATGTAAGGAATGAACAAAGCAATTGCTGTTTAGTACCATAGCATTTTTCTTTAACATATATTATCTTCCTTTAGCTCATGCGAGATTGCTGGTGTATCCAAAGCAATGGGCACATGTTAACAGCCAAGCTAACCACAACTTACATAGACATTTAATGTGACATTTTCCCATTTGATAGCCTGTTCATTGTCATATAATACTGTCCTCTCCTGCCGAACTTTCAAAGTACAATTACATAGGAATACCACAGGTGGGCTATTGCAGAAGTCCTCAGCAGCTAAAGCACATGTGTCTAACACTTAGTAAAATACTTGCAGTATTATTAGACTACATAGCTCATGTTGAGGAAGAGAGCCTTGGAGGGATTAGGCAGCATGGGTCAAGCTCAAGTAAGGAATTGGAGGAAGAGCCACTCTGGTTCTTTTACAAATAATATAAAGCAAGAGAATAGATATCTGAAAGGCCATTTTATGAGCTAGAAATACGAGAGACAAATAAATAACCTCTGAATTGTGGGAGGATTGTTTTACATTTGCTGAGAGGAACAAAAGAGCCTGTTAAAAACAAATGGCTGGAGGGCCAAATGATTGTAGAGTTCGCTCAGGAAAACCTATGATGCTTTTAAAGATTGGTCTGCTTGACTGATACGTTTTAATCCTTTTTGTAATCCCAGACAAGGCTTCTTTCTCTCCCTGCTCAGCTACCCCTTCTCCTTGTCTCATTGCCATTCAGTTTTATCTCTCCTCTCTTCATTTCCTTGGTATAGTTCCTGATTTTTCTACTTCTCCTTTTCTTTCTGTTTCTGATGGAAAGAAAAAAAGAGGTCTCTGTATGGAGGCGCCTTATGCATATAAGAGAAGGATTGGCATATGAAGATAAGGGATCAGTTCATTTTATAAATGGGCTTCTTATTTTATAAGTTATTCATCCTAATTATACCTAAAGTCTCTGGTCAAAGTTTAGCAGCAACATATGCTAGTCTAATCTATTTGGATACAAAATAGCATGAAGGGTTCAATAATGGCCTTAAATTCCTGATATTTATTTATTTATTTATTTATTTATTTATTTATTGGTTCGATTTATATGCCGCCCTTTTCCAGAGACTCAGGGCGGCTTACAATGCGTTAAGCCAGAGGTCCCCAAACTTGGCCGCTTTAAGACTTGTGGACTTCAACTCCCAGAATTCTCCAGCCAGCTATGCTGGCTGGAGAATTCTGGGAGTTGAAGTCCACAAATCTTAAAGCGGCCAAGTTTGGGGACCCCTGCGTTAAGCAATAGCCGTCATACTTCTGTATATACCTGCTTAGTAGGGCTTTTGGCCCCCCCTCAGCGGTGTTCTTTTTTATACAAAGTCAGCTTATTGCCCCCACAATCCGGGTCCTTGTTTTACCTACCTCGGAAGGATGGAAGGCTGAGTCAACCTTGAGCCTGGTGAGACTTGAACTCGCAGTAATTGCAGGCAGCTGGCAGCTAAGTCTACTTAACAGCACTTGAGTCCGCTGCACCACCAAGGCTCCTTGATATGAGAAGTTGGGTCTGGTTCTAGTCAAAGGCCCTAAACCAGGCATGTCAAACTCACAGCATGTGCTGGCCACGCCCACCCCCATTTTAACGAAGGGGGGGGGG
>WNWU01000002.1:11565652-11583005 GCA_012654045.1 Ptyas mucosa | reverse complement strand
AAAAAAAAAACAACAACAACCAAGCTCAGAGAGCACCAAGAACCCCATAAACAAATGTTTAATTCTGGGGCAGGAGACCCTATACCATCTCAGACAAATAGCTATCCAGTCTCTTTAAAAACCTCCAGTGGTGAATCACTCACAATTTAAATTACTTTAAATTTAATTTAAGCCCACAATGGGGAACCCAGATCTCAGATTCACTTAACAACTGTGTTACTAACTTAACTGTAGTGATTCACTTAACAACTGTGGCAAGAAAGGTCGTAAAATGGGGCAAAACTCACTTAACAACTGTCCCATTTAGCAACATAAATTTTGGGCTCAATTGTGGTCATAAGTCGAGGACTAGCTGTATTTCATTTCTGTGTTAGAAAAGATATCATTTCTTACTCTGGGACACTGCAAAAATAAACAGAAATTGGATTTAAGGATTGTGTGCCTGCTTGCTCTACATTTATAGCTGGAGCTTCTGAATAGTGAAGGAAGCTGTTTGATCTGTTCAAAAATACCTGTTCAGCAATGACAGAGATGCAAGTCATCCATTCCCACCTAAAGGTGGGAGAAAATTGGACCTGTAAAATACTTGCCATATTATCTCTGTCAGGGAATCATTTTTTTCTACTTAAAAGATGGGTGAATTGGTCTCCATGATATTTGTGCCAATTATCGTTCTTTCTAGGCTGGGCCTTCTAAATGTATTGGGACTCTAATATGGGAAATTTGCAAACCAAAGTCCTTTACAGTGGAGATTTCTCCTGGATAAATACAAACACACACACACACATTTTGGAGTTTTCTTCCCCATATCTTTAGAATACGCATTGTGCGCGAGGACACAATGTAACACACCCAAAGCCATTCTTTTAGCACGTGTACCAACAAATGCTGAAAACAAAAGTCTCAAAGTGATTCACTGCACCCGTCCTTCAAATATCGCCAATGTGATGCAGGCAAGAATTTAAGAAACAGCAGCATCCCGTTTCAGCAGCTGCTGTCTACTTTCTTGGCTCAATTTTGCCTCAGCTTTTCTTCCGCAGCACATGGCTCCCTTCAACTCTGCTGCCATTATCGTCTTCATCTAGGGAAATACACTAGGCAAGTCATGGTGTGTGCATGAGAGCTGGGGGTTAAGAGGTGGGGAGGGTCTCAGGTGGCCTTTGGGTTCATGTGTCCTCCACAGACACCTGCGTCCTGCCTTTGTGACGATCCTCTGAGAGTGACCCCTGTTCCAGAGCTCGGCTGCCTGGTTTATCACAAAGTTGACCTTGCCATCGGCTACTAGATCGAAAACACTGCTATAAAAGAATGTTATCCACCACGAAATGTAAGCTGAAAATTCACAAAAAAACCCCCCAACACTTGTGCCTTTTTCTTTTATTACTGATGGAACGCTTTCCCCAGAAATATGGATAGGTTTGACAGTTTTGACTGATGCTTTCCATACAATAGCTGACTCTAATAGAGAGGACCTAAACAGAAATCCGATTTATTTTTCAAGCATTTTATCGGAAAGGTAAAACCCGGTTCTCCTTTTGTTTGAATGGAATAACAAATAAATAAACGGCCATGATTCTGCTAGAAACACCAGCCCGGTGTTTCATCACAAAACTATTTAATGTTAAATCAGCAGAAATAACAGGAAAATAATTTCTAAAGGCTATTAAAATAAATATAAACAGTAGACAAATCACTGCAAAATTAGAAACCTAGAAGCAGTGTGTGTGTGTGTGTGTGTGTGTGTGTGTGTGTGTGTGTGTGAAGGATAGCTGTTTGTGCGGAAGAGGGGTTATTTCTGGATAACATGCCTAACAGCATAGACCATGCTGGCTGGAAGCTAAGGAAGTTAAAGTTGAAAGTATCTGGATATATCAACCTGAGGGGAAACAGTTCAGCTTAAAGTGAGCACTGGTAAAACTTGATTATTGAATATCTGGACATATTGCTCTTAAATAAAGCAAAGTCATCTTAATAAGTGGAAGGCCTAGTGTAGAACCCACAACAGAAGCCTAAAGGACCCCCTCAGGCTTTGTGAGATTTAAAGATTGTTATGCTAGGGTGGCCTCCGTCTCTCAGACCGTGTAGGATTAATTGCACTGTCTTGTTAAGGGTGTGTGTGTGTGTGCATGTGATACTTTTAATGACCAGTTAAAGTTTGCCCAAGGGGAAAAGTAATAATCGGTGCCTTGGGTAGCATGACAGGAGAGCAAGGAAATATTGTGCAGAGAGTCCTTAACTTATGGCCATAATTGAATCTACAATTTTGAGCGTGAGTTGTGATAGTCATAAAATAGGTCACAACATGACCGCACCTGAGAGGTGACCTTTGTTGTGGTGGTGTAGAATACATAGTCTCCCGGTTTCTAGCCCTGTGCCTTAACTGCTAGACCAAACTAGCTCTAGTTTGGCTATCCAACTTGAAAGTTTGTGGTGAGAGGTTCTGTCTCATAGGGGAGGCAACAGTGCAAGAAGTCCTCTCTGCTTGGCTCTTCATGTTCTTTATAATTTAGTTATGAAATCTATATCAATATACTTTACTCAAGCCACTCTGCATAATGCCCCTTCCTCCTATTTTTCCCACACAAAAGCCATGTAAAATGGGCTAGGCCAGGGTCCTCAATCCCCCAGGCCTTGAGCCTTTTGGAACCGGGCCTCGAAAGTAGCAGGTGAACACATGTGTGCATGCTTTGTTTGCACGAACAGCAAACATACATGCCTGCCACTCGTGCAAATAGAGCTGCATGCCAACTATCACTCAAGCAAAACCATCCTTTCTCTCCCTCCCCCCCCCCACTGATCTGCAAAGGCAGAAAGATTGGAGAACTCTGGGCTAGGCTGAGAGAAAAGGGCCCCAAGTCATCAGGTAGCTTCCTTTAACACTAACAGTAACAGAGTTGGAAGGGATCTTGGAGGTCATCTAGTCCAACCCCCTGCTCACACAGGAGACCTGTTCTAGGGATTTGAACCGCCGAACTGCCGACCTTTCTGATCGACAAGCTCAGTGTCTTAGTCACTGAGCCTTCCATGCTTTATCAGATTAACATAGTTTATTAAAAGCTTTTGTGAGCTATAGCTCACTTCATCGTGAAATATAGTTTTTCTGGTTTAACATTTTTCTTTGAGTTGTAAAATAAAATAAGATACAAAATACAACAGTAAATAATAAAACGGTGGGGAGGAAGAGGGGGAAGAGAAGTGAAGAAGGATAAGAAAAAAAAAAGAAAAAGAAACATTGACTTCCGACTCTCTCTGTTGCAGTAAAATAAGGCATTAACATCAAATCACAACTTTTTGTTTTTTCGTAATAATATGAACAAGCCATTTCTATAAAGATCTATCAATCTGATAGGTAAAACCCAAAATCAAAGTTAGCCAGGTTCCATGCTTTAGGGGAAACTGGTTTCTAGTTCAGCATCTTAATCACTGCATCAAACTGGTTCTCTTAATGAAAAACATTTGGTGGGAATTGACAAGATTTTGCAGAAAACTGGTGAATTGTGCTTCAGAAATTCATCAACCTTTGCAGACAAACACAAACAGGGCAGATAATTAATTTGAATAGTAGAGAAGCAATACAGAAGAGTATCCTGAGTCCAGAAGGAGAAGGGCGGTATAAAAATTCAATAAATAAATAAATATAAAAAATTCAATAAATAAAAATGTGGTGGTGCTGATAGCCTCCAGCCCAAAGGATTATAGAGGTGGGAAACCCCTTGCTGAACACATCACATAATGTTTTCCCTTATGAAGGAGATGGAAGTTGCGTTAATTTACAGAAAGAATTAGTATGGATGCAAGCAATGCATGTACACAGAAGCTAGAAAGACAAAAATGCAATTGTGTTACACCTGAGTGTTTTTTTAAAGTTATTCTAAAATTTTTTTTAAAAACCCACCCTCTGTTTTTTGAGCGTCAATCTTGCAGATCAGAATTCTCATTTCAAAACATAAAAGGCGTAACACCCCGTTCATTCATTCATATTCTTAGTAAACCACCTTGGGAGGGAATCATAAAAGTGTATTAAAAACATAACCAGTTTGAATCATAAGTATGTGGCTTGAAGGAACCAAAACTATAAATATCTCTGGAATCCACAGGATTTCAAATTTACAGTAATATTCCCTAGATATTTCCAGCATTCAAGCTGACCTGTTTGAGTTGTAACATGGTGATAAATAAGGGGTTACAGCTCGCAAGGCTGTGTCACAATGAATCCTTTAGATCACATGTCTGAGCATCTATAATTGAGATATTTGTCTGAACACAGCGTGAGCGTTTCCCAGCTAGCTTTACCACATCCCAGCCAAAGTCTCTAATTAACACCGAAGCACACACAGATCTGGAGAGGGAAGAGTCACCAAGTCCAATCAGTTCAAAGAGATCATCACCTTGTATAAAGAGACAATAACAGAGCAAATCAGCTGTGTCAAGTGCTCCCTGAATAGCCTCACTGGAAAACACAGAGCCCACAGGTTAGCACCTCCTCATGTTGCATCTGTAGCAGCTTAGCAGTCAACAACAGATGAAATGTGCCAGAAACTAGAAAAGTTACCATCTGTATAATTTTACTTGTTCCTTGAAAGAGCTTCTTATTCAGCTTTGTCCAGTAGGTTCCAAAATAATAAGCCTAACGTATAAATGATAAATCAATACTGTTTGCAACTCAGAATGCTGATTACAACCACCTGATTAAAGCCTTGGCCTTCTATATGAGTGTTGACATCAAAGGACTGGGGTTTCAGAAGTGAAGTCACGTAATCTTGATGTTTTGCACCACCAATTCTGCAGATATTTTTGGTCATCATCCTTTCCACAGTCACAATAGAATAGCCAGTGCTATATAGTGGCAGGGACAGCAAGTCATTTCATTGTGTGTGTCATTTACTGGCGTAGAGATAGTTATCTATTCATCCTTGAGCTGGCCCAAAGCAATGCTAACAGGAAAAGTGTGCTGTCCCAATCGCCTATTCTTTTCTTGCCTCTATTATAGAAGTGGTCCATATTTGGATCCAAAGCAGGCAAAGATGATTCAAATCCGACGTTCAGGGTGCTCTTGCTTAGTCTTGGCTTAAAGAGAAATAGGTGAAAAAAGGACTAAGCAGAAGTGAAGCAGGAAAGATAGATAAATAACCTTTATTTATCTGTAAAGTACTGTAAAGTAGGACTGTAAAGTACTGTGAAGTGGTATATAAGTCTAAGTGCTATTGCTACCAACCAGCTGATTGTACCATGCTAAATGACAAAGGGGACAGGGTCTCCTTGAGGGGTGGTGTCCAACCTTGGCAATTTTAAGCTTGTGGCTTTCAATTGGTTTGGATTACAGTTCTTATCATATCTTGCAGTGCCCACATTTCAGCCAGGGGTGAAATGCTCCTGGTTTGGACCGGATCGCCCGATCCGGTAGTGATGGAGGCTGGTGGTTCAGAGAACCGGTAGCAAAAATCCCTGCCCTCCCCCCAATACCCAGCTGAGCTGCACAATCATCAGAGGCTTTTTTTTTTACTTTTAAAAACATTATTTCCTACAACCTCTTTGGCTGAAAAAAATGATTTTAAAAATAAAAACAAAAGGCTCTGATGATCATGCGGCTCAGCTGGGATCCTCAGAGGCTTTTAAAAGCATTTTTTCTACAACCTCTGAAGAGGTTGTAGAAAAAAATGCTTTTAAAAGCCTCTGAGAATCCAAGCTGAGTTGCCTGATCGTCAGAGGCATTTAAAAGAAAAAAAGCCTCTGTTGATCAGACAACTCAGCTGGGATCGTCAGAGCCTTTTGAAAGCATTTTTTTACAACCTCTTCGCCGAAGAGGTTGTAGAAAAAATGGTTTTAAAAGTAAAAAAAAAAAAATGGCCACGCCCACCCAGTCACATTACCGCCCAAGCCACGCCCACAGAACCGGTAGTAACAAATTTTAGATTTCACCACTGATTCTAGCCCTGTGTTGATATTTACTAATGTTAGACCAGCAAACAGGGATAGCAAATGCAATATCCTCCAAAGTGTTCCTGCCGTGCAGACTTCCCTCCAGGTTTTTTTTCCCGCATTTTGCAGACTTAAGCATTAAATGCCGTTTGAAAATCTTAACCCTAAAAATGAGATCTTTAGAGGAGCTGAGAGCAGAGGGATTTTCAATAGGCATTCACATGCGGTCTTATTATGCCGAATGAAGACTTACAGAGGGCTTGTTAGTTCTGTATTTGAGAAGTCTCTATTCTTTACACTGTATTATGTTGATTAATTGTGCTAGTGAATGGAAAGATTGAGTGGCGGTTATTTCAGCATCCATCTATTTGTTCATACTAACTTCTCTTGTTACTGAGAACTAAGGGACATCATATGAGCCACAGATAAGAATTAACAAGTTCCTTTCCTGGTTTTAAAGCCCAGTGCCTTAAGACTTTGAGTAGGACTCCATAAGCTACAGCTACAAATCAGGGATGTCACTTAAAAACTTGCCCATAACCGTGCTTAGTTTTCTCTTATTATCACTGTCCTGGAACAGGAAAGGATCAAAGTTTAAAGCCCCTGCTCTATAGCATCTCACAGTTTCAAATTAAAACTTTTTTTTTAATGCCTGTACTACGTTGTAATGCCAGTTATATCTAAACAGATACGTCATGTTCTTCCAAGACAAGGTACCTACTCAAGCAAGCTTAGAACAGAACTTGTCCGGGTGTGCAGTGGGTTTTAAATGGAATTGGATTAGGATTAGTTGGGTCAATACTAGTGCCAAAGTTGTTGATATAGAAGACAACCTGAAGGAAATGTAGTAAATTATTGGGGGAAAATATTATATCTTTCTCATAAAGCATAGATGAGGCATGAGTAGAATTTACATGTCCAGTTGTCCAGTTATCTTACTGTACATTTGGTGGTTCTAGTTAATTAACCAGTGGAACAGCTTGCCCTCAGAAGTTGCAGTTCTTCATTACTGGAGGTTTTTAAGAAGAGACTGGACAGCCGCTTGTCCAAAAGGGTATAGGGCAGTGATGGCTAACTTTTTTGCCATCACATGCCAAAAGTGGGGGGAGTGTGGGGGGGGTCACTCGCATGCATGCCCACCACACCCATAATTCTATGCGCCCCGCCCCCCACGCATGCATGTGCGACTCCCCCTGCACTCCCCCACTTTTGGCATGTGATGGCAAGGTAGGCCCATTTTTCGCTCTCCCCAGGCTCCAGAGCCTTTCTAGGAGGCTGGGGAGGGCAAAAATGACCTTCCCCACTCCCTTGGAGGCCCTCCGAAGGTTGGAAACAGCCTTTTTTTAAACTTCCAGTGGACCCAAAAGGCCCGAAAGTCAGCTGGCCAGCGTGCGCATGCACACCAGAGCTGAGCTCACGTGCCCACCGATATGGCTCCGCATGCCACCTGTGGCACGCATGCCATAGGTTCGCCATCATGGGTATAGGGTCTCCTGCTTGAGCAGGGGGTTTGACTAGAAGACCTCCAAGGTCTCTTCCAACTCTATTTTGAATTAAGTTGTGAGTGCTCCATCACTGGAGATTTTTAAGGACAGCCATTTGTCCAGAATGGTATAGAGCCGTGATGGCGAACCTATGGCACGGGTGCCACAGGTGGCACGCGGAGCCATATTGCTGGGCACGCAAGCTCAGCTCTTGCACACATGCATGCACCAGCCAACTGATTTTCGGGCCTTCTGGGCCCACCAAAAGTCAGGAAACACACTGTTTCTGGCCTCCGGAAGGCCTCTGGGAGGGGTGGGGAAAGCCGTTTTTCCCTCCCCAGGCTCCTAGAAAGGTTCTGGAGCCTGGGGAGAGCAAAAAATGGGTCTACCAGACCCACGGTGCCATCATGTGCCAAAAGCAGGGGGAGCACAGGGGGACGGAGCGTATAGAATTATGGGTGTGGGCACGCGTGTATGTGACCCCACCGCGCTCACCCTGCTTTTGGCACGCAATGGCAAAAAGGTTAGCCATCACTGGTATAGAGTTTCCTGATTGTGCAGGGAATTAGTATAAAAGACCTCCAAGGTCTTTTCCAACTCTGCTATTCTGTTGTTCTGGTCATAGCAATCACAATAACACTTAGATTTATATACCACTTCACAGTGCTTTACAGCCCTCTCTAAGCAGTCTACAGAATCAGCATATAGCCCTCAACAATCTGGGTCCACATTTTACCGACTTTGGAAGGATGGAAGGCTGAGTCAACCTTGAGTCAATGAGAATCGAATTGCCAAACTGCTGGCAGTCAGCAGTAAGCAGAAGTAACCTGCAGTACTGCATTCTAGCCACTGCACCACCACGGTTCTGGTCCAGTGGTGGGTTGCTCCCGGTTCAGAACGGTTCACAAAAACTGGTAATAAAACCGGTAATAAAACTGGCGGGAGGCTCCGCCCACTGCCCCGGATGTTGTCATAGGTGTTCTGTGCATGAGCAGAAGCTCGGCATGCGTGCAATCCCATTGTGAACCAGTCGTAAAGGTAAGTAGAACCCACCCCTGTTCTGGTCATAACTGGATAGCTTTCCTCATGGTACGGCATGAAGAATTTCTGTTTAATTCCTTGACATTCTTGAAAAGTTTATTCCTCATGCTCTTTATGATATAAAGCCATCAAGGGATGTCATTCAGAAATTTAGATTGAAATGGCATTTATATTCCAACAACTCACAGCCCTGCCTCTTTCTTTCATTAAATCCAGGTGAAGTGGTGGACTGTTGAAGTGCTGCCTGGTTGAAATAATAAATAGGATGAGGATCAACAAATTTAACCTTAATTTGCACTGGTCAGAGATGTTGTTAATGGGTAGTTCATCTGTTCGGCTATGTAGTATTCAGTGTGTTCTGGAAGGAGTTGTACTCTCCCTAAATGATAAATTCATAAATCTATCAGTTCACAAATCAGCTATGCTCTAAGGGTGTTAAAACAAAACTTCTAAACTACTTCAGAGATGCAAGTATGTGTAGAAAGTTACCAAACCGCTGAGGCAATTTCACAAGGTAGCTGACAATGCAGAGGAGTCAATTGCAATTTTGGAATATAAACCTGACACCGATTTTTATTATGCTGTTTTAAATATAAACCTCCCAACACAATTGAAAGAAGAGCTCCAAGAAAATCTGCAACTTTTAAAAGAACAAGTTTGGGACTTTTTCTTCATGGGCATTAATAAAGTTGAGAAATCCCGGAGAAAAAGAGAAGCTTATAAGACTACTTGACAAACATACCAGAGAAGAAAAAACATTTTATTCCATGAAGACAAGCTGGAAGGAGTGACTTAATGAGTGACTTGGAATTAGGATGGATCTTTATCAATCTGATATTTGTAACTGAAAGAAAAAGATGTATTAGCTTAAAGAAAAGTTTAGAGTTTTAAAAAGGCTGTGTACAAGAAGAAAATGTAATTCTATGAGGGTAACTTGGAGGGATCTAAATTTAATGAGTTAATTGGAGTTAGAATTTTATTGGTCTGAAAGTGAAATTTAAAGAATGTATCTTAAGAGGAAGTTTAAAAAAAAGATGTATTTGAATGTTTTGATTTTAGAAATGTTTTTAAAGAAAAGTTTAGGTTGTTAAAATGGATGAAAAAAAGATATTTTTCCTTTTAAGATTAAAGAATCTGAAAAAATACAGTGAATTTTGTTAATATAAATGGTGATAATTTATAAAGATTCTTAAGTGCAAATAGAAATATATATTATTTCCACAGTAAGGAAGGTAAAGCAGAAATGATTAAGTTGATTGTTTTATTCAAAGAGGCAAATATATTTAATTAGCATAGCAATAACAAAAGCACTTAGATTTATATAGAACTTCACAGTGGTTTACAGCCCTCTCTAAGCGGTTTACAGAGTCAGGGTATTTCCCCCAACAATCTGGGTCCTCATTTTACCCTCCTTGGAAGGATGGAAGGCTGAGTCAACACTGAGCCTGGTGAGATTCGAACTGTCAAATTGCAGGCAGCAGAAGTAGCCTGCAGTACTGCACTCTAACCACTGCACCACCTTGATTCTTAATAAAACATAATACATTATGTTTTTATTTCGATGTTACTTCTAGATATTGCCCATTGGCTTTCAATTCATTTTAGGTTCAAGTCATGTCACTTCACTTATGTAGATTATTGTAATACACTTTATATGGAGCTTCCTTTAAAGATTCTACAGAATATGAGCAAATTGCTGTAACCCCACTGTTGGCAGGTAGTACCTGTTACAGGCAAATAACTCTGAATGCAGGCTATTGGTGCTTATTTGGACCTATAAAACCCTTATCTGGTTTGGTTACTAGAAAACTGCAGGGCTGTGTGCTTTAAATTGAATCATCCAATCCACACCACATGTTCCAAGTGGGAATCCTAAAGGTTTTCCAAGTGTGGGAAATTTGGGGGAAGGAAAGAAAATTGTTTGTTTCTCAGTTGTGCCATGATCCTTCTAGAAACAAGATACCTGGAGATCTGGACAGTGACCTCGTTCCTGATTTTAAGAATGGCTGTTAAAACTGAGTTGTTCAGTAGGGCCCTTGTCATTCAGGATGCCTAATAGTTATCATCATTAAGGTTTTTGTATTTTGAATAATCATGTTATAATTATTAATCATTAGATAATGTTTTAGGTATTTACTGTGGTCATTAAAATGTAAAGTATCATGAGTCCTTTGGGAGTAGGACAATGTAAAAATATAATGAATGAATAAATAAATGAACGAATGCAAATTCCTTCAAAACGTGGAACCAAGTTTCTACTGTGTGTGGGGGGAAAGCCACTTTCTAATAGCACTAGTACTTAGATTTATATGCCGCTTCACGGTGCTTTACAGCCCTAAGCAGTTTACAGAGTCAGCATATTGCCTCCAACAATCTGGGTCCTCATTTTACCCACCTTGGAAGGATAGAAGGCTGAGTCAACCTTGAACCTGGTGGGATTTGAACTGCCAAATAGCAGGCAGCCAGCAGTCAGCAGAAATAATCTGCAATACTGCACTCTAACTACTATGCCACCAAGGCTCAATGTTATTAACTATACTTAGGAAAATCTAAAGTACTCCCTCAAATGTTCCCCATGCCAAAATATGGCAAGTAACTTTCACGTGTTGGGACATTTTTGGTGATTGCTCCCCTACTTTTGATGGTCTCTCTGCTGAGGTATGTCCAGAACCGACATTTTTATTTTCCTCAATATTTCAATTTGTAAATCTGATCGCCAACCTATGTGAACCTTCATAAAAATATTTTTCAAGTACACCCCGGTTGGTTTCTCTTGTGTTCTATATTTTGATTATCGTGTTTGTCTATTTGCATTGTTTGGATTGTATTTGAAGATCTGAGTGCTTTCTAAGTGACCCTGTGAAAATATTTTTCTTTCTTTGAAGGGCAGCGTCGAATTGAAACACGATAAACAAGTGAGCACTCAAACAAAATCTAAAGATGCATTGATTGCCTAGTATTGATGAGGTGCTTTGCATCATGCAGACATGTCAATCTGTTCAGCCATGAGTTGAGGCAGGGCTGATCTGCTTAGAATGGCTGATGCCGCTTTTCTCACAAACGGTGCATAGACCTAGAGAAGCTGCTGTTACATAGCTGGGGTGGGGGTGGGTGGGATATGAAATAGCTGTTCTACTGATTATACGGGGGGACACTGTCTCATGTCACAGAATCACTGCTTCTCTTGGACTTCAAGGAAGCCAAGACATCTTTTGAAGATCTGTCTAGAAAGATGAGTAAATATAATAAATACATCTATAACTCTTCTGAGGTTAACAGACCAGGAAGAATTCTTTTCTTTTTTTCCCCATTTTTTTTTAATTTGTAAGGGCTGTGTTCCCTCTGGGAAATCTGTAAAGCTTTGAAGGACCGGTTGGCTATGAATAAAGCCAAGGTCAAAACTAGACAGCATAAGAAGTCTTTCTCTATTCTCTCTCTCTCTCCCTCCCTCCCTCCCTCCCTCTCTCTCTCTCTCTCTCTCTCTTCCTTTTTTTCTCTTTCAGACTGATAAACATGTTTATTCCTGTCTCACATCCATTTTGATGTCTCTTCCCTTGTCTTTCTGTTCCTTCCTTATCCTTCCTTCTTCTATTGTACTTCACAGTCCTCCTCTCTATCTCATTCCCTCTTCCATACTTTTTCTTTTTTCTGTTTCTCATTCTATTCCTCTTGCCTTCTTCCTCCTAGGCTGAACTGAAAACTTCTAACATCATAGGAACAAAACTGCCTAATCTGCAATTTGCTGATAATAAGAGGCAAGTCTATGGCTTACAGGGAAAACTAACAGCATTCGGTCAATAGCTCCAGCATGGTTGATCTGTAGACATGCATATCATTCATAGAAATGCTCATTCATTTCTTCATTCTATTTTTCTCATTCATCCATGCATATGTGATGTAATAAATCCTGGCAACATATGCAAGTTCAAACATACACCCTTACAAGCAAATTGATTCTAAATACCACAAATATTCATCTTGCCTTGTTTTCCACTCCACTCAAAATGAAGTCACCGCCTTCAGCTTTATCCTGAATGTATCATTCAGTCTTGCCATCTTGCTTGAAGATCAGAAGGACTGACTGGGTGGGGTCAACAATAGCAAGAACATCTTTAGCCTCCTGGCTGTATCTGTTGGTACTCATTTTTTTAGTACCAACTCTCAGGATTGAACTGTGTGATCCTTGGTGATCCCTGAGCTTGGTTGCTTTCTTTCAGACTTTTCATTACCGAAGTAAGTGACATAATCAATTCTAGAAGGGAATGCAGTTTGCCGCTTCATTTCAGCACTGATGAAATATCTGCAAGAACACAAAACAAAAATGAACCATCTGCAAGAAAACAACCAACAACCCAGAATACCTTGATTGTTCTGACTACCCTTGTTTCCGTGCTGACTTGAGTGCGTGTGTGTGTTTGTGAGTGGGGCTTGGATTTCCCCTAAAAACAAATGATGTATGTATGGTTAAGGCGCATCACACTGTATGGGGTGTCTTCATTGGCTTTGGAGGAATGTAGGGAGGAGCACGCTGGGGCAGGCCAGAGCCCCTCAAGATTGGGATGGCTTGTTAGAAAGGAGGAACGGGTGCAGGATGACTTAGAGAGGGCAAGCGGTGGACATGAGGAGCAATGGAGCTCAGGTGATGAGCAAGGACTACCCCCTCCTGATCCCTAATCACAGAGAGTGGAGAGAAGGCAGGAACAGCGCAGGCTGACCCAACGACTGGAGAAGAGAGCTCCCCGCCCCTCTTCACAAGGCACACCTGCGGACTGAGATTTAAAAGAATTAAGGAGACGTTGGGGAGGGGCATTGTTGGGAACAAATGCTGAATTGGTAGAGTTTGGTGTGCTGGTACAAACAGTTGGAGTTTGCAGGACTGCTTGCTTCTTCCTTACTTGTGGACTCAGTACTTTGTTTCTGACTTTATGGACTCATTGTTTGTTCCTTCTTTTGTGAACTCCTTTCCCTTTGTTTTGCTGGACTGGGTGCAGCCAGAGGCTGCTGCAGGTGTGGGTGTGCACTTTGTTCTGGGACTTGCCAAGAATGTGGGAGCATTTGGGGGGCAATTTGGAGCATTAAAGGGGAGTTTGAACTCTCAGCTGGCTGTGTGACCTTGTCCCGAGTCATCACATGCAGTTTCAGAGCATCTATGGGCTCCTCTTCAACTCAGCACATGACAAGGCCACTTAAGGGATAGTTCTGCTGCAAGATAACATTGGCATGATTTGCTTGTGGGGAGCTTCTAGTGACATCAACCCACCTACTTCAAGATAAAGAATATATGCAAATATAACTCTTACAGACATGCATCTTGTTCTACCCATACTTACATGTCTTAATGGAATATAAATAAAACCTACTTTCTTCCACATACTTTAGGCCAGAACAGGATTCTTTATGCTGCTATGCTCTACCTGTGAGTAGAGACAATGAGATTTTCTTAATTTTTTTTCTCAAATACCCTCTTTATACAGATGAATTTGCAAACTGACAGAGCTGCTAATCTGCTGGGCCTGCTCACATCAACATAGCAGGTAGAAGCCAAAAGCTGACGCATGCAGCACTTGCTATAATCTGAAAACCAAGTGCAGGAACCAGAGCTAACAAAAACTTGGCAACAATGGATACAAGGCAGCATACCTTTTTGTTTGGTGTATCCCACAATTCAAGAATACTTTGGAAGAGAAGGCTCCCTTATAATCCTAACTGCCAGGTAAAATACCAGTCAATACCAGAAAAGCAGATTGCATGAGCAATTAAAATTAATGTTAAGAAAAAATGGATATGCTAAACCAGTGATGGCTAACATTTTCCGGACTGAGTGTCCAAAGCGTGCATGTCTGAACCCTCCCCTCCAAATGCAATGCACCTGCAGCCCCCTGCATGCGCCCCACCCCCACACATGCATGTATGCCCCCCCACATGCATTTGGCCCCCCGTGCATGCGAGGCAGAGACCCAAAAAGCAGCTGGCTGGCAGGAGGCACGCGCGCATTCACAGTGGAGCTGAACTGGGGCGATGGCTCGTGTGCCATCAGAGAGGGCACTGCATGCCACCTCTGGCACATGTTCCATAGGTTCACCATCACGGTGCTAAACTAAGCATTTTAACCACTGACACTGGACCTGAGTCTCCCACAGAGAGAAGAAACTTTGGCAGGAATAACAAATCCCATCTTTAAGTGCCGTAAAGCCAGGGCTTATTTTATCCTTAAAGAAGACTATTTTCAAAACAGCAGACACTCCCATACAGTGCATGATGCTTGACATCCAAGCCTACATTATCTGACAATGTGAACATTTGGAAATGTTCAACAGCTGAGAGGAGCTTACAAAAATAACTCCAATTGTGCGAAACAGAGGCTTCATTATCACCTCTCAATGGCAAATCCTGTGTTGATGGCATTTCATTTCATGAATGCCTCAATTTGAACTCACTTCCCCTTGACAGCAGGAAAACTGTTGGGAAGATCTATCTCAGTGTGGCGACCCTCAAGATTATCTTCCCTTTCATCCCCAAATACAGGCACAGATTTTAAGTCTGTAGACCTCTCAGAAGAAAGGAGAGATCCCACAGCTCCTATCACCTCTCCAAAAGACCAACTGTTGCAGGAATGTTTTCTTATATCTCCCACGTTCTACTGATACCACCCAAATCTTTGAGGAGACAAGTGATAAATTATGTTCTCACCTATCACAGCAGCTCTTTCTAATACCACGTCCCATCTTTCTCTCTGAGCTTCAAGGCCCACCAGAGCTTTGTGGGTGTGAATGGATCATCTTACTTAGCAGATTATTAGTATAATTGGCATTGCCAGAGTGTGCAGCTTTAGCTCTAGGTAGGTGTCGATGTCATAGAATGAGACTGGATTTTTAAAAAAATTTTTTGCACTGTAACTATATTGACGCTTAAGGAACATATACTGGGAAAGAAAACTTAATCCTCACACAAGGCAACTCTTCAGTAGGGTGTCACGTTATTCAAGTTGGAAATGTTATTTATTTATTCTGTCTGACAGTCATCTGCACTGGGTCCAGCCTTTTGGATTTCATTTGCCAATGTATCACACAAAAATGTAAACGATTCTACAGCAAGGATGACACAATAACAAAGATTTGGAGGGTGATTTCATTTCTTTTTCGGCGTGATGGTGGTGTTTAGTAGCTGACTCAGGTTTCCCCAAAGGACTGTTATTGGTTCAAAAATATATATTATAGATGTGCAGCTGGGCAACCCTTGCAAAAGAAATTTGGGAAGGATGTTGCTAAACAAGACAATTGTTAAGTGAAATTTGCCCATTTTGTGACCTTTCTTGACACAGTTGTTAAGTGAATCACTGCAGGTGTTAAGTTGGCAACATGCTTGTTAAGGATATTCTTGGCTCATAACCAATGTTGTGGGTTATTGTGCAGAGTACCCTTTGAGTAAATGCATGAAAAGCGACTGGGAGTGGTTGTGAACAATCACAGTGACAAACAAACACACTGAGTTGTTGTCTTTTACTTTTAGAAAAAGTAAAGCAAAGTCCAAAAACAATCCAAGTCATACACAGGTAAGACGAGAGTTAAAAGATCAATCCAGGGATATTTCAAGTACAAAGTCTTCTTACCAGTTGTAGTCATACACAATAAAACAGTTCTTCTTGAGTTTCAAAACAGGAACAAGTTCAATATCAAAACATTCAATAAATAGTAGAAAGCAACATGTAGCTATGATCAAACAGTGATCATGCAGAGAGGTCAGGTAGAGAGTTACAGCAAATAAGCAGGTAAAATGGTGTAGTATCCACCCAAGCTATGATCCTGACTTCCCTTAAATACATTGGCTACAGAGCTTAGCCAATCAGGATACAGGATGATGCAATACAGTCTTAAAGCAATATAATACCTTTCTGACTGTAAACATACATTGTTGGTTTATATATTGCCTGACCTACTAGTTAGACAAATAACCATTTCCTAACAATGTTTGTTAAGTGAATCCTGCTTCCCCATTGACTTCGCTTGTCAGAAGGTCGGAAAAGGGGATCTCCTGACTGCAACTATCATAAATACATGCCAGTTGCCAAGCCATCCACATTTTGATCATGTGACCATGGGGATGCTGCAATGGTTGTAAGTCTGAAAAACGGTCATAAGTTACCTTTTTCTGTGCCATTGTAACTTCAAACGACCAGTTGAGGACTGTCTGTACACCTTAAATCACTGATCTGTCATCCAGGCAAAATAAAACAATACTTGACTGATAATCTAAAATAAAATGAAAGTATTTTTTATTATGAAGTATTTATCTAGTATTTTTAAGCCATTTATTTTACGTAATTTCATTTTTAATATTTCATTGTTGCTCCCACTTGTGGTATTTTCAAAACAGTGGAGGGGGCCAAGCTTTAAAAGCTTTTTCCAGCTTCTCTTTGGGGCAAACAATAATAAAGTGGTCATTTTTACATCATTAAAGAAAAGAGATGCATCCCCACGAAACAAGGCATAATCCTGCAATTTAAATTATTGGTGTTACTCTCTAAGGCTTTCACAGCTTGGCATCTCCAGGACTGACTCCACCAAATGGATCCCATCTGGCCTGCTAGATCACACAGGGAGTGGCTTTCTGGTGTCCAAGAATTCCAGGATGTCCAAGCAGCCAAAGCTAGAAGCTGCTGGTTCTCTGTTGCAGCCCTAAAGCTGTGGCTGGGCTCCACCTGAAATCAGACTCCCTCCCCCCCCTTCCTGATAGCTTTTAGGAAGTTATTAAAAGTGAAGAATTTTTTAAAAAACACACTTATTGTTAACACCAACCCTGCTGCATTAATTGTTTTCCTTCCTTCCTTCCTTCCTTCTTTCCTTCCTTCCTTCCTTCCTTCCTTCCTTCCTTCCTTCCTTCCTTCCTTCCTTCCTTCCTTCCTTCCTTCC
>WNWU01000002.1:11552305-11565642 GCA_012654045.1 Ptyas mucosa | reverse complement strand
TCCTTCCTTCCTTCCTTCCTTCCTTCCTTCCTTCCTTCCTTCCTTCCCCCTCTCTCTTTCCTTCCTTCCTTCCCTTTTCCTCTCTTCCTTCCTCCTTTTACCTTCCTCTCTCCCTCCATTCCTTCCTTCCTTCCCTACCTCCTTTTTCCTCACTCCCTTTCTTGCAATTTGGATTGTATGTTGTTTTAAAACAGCTGTTGTTCTTTGCACTGTAGTGTTGTAATAATATTACCAAGATCTGCAAGACTGCAGATGGAAATCTAAATAAACATTTAAGATGATTAGAAATATCAAAAATAATTGTTGTACTTTATATAGAATTGGAGTTAGGAGAAAATCTGACCAGGCAATTTATGAGCCTGTTAAATTTCCTGTCCAGATGTTAACAATTGATAGGCAGGTTCAAGATCTGTCCTTTGATTTCTCATTTTCTAGACATGAATCACCTGAATCTTCTTTCTTTTATAGTGATCCCCAACCTTTCTGGCATCAGGGACTGATTTTGTGGAAGACAATGTTTCCAAGGACTAGGGTGGGGATGGTTTCGTGTGAAACCTAGGTCCTGTGATTGCGCAAATAAAGCTTCGCTCGCTTTCCACTTGCATGGCCTGGTTCTTAACAGGCTACAGCCTGGTTCTGGTCCACAGTCTGTGAGTTAGGGAGTCCTGTTCTCCTCGGGCAGGTAACTTTTGGGTTACCTCACTACCTACATCTGGCAACACCTGACCAAAGAACACAGGATGAGAATAATGATGTTTTGCCTACATGCAAATCAGTGGTGGGTTTCAAAATTTTTTACTACCGGTTCTGTGGGTGTGGCTTGGTGGGTGTAGCAGGGGAAGGATAGTGTAAACTCTCCATTCCCTCCCCAATCCAGGGGAAGTTTACTGCAAAATCCCTATTTCCTCCTGATCAACTGGGACTTGAGAGGCAGAGAATAGATGGGGGCAGGGCCAGTCAGAATTTTTACTACCGGTTCTCTGAACTACTCAAAATTTCCGCTACCGGTTCTCCAGAACTGGTCAGAACCTGCTGAAACCCACCTCTGATGCAAATGGGTGGAGCTGGAAGACTTGGTTCTGAGTAGGCTAGCTTTATTTGGTTTTTGCTCAGTGGTGGGATTCAGCCAGTTCGCACCACTTCGGGAGAACCGGTTGTTAACTTTCTGTGCAGTTTGGCAAACTGGTTATTGGAAGAAATCATTAGGGCAGAGAACCGGTTGTTAAATTACTTGAATCCCACCACTGTTTTTGCTGTATGCAAAAACAGTGATGAAGGCTTATAAGAAGGCTTATATTGGAAAAGCAATGCAAAATAGTGTTTCAGTAATTGGACAATTTGCCACCAAATTCCAGCAGTGGTTCATATCACAGGCATGGCCCAGGTATTGATGGTTGTTGATGGTTTTTCCACCTTTCAATTTTGTCTCTAGCACTTTTCTCACTTTTGGGATCCCTTCTTTACTAATCACATTCTTAACTTCTCCACCTTTGAAGTGATCCAACTGTAAAATGTTATCATTCGGAGCAAACAACCTCCCCACAAGCTTCCCCAGCGCCATCTGCACCAGACTCTAAGTACCTGTGGAAAGCGAAGCTTGCTCCCTTTCCCCCTGAAATGATTCTAATGCACCAGGCGTTTCTCTCCCTCTCTCTCTCACCATACTCGTAACGGAAATCCTGGAAGGTGCGCTTGCTCTGTTTCCAGCAGCAGAGACACATGCGCAGAAGGCATGGCCGACTCTCAGCACTGCAGATTCTAAGAAAGACTTCCAATACAGTTCCAGACAGGATTCAGAAGTTCAGGCTATGAGTGGCTGACCAACAGGAAGATGAATAGTTGTCTGCCGCACCTATTTGTCTCTGCCCCCTGCCTTTTATCCCCAAAGCTAGGGTAGGGCTTAGCTATCAGTGGTGGCTCTTACGTCCTGAGGATCAGCCCATAGCTTCCTGCTGCTCTCCTCTTCTCTGCTTTCTATGCATCCGCATGTCAGGCATGGGACCCAGCTGTTCCTCCTCTTCCTCATCAGCCACCTCCGGACCTGGGGACTGTTGACTCTTCATCTGGGGGCTGATGGATGGCCTAGCTCCACCTCTGTCTTCCCACTTCCCCCTTGGAGCTCTCAGATTGCCTTAATGCAGGCCACGACTCCCACTCCACCTCCATATCTGATTTGGCTGCTGGAGGGGCCGGTGGCCGATAGGCCACAACATTACCATCAGGAATCCAATGCAATACAAGGTATAGATGCACAATTTGGGAACAAGTTCACAATTTTTTCAGAATCTGATGAACAGAATCTACAGCCATTTTTGCTAAAGTTTGGAAGTTCGGTGAGCAGCTTTAGTCTGCCAAAAGAAAACCATGTAAAAATTTAAGAGAAATGTTACACTAAACTGATTTCTGTACAAACTGCTTTTCTTTTCTAAAATTAAAACTAAGGTTAACATAAATATATGTACAAGGTTAACACACACATCCAGATACCATAAGACAAATTTGCTAATATTTAGATAAATGTGTGTTATAATTATTATAATGAAATCTGATTATACTACAGATAGTCCCCGACTTACAACAGTTCAAAGTTATAACGGCACTGAGAAAAGTGACTTATCACCATTTTTCACACATTGCAGAAGCTGCATGGTCATATGATCAAAATTCGGAAGCTTGGTAACTGACTCGTATTTATGATGATTGCAGTGTCACAGGGTCATGTGATCACCTTCTGCAAACGTCTGACAAGCAAAGTCAATGGGAAAGCCAGATTCATTTTATAACCATGTTACTAACTTAATTGCAGTGATTCATTTAAGTGTGACAAGAAAAGTCATCAAATAGGGCAAAATTCACTTAACAAATGTCTCACTTAGCAATAGAAATTTTGGTGTCAATTATGGTCGTAAGTCGAAGACTACCTGTATAGCAGCCCTACAGAAAGCCACGTTACCCAAATTCTTTTATTCTTATATCTACTTGAAGAAGAGTCTCTGCCCAAGGAATTATTTTACAATTCTCCTCAGACCTTCATTAAATTAAATCATTCTGCTCTCTGCCAAAAATATCACATCATTGAGACAGAACCGGCAGTGATATTAAAGGGTGTTGCTTTTCTAAGTCTCTGACCAATACATAATTGAGCTTATATTTCAAGGCCGCATTTTGTGCAACTGAAACTTTTCGAAAGATCCTTCATATTTCTGTGATCTCTGATGAAAGAAAGAAAAAGAAAGAAGGAAAGAAGGAAGGAAAGAAAGAAAGAAAAAGAAAGAAAGAAAAGTTAGCTTGACAGAGATTTCGAAAACATCTGGTTACTTTGGGAGAAGCCTTTCAGTGGCACTTCTGAATGATGCTGCATTATAACATCGATTAAATCCATGTATTATTTCAAAGTCAAAAAGCCGGCACAGCTAATAGATGTGTTAATGAAGACTGCCAATCCATGTGCTGCCAACAATTTTACTAGCAAGGTCTCAAAAGAACAGTTGCAAGATTACTGCATATTACAATATGGCAATTACATGTATTTACCTTAATTATATACTTAGACATAATTATAATAATTGCATGTATAGGTCATATTTGACAAAATTTTAAAAAGGAAAACTCTAGCAAAGCTCACCATAAGACTGATGAAAGAAATACGGTGATGCTAGGAGAAATTTAAATAGAAGGACATTTTAAAAAGAGCTTTAATCTTCAGACACAATTTGATATTGATATTTGTGAGGGAGAAGTCTACCATATTCCACATTGCTGATCCCATATACAGTACTTAATTCTTGAGTATTAATTTCTCCTCTTTCTCCCTCTTTAAGAAATATTATTGTTAATTCCAGAGTCAGCCAGATGTTCAGCCTGGATTTGGCATTTTTGTCCATCTCTTGAGACATTCACAAGGATCTGGCATAGAGAGAGTAGATGTTTGGTGGTGTTAAAGGTATTGTTAAAGTATTGTTGGAGAATGTAAGCTGTTCAAACCAAAGCTGCCATTTGCAATTGACTGATAGTGATTTTGTCAATGCTGATGATGTTCAAGAGATGCTCTAGATGTTTTAGGATTGCACCCAAGGGTCCTATTATGATTTAATCCTGCTTTTACTTTCTTTTGCCATAGTCATTCTACTTCTGTTTGTTGTGATTTTTCTCCAGCTCTTTCTCTTCTCTTCTCTTCTACTGTCTCCAAATATTATCACATCCTTTATCCAGATGTTTTTGCCTTTGTTGTTGACAATTGTTAAATCTGGAGTGTTATATAGCAGATGCTTGTCTATCTGAATTCTAAAATCATAGAACACTTTAGCTTCCTCATTTTGCATTTTTTATCCATTTTGTGGTCCCACCAGTTCTTGCTCACAGGCAAATGGTATTTTTTGCAGATCTTCCAGGCACCATTGTTGCTAATGTGTCATGCTGTTGTTTGCAATCTGACTGTGCAATCTTCTTGCAGCTGCTAACTAGGCGTTTCTACAACTTCTTTACAAAGGCTGTCGCTGTCTTCTCAATTCTGGTTTTGAATGCATTTGTCTCTAAGGTTTAGTCTTGTGCAGCCAAAATTAGCCCCTCTATCTCTTCAACTTTTCTGCTCTTAACCATTGCCAGGTCTTGTTGCTATTTGCTTTATCTGCTAGGGTGTTTTTTTTAAACTAGCTGTGTAATACTTTGCCTTACCATGTCCCTTTTCTATTCTTCATTTGCTCTTTTTTGTCAGTTAGTTTATTATCATAGTTCGTCCCACAGTCAGCCAGATGTTTATAAGAGGATTCAACATTTTTATCCGCCTATTGAGTCCTTCCCAAAGAGCCCTTTGCCCTGGGAGAGGCAAAGTTGTTTTCTTTGATGGTGTTAAAGGTGTCATCTCAAGATGTAAGCTGTTCCAAGTATTATTATTATTAGCAAAGAGATATACCAGTTCCAGCTCACACTGATGAAAAAAGTGTGGTCCATCATGATACCTTATGCCACCAGACTTGAAATTTTGGGCTTGGACAACCTAGAACTGCGCTGCCTACAGTCTGACCTAAGTGTAGTACACAAAATTGTCTGCTACAACATCCTACCTGTCAATGACTTCTTCAGCTTCAACCTCAATAATACATGGGCAAACAATCGATATAAATTCAAGGTAAACCACTCCAAACTCAATTGCAGAAAATATGACTTCAGCAACAGAGTGGTCAGCACCTGGAATGTTCTACCTGACTTGTTACATCCTCAAACCCCCATAGCTTCAACCTTAAACTGTCTGCTGTGGACCTCACCCCATTCCTAAGAAGTCCGAAAGGGGGCGTATATAAGCACACCATTGTGCCTACCGTCCCTGTCCTACTGTCCCCATTTATCTGTACTTACTTCCTTTGTTTATCTTTATGTTTATACCTATACCTGCTATCTTGTACATGTCCAACAAATTAATTAATCCATTTAATTAATTCATTTAATCAATCAATCAATCAATCAATTAATTAATTAAATATGAACTGCAGAACCACTTCCTTTGCTGAAATGGAAATATGACAAATAGAAAATAACTAGCATACATACCACTTGATGTTATAGCCTTTTAAAGCTAAGCTTTGGTAAGCAGTATGTTTAATCGGTTTAAATAAAGCCTAGTTTTTATTTATTCATGAAGCTTACCTATTGCTTTCCAGTGTTTGGCACCAGTGTTCAGTCCTAACTGCATTATACATGCTGCAGTTTTCAAAAATGCAAGCGGGATTATGAAGATTTGTAAAATAAATATTTTTTTAATATTCTTTTGTAAACATTCCAGAATGCAAAATAACAGCAGTAAGTGGAAGCTCCCAATGTGTCTATTGATTACTGTTTTCTACAATTTCTTTTTTAAAAAAAATCTTTTGCAATGCTAGAAAATATGAAGATTTAGTCTATCTGACTGGCAAACCCAGCATTTAAGTTTTATAGAAATCATGAACTTTGCAAGGAGATAGATAACTCTGCAGAACCATATATTTATTTTTATTTTATGTATTTTATTAAAATTTATACGCCCTACTCCCGAAGGACTCAGGGCGGCTCACAGCAATAAAAATAAAACAATAAATAATACTAAAAATCCAATTAAAATCCGCAAGTTAAAACTATAGCTCCCAGACAGATCAGAAGATTTGCCAAAAAAGCCATGTCTTCAGGTCACTGCGGATAGAGCAGAGGTCAGGGGCCATCTGGAGCCCAGTGGGTAGCTCGTTCTAGGGGGTTGGTGCGGCCACAGAGAACGCCCTCATCCTGGGCACCATTGTCTGGCTGATGGCACCCAGAGGAGGGCAGTCCTATGTGAGCACACTGGGTGGTGGGAGGCCAGTAGGAGGTGGTCCTGCAAATACCCTGGGCCCATGCCATATAAAAAAAGTTCTTTCTGATATCAACAAAGACAAAAACAAAAATGACAAGTCTTTTTCTAGGACGGCATCTTTCAATTTATGTTCTATTTAAAATCATTTGTATTTTTCTTTAGTCTTTGGACATGGTCTAGAACATAGAAATGAGTTTGCCACTAGTGGAAGAGACTTATGATTGAGTAAATACATGTGATACAGGTAGTTCTCGACTGACCATGATTGAGACCAAAATTTCCATTGCTAAGTAAGACAATTGTTAAGTGAGCCTGATTTTACAGCCTTTTTTTGCCACAGTTCCAGGGTCACATGATCAAAATTCAGATGCTTGGCAACAGGTTCATATTTATGATGATTACAGAGTCCTGGGGTCATGTGATCACCTTTTGCAAACTTCTGACAAGCAAAGTCAGTGGGAAAGCCAGATTCACTTAATAACCATCTTACTAACTTAATCTGCAGTGATTCACTTAACACCTGTGGCAGTGGTGGGTTGCCCCCGATTCGGACTGGTTCACAAGAACTAGTAGTAAAACTGTAAAACTCCGCCCACCACCCCAAATGTCGTCATAGGCAAGCACAGAAGCTTGGCAGGCATGAGCGAAGTAAGCGCCCACGCACAATCCCATTGCGAACTGGTAGTAAAGGTAAGTAGAACCCACCCCCGACCTGTGGCAGGAAAGCTTGTAAAATGGAGCAAAACTGACTTAACAGCCATCTCATTTAGGAACAGAAATTTTGGTAGTCATAAGTCGAGGACTGCCTATAAACACATAGGATAGGAGTGAATCCTTTTTCATCCTGCTCTGCAGACTTTTTTCCCCCTTCAAGCAATAGCAATAGCACTTAGACTTCTATATCGCTTCACAGTGCTTGGCAGCCCTCTCTAAGTGGTTTACAGAGTCAGCATATTGCCCCCAACAATCTGGGTCCTCATTTTACTGACCTCAGAATCAAAGGTGGGCTTCACATACTGTAGCAACCAGTTCGCCCAGCACCGGAAATGTGAGCGCACGTGCCATCCGTGCATCGTGCGGCGTCACAAAACACGTCACAAAACACAGCAATTTGCTCTCGCACGCTGTCTACACATACGTCCATCATCAAACAACACACATGCGTGCATCATAAAAAGCACAGGAATATAGGATGGGATTGTGCCAGGACGAGATTGCGCAGGTCATCACTACTGGTTTGCCTGAACCAGTCCAAACCGGCTGAATACCATCTCTGCTCAGAATGCTGGAAGGCTGCGTTAACCTTGAGCTAGTCAAGATCGAACTGCTGGAATGAGCAGTGAATTAGCTTGCAGTACTGCATTCTAACCACTGTGCCACTACAGCTCAATCACCAAGAAAACCAGGCAGATGTAACATCAGCTACAATGACAAAAGAGCCAAAACACAGAACAATAGATATCAACAGTGCCCAGGCTTGGTTTATGATCCAGGAAGCAGAAAAACGCAGGGCTGTATCCTATGGACTTCCCATTTAATCTATCATGGCTCTGATCTTCCATTTAAAATAACACATAACAGTTATTATAACAAATAATGGTTGGCAAAGCTTTGGGGAAAAGACTAAAGCTTTACTCCTTGAATTAATATCTCAGGAGCCATAAACGGCAGCAATGTACAATGTGGGCAATAGATACAAAGTAAGTTATAAACTTCAATGAGATGGGATTCCATGATTGCCAAAGGAAAGGGCACCTTGATTATTCCGTGAGATAAAGTTAATTGAAGAAAGTTTGATTAGTGACCCCTCCTTTTTTTTTTTTTTGGTAAAGTCATTTGAAAGAGTAAAAAAAAAGATGAAGAAACACCAAACGGAAAAATAATTGGAGGATTAGCTTTTCTTTCCCTCTCCCCACTACAGATAGTATTATGATAGCCTTACGAAAGGAGAATTTAAAACCCTGATTTACAGCAGAAAAGGCATGTTAAAAATAGCAGCCTCAATGTGTCTTTAATCAGTATGTTTTTTTAAAAAAAGAATTGTTTAATATCAGTTCATCAGATATATGGAACCACCACGCACAATCAAAATGCAAATCGACACCAACCATTTGTAATCTGGAGGGAAGAAAGGCAAGATGTGCTACGTGCATAATTCCCCCCCCCCCCAATATATAAAATACATTCTGGAAAGCCTAAGAAATTGAGGAAAGTCTAGTTTCCATCAGACATTATTGTCCCTTTCATTTACTACTTCGGTCACAGGTTGTTTACTTCTAAAGGTGAAACAGGAAAAGACTAAATCCTGATCTCTTGAAACCTAAAATGTCAATCAATGCGGTTCAGAAAGATAACTGACAAGAGATAAATTTGCCTTCTTTTCCATGCAAAGAAATAGAAACTAGAAATTCATTTAAATTGTTAGAGCATTATTGCTTCCTTCTTAGAGAGAATGAACTAATAATGTTCTACCAATTTAAATATAGAGCATTAAGCGATTAAGATTAAGAAAATCTATGTGGCCACTGAGAGTCTCCATAAATTTGATGGCATGTAATCAATCAATTAGGGGTTGCGGTGGCTCAGTGGCTAAGAGGCTGAGCTTGTCGATCAGAAGGTCGGCAGTTCAGCGGTTTGAGTCCCTAGCGCCATGTAACAGGGTGAGCTCCCATTACTTGTCCCAGCTTCTATCAACCTAGCAGTTTGAAAGCACGTAAAAAATGCAATTAAAAAAAATAGGGACCACTTTGGTGGGAAGATAACAGTGCTCCGTGGGCCTTTGGTGTTTAGTCATGCCGGCCACATGACCACAGAGACGACTTCGGACAGCGCTGGCTCTTTAGCTTAGATATGGAGAAGAGCACTGCCCCTAGAGCCGGAAATGACCAGCACGCATGTGTGGGGGAACCTTTACCTTTACGTTAATCAATCAATTACAGGTTGTTGTCGGGATCACAATTTCCGTTGTTAAGCAAAGTGGTTGTTAAGTGAGTCATGTGCAATTTTACGACGTTTTTGCCAGAGTTGTTAGGTGAATCATTGCAGTTAAGTCAATCACACAGTTGTTAAGGAAATTTCCTTCCTTTATTGACTTTACTTGTCCAAGGCTGGCTGGGAAGGTCATGAATGGCGATCATGTGACTCCAGGATATGACTCCAAATTTTGATCATGTGACCTTGGGGATGCTGGGATGGTTGTAAGTGTGAGTACTGACTGTAAATCCTTTTTTCCCCAGTGATGTTAGAAGTTTGAATGGTCACTAAACGAATGGTTGTAAGTCAAGGATTACCTGACAGAGTTGGAAGGGACCTTCTAGTCCAACCCCCTATACCAGTGATGGCTAACCTTTTTACCATCGCATGCCAAAAGCTGGGGGAGTGCGGGGTGGTCGCGTGCCTGCATGCCCACACCCATAATTCTATGCGCCCTGCCCCCACACACATGTACGTGCGACCCCCCCATGCTCCCCTTGCTTTTGGCATGTGATGGCCTGGTGGCCCGGTTGGCCTGTTTTTTGCCCTCCCCAGGCTCCAAAGGCTTTCTAGGAACCTGGGGAGGGTGAAAACAGCCTTCCTCACCCACCCACCCCCGGAGACCCTCTGGAGGCTGGAAACAGCCAATTTGCCGACTTCCATGGGCCTAGAAGGCCCAAAAATCAGCTGGCCAGCACGCGCATGCGTGCTGGAGCTGAGCTAGGGCAATGCTCACGTGCCCACCAATATGGCTCCGTGTGCCACCTGTGACACGCATGCCATAGGTTCGCCATCACGGCCCTATACCATTTCAGATAAATAGTTGTGCAAAAATATTGAAAGGTTCATGAATTTGCATGTCATCCGTGCAAAGGTGCCATGCTAATCTTCTCTGTATCGTTTCAATTTTAGTATATGTGCTGCCAAAACGAAGAGACCTGACCTAGAGTTGAGAAATAGTTAAAAAGAAAAAAGGAAAACCACCCTTTTTCTGAATTAATATATTTTTGATGAAGACATTTCCCCCTCTTTTTTTTTTTTTACAAAATGCTTAATAGTAAATGAGAGAAATGTTTGCTGTAAGAATTGTATGGCTCATTCTTATATTTCCTGTTGTCCCACAATAAATATCCTATACTAGTAAATGAAATCTGAGCACTTACAAGAGGTATTTGGTTGATTCAGGATACAGAAGGATTATTATAAGCTTGGGAGAGAAAAGAGATTTACAGAGTTCACACTGAAATCAGCCTTTCTTGAATACAAAAAGCATTGAGAAGAAGCACTCAACTGTCCTTGAAATTTAGAGAAAAGTGTTGACATCCTCATTTCCCCTGTTTTCTAAAAACTTAACCATTACCAATAAACCCTGTGTTACCAAGTTCTCGATGTTTTCTATAACATGTGTTGAGTAAGATATAACTTGTATTCGCGCATGCATTTTAAGTACAGCCTTATTAGCCACAATAATATAATGATCTTAAAACAACTTATCAGACCCAAATGTTGCGTTGCCTTATTTGTATTCCCTTCTCATAAATCCTCCCAAGCAGATGTATATACTTCTTTGTCAGCCGTATTTGTCACAGCACAAGCTGTCTTTGGCCCATTTTTCAGGATGCTGTTAGACATGATTTATCGTGGGGTGTCATTCCTGCCGGTTTCTTTGCAAATCTTCCTCCCCTGCCTTGAATGAAGAAGCCATCTAGTTGAGAATCCGAATGGTGGAGAAGAGAGCTAGATAATCAGAGACTCGGTTGATCACTCTTTCACTAGGCAATTCCACTCTGGCTATAGATTTTTTTTTTTTTTTAAAGGGAGGGATTTCAAACTCTGAGAAAAAGTAATCACACCCTTAAATACATAAATCAATACAGTCTGTGCTGTTAAATAGAAAGCTGTATTTTTCTTATGTTACTTTAATCTGTTTTATTAGAGTGAAGTGAAGCTCCTCCAGCAATCAGAATGCAGAAGGTGACTATCCAATTATCACTTTATAAAACTGTTCATAGGAACGAATACAAAGGCAGCATAACACTCCCACATGTATATTCACTCTCCTGTTGGATAAGGACTCAACAGTGAGGTCAGTCTTTCAAGATCTACCACCACAGCATCTTGGCCATTTAAAAAGAACAATATAAAATCCTCCTGATAAGCCCTTAAAATTAATGCCTGCTTTAAACATCCACCTTTAAATTTAGCAGACTGACTAATTTCTCACATTGCCCTAAACTGGACCTTGCTTGACCATGGCTTGTTGATTAAACTACCATTGCTTGATTGCATACAAGTTAGCAAGTTGTACATTCGACTTCACCAAGACAAACTAAAGACGTCACATTGGATGTTCTAGTCCAATCTGGCCACCTTTTACTGTCTGGTAGTGTCTGTCCAGTAGAGATCTTACCCACAGCCTACAATCTGATCACTTTTGCCAAAATAAATATCTCATATTTCTGCTTGCAGGCAAGATGGGCGGCACATAAATCTAATGAAAAATAAATAAAAATATGGATATCAGAAACTTTTCCTGCAACAGATCATTCATCCATCTAAGCCAGTCCAGTCAATATTGATAATAAATGGATCTCTAGGTTACCAACCTTACCTGGAAATACTGAGGATTCAATTTGGGACCTTCTGCACATATATATGATCTACCTATGAGGTAAAGTCTTACCAAAAATGCAGCTCCTTTTCCAATTTACAATCTAATCTAGGCTCCTTTCCCATTCGTGTTTAGCAAACTTAAATTCTGAGTTGATGATGAAAGATGGATAACTCAATGGGCTAATACGTGGGCCTAGAGAGGACATATTCATGTTCTTATTTAAATATTTCACAAAATAGATGGTTTCATTGAAAATATAAGGCCAATGTCCATTGCTTTTGCCCTGCAAGGCGATGAATCTAACCAAGGTCTGGCAGAAACCCAAGCTAATTTTTATCTGCATGGCACAAAAGACCAACTGTAGTAAATCATTTTTAAGAGGTGTCACAGTAAGCTTCTAGAATCTTGAATCACTCTAAACTTACAATAGCATCGCAGCAGGGATGAATAACTGAACTTTTGACCTAACCAGGAGAATATGTGTCCAAGCTCAGGACTTGGGATTCTTGTAAAAATTGCTTTCCAAAGGAGGGGATTGAAGAAAGGAAAGGCAGAGGCTTCTTGATTTGACAAATAAAATAGGTAATACAGATCAAGAAACAGAGCTGTAAATTATGACAAAAATGAAAAGATTGTGCCATGAATAATTGTGGTGTAATATTTCACTATCTCTCTACTACAACAAAACTGCACATTGAATAGTGATTGAAATTTCAAACAAGGTTTTCTATCAGTTCCCTGTTCAGAGTATCAGAGATTTCTATTCATTCATTCATTCATTCATTCATTCATTCATTCATTCATTCACATAACTATGTCTGTGTGTCCTGAAAGATTCCTGCCTCAATTCCAACGTCTAGCATATGTGCATGGTACGTGAAACGGTGTAATAAACCTGGAACTGATTATTACTACCAACCTGCCTTCCACTGAGGACCTGTATACTGCATGAGTCGAAAAGAGGGCTGTGAAAATATTTACAGACCCCTCACATCCTGGACATAAACTGATTCAACTCCTACCCTCAAAACGACGCTATAGAGCACTGCACACCAGAACAACTAGACACAAGAACAGTTTTTCCCCCAAACGCCATCACTCTGCTAAACAAATAATTCCCTCAACACTGTTAAACTAGTTACTAAGTCGGCACTACTATTAATCTTCTTATCGTTCCTATCATCCATCTCCTCCCACTTATGACTGTATGACTGTAACCTTGTTGCTGGTATCCTTAAGATTTATATTGACTGTTTCCCTATGACTATCATTAAGTATTGTAACTTATGATTCTTGACGAATGTATCTTTTCTTTTATGTACACCGAGAGCGTATGCACCAAGACAAATTCCTGGTGTGTCCAATCACACTTGGCCAATAAAGAATTCTATTCTATTCTATTCTATTCTATTCTATTCTATTCTATTCTAT
>WNWU01000002.1:11525926-11547684 GCA_012654045.1 Ptyas mucosa | reverse complement strand
CTCTCCTCTCCTCTCCTCTCCTCTCCTCTCCTCTCCTCTCCTCTCCTCTCCTCTCCCCTCTTCTCTTTTTCTGATCACTTACTATGCATCATGTTTTCCATTATAATTTTATACTGTTTTCTTCCAAAGAACTCCAAATAGATTTGATAGTTCCTTTCCTTTTTAAATTCTTCTTTTATTCTTACAAGAGCCCAATGATAGAAAGAGGAGAGTGGTCCAATGATCCAATGGCTAAATGGGATTATTGACACATTTCCTAGTGTTTTCAGTCCAGTCTTTTAGCCATGATATCTTACTCTCTTTTATCTAAAAGCATGCATGTTTTTAAAGATATAAAGCAAGAAAATACAAATGGAAGGAAAGCTGAAAATAGAAGGTAGTGGTGGTATATAGGGAAAGTTCATGTATGCATAGAGGAAATTCTTCCAGTCATAAATATTTCACTTTTTCTGCTGTTGTATGTGGCACAGGAAAGTCGGCAAAAAGAAAATACTGATGATCATCAGTGATTTTTACTGTTATAGCCTAATTTTTAACTAAGAAGGTGGCTTGAAGTCACTTATTTTAGACTGGAAGGTCGTGTTATAGCATTAAAAGTGTTTATCTTGTATAACAAAAATAGAATATAACCAGGAAGTGGGGGGGGGAGAGAAGACAGATAGTTTTTTTTTCTTTTTAAATCTACCTATTAATTAAAGAAGAAATTGAAAATGTACCTGGAAAATCAATATACATGGTTTTGAAACAAAGTTGTGTGAAGTTCCATTTTCATTTCTCCCTCTATTGTAAAGAAGCGATACCTTTCACGTTTGATTTAATTGTTCAAAATACAGCAGCATGATAAAAGATTTTTTATGGAAATTTCTCACAGCTACACAATCAATCATATTTTCAACTCATGCATCGTCTTGAGCCCCTGAGCCTCAAAGCCTGTTTTTTTTCCTATGGAGCTTACTTGTTAAATTAGCACTGATCAAAGGCTAAAACATTTATCATGCTTATTAGTGAATAAACCTAGCAGCAGGTATCCCAAGTGAGGAAGCAAATCCTCATTTCCTGCAAGAATGAATTGGAAATTATCCAAAGTGCTTGCAAACATTTTTTCAAGGGAGTGACGAATTGTTAAAAAGAAAGCAGCTGCTAGATGTGTGAGCTCTAGGTTAGAAGGGAAATCAGGAGAAAGGACGCGGTGCCAAGGTATCTCAAAACTACCCCCTGGGGATGGTGTACAATTTGATTTACTATAATTGCCTCTAGAATTTAGGATCAGCTGACTTTGAAATCAAGTTGGTTTTTTAAAAAAAGCTACACGAACTATTGCAATGGTTAATGTTCAAATTAACAGGAACATTCTTCACACTTGCTCTTCAAACATCTCGCTTCTTTTTACGTGTAAAGAGCTTTGGGACAAGAAGGAGAAACTGTCTTCAAGCTCCAGAGAAGCAGATCTCCTTCTTCCTGATGAAAGAGAGGAATTGAGCTGAAATGTTGGTCAGCTTTCTCTACAAATCAGGCACCGATGTTGCTTAGGGGGGAAATTGTATGACTGTAACCTTGTTGCTGATATCCTTAAGATTTATAGTGACTGTTTCCCTATGACTATCATTAAGTGTTGTACTTTATGATTCTTGATGAATGTATCTTTTCTTTTATGTACACCGAGAGCGTATGCACCAAGACAAATTCCTTTTGTGTCCAATCACACTTGGCCAATAAAGAATTCTATATTTCTATATTCTACAGTATATATTCTATATTTTTATAAATGACTCGGGAACAGCATTGCTATTAAAGGCCCCAGAAGCCTTCTTGACTTACTTTCTGTAAAGCCAGCTGAACAGAAGAAAGTCCAAGCTACATTACTGTGAACCATGTTGCCTTCCAGATCCTGTTAATTTATTATTATTATTATTATTATTATTATTATTATTATTATTATTATTATTATTAAAATATATTTGATGGCTGCTAAAACTAAAGCCTGCTTCATTGGATAGTCCATTGCCAAAATAGAAAATGGAGATGTTTTCTACAAGTTACACGTACTGATGCATATCCATGGACACTTCAGAAATATCGTATTTCTCCAAAAAGAAGGCCTGGTCTTATTTTTTTTGAGCCCCCAAAAATGGTAGACCTTCTTTTTGGAGGGTTCTAATTACTGACTCGCCTCACAGTGGTGGCAGCGACAGCCCTGCGAGGCGGGACCCCGCTGCTGGCCCACTTTTTCTGCGGCCGCTGGCAGCCACTCACACGCTTCAACCCGGCCTCCATTTTGCCTTTAGATGCCTGCCGGAAGGCATCTGCATCTGACAACAGAGTTCTGTTATTGTCTGCAGATGCCTTCCGGCAGGCATCTAAAGGCAAAACAGAGGCTGGGGCAATGCGTGCAAGTGGTAGCAAGCGGCTACAGAAGAAGTGGCCACAAAAGAAGGCGTGGCAGGTGGTGGGGTGGTAAGTAGGGCAGCTCCACCCCACCATCCACCCCCTACCTTATTTTTTACCTGTGTGCCTCACCCCACCCCCTGCACCCTGGGCTAATTTTGTGGGTGGGACTTAATTTGATCGCATGCACTCAAAAACGTGATCGGGCTTCTTTTCAAGGTGGGTGGTAAGTTTCATGGTAAGTACTATAATTGTGCACATTTGTAACTCAGTGGTAAGAGGAAATTTTTTGCACACAAATGCTTCCAGGCTAAATCCCTTCATTGATGGTAAAACCTATGCCTGAATTACAGGAGAATTGCTGCCATTCAGTATCTATAATACTAAGTTACATGATGAAAGTCAATAAAACAGTTTTCTATGTCCTTAATTTCTTCAGAAAAAAGACATCTCTTTACAGTGTAGATGACAGTGACAGGGTGATTCTATTACCCTGATATTAACTGTTGATGGGTTGGTTCAAATCAGTTTCTATAAGCCTTTAAACTGGACTTGTCTAATCCAAGTTTTGGGTTCAAAACTTAAGGCCTAAATTTTGATAATCTTCAAATATATCTCTGCCAGGTAGTTCTTGACATATGGCCGTATGTTTAGCTAGATTGTTTAGCTAGATTTAGCTAGTTCAAAGGTACAACGATACTGAAAAAAAATAGTGACTTGTGACCAGTCCTTGCAGTTATGGTCATGGTAATATCTTTGTGGTCACATGATTGGAATTCATGCATTTTTTTATTTTTAATTTTTTTTAAAAAAAAGATTTATATGCCGCCCTTCTCCGGAGACTCATGGCGGATTACAATGCGCTAAGCAATAGCTTTCATACTTTTGTATATTTATACAAAGTCAGCTTATTGCCCCCACAAACTGGGTCCTCAATTTACCTACCTTAGAAAGGATGGAAGGCTGAGTCAACCTTGAGCCTGGTGAGATTCAAACCTGCAATAATTGCAGGCAGCTGGTGTTAATAACAGGGTGCTTTAGACCACTGTACTACCAAGGCTCTTGGCAACCAAGATGTATTTATGATTATCATACCATCCCAGGATCACATGATCATCATTTCTGACCTCCCCAGCCAGCTTCTGACAAACAAAATCATGCGCTGTTATTGTTATCAGATTGACAGGCTTTAGTGTCCTTGAATGCAGCCAAATTATGTTATACTACCTGTAAAATCAGACACACTCTGACTGCCCACTGACTCCCCAACTGTAACATTCTTCACCTCTTGTGCTTTTATTCTTATTTTATTTTTTAAATATAAACTCTATCTATCCAGCAGAGGAAAAGCAGCTTAAAGCAATCTCAAAGAAATGGAGAATCATTAGAGAAGAACACTTCCTGGGGTGTTTGTGTGGGTGGGTGGGTGGGCGTGAGAGAGAGAAAGAATAGTCAAGATGGCAATTGTGATTGTATGATAAAAACCCTCTCCCATTTTTACATGCAAGCAAGAAGGCACATAGCAATAGCAATAGCACTTAGACTTCTATACTGCTTCACAGTGATTGGCAGCCCTCTCTAAGTGGTTTTACAGAGTCAGCATATTGCTCCCAACAACCTGGGTCCCACCTTGGAAGGATGGATGGCTGAGTCAACCTTGAGCCTGGTGGGATTTGAACTGCCAAATTGCAGGCATCTGGCAGTCAGCAGAAGTAGCCTGCAGTACTGCACTCTAATCACTGCAGCACCAAGACTCATGCATATGAAGAAGAAGCTGTCTATGTTACACAAATTCAATCTTTAATTTATTTATTTATTTATTTATTTATTTATTTATTCTTAATTAAATTTATTGACCACCCATCTTACCACAAGATAACTCAACTTGGTACCACAAGGTAATTATGCTGCTATGTTTTGGTTTACAGCTAATTGTAGAGGTGGTACCTTAATGTTGTAAGAGGTAGTAGTTAATGAACACTCATTCAACAACTGTTGGAACTTATGACAGTGCTGAGTGGTACTTATGAGTCATCTCTGTTGCAGCTGTGGCAACATCTCTGTGACCATTGGGTCACCATTTGTGATTTTCACTGCCAACTTCTTGTAAGCAAAGTCAATGGGGAAACCAGCAGGAGGTCACAAATGACAATGGGGAAACCAGCAGGAGGTGACATTTGCTCTTAACAGTGGTATGAGATGTTCTTAACAATGGCAGCTGGAATTACTGTCACTAATCTGCATGGTCATGTGACATCATGTTTTATGATTGTGTCACTTAGCAAAGGAAATTCTGGACCAATGACTGGTGTTGGCGAGGACTGCGTGTATTGTGTTAGCCGGTTGTGATTTGTGCAAATTAGGTTATAATAATCTGGTCTATGCATTATGGTAAATTATTATGAATAAGATTTGCACATCGCAATGCCCCAAGCCAAACAATATTATGTCTTAATAATGCTAGTCAACCAGGATAGTAACTCCGATAACATCTAGAGCTACCCAATCTGGGATGCAAACCTCCAAAATGCTAGAGGACGCTAGCAAAGAGGTATAGAAAACTCAAAAAGATTTTGTGCCACTTATTTGGTTAGTTCAGATTTGGTAAGCCTAATTATAACAACGTTTCATCTCGATATTCTTTACAATGGGAGATTGTAGCAGGTCAAAATTTAAAGGATTTCCAAGAACTTCCATGGATCTTTGGCTGTACAGCTTGAGTTGTTTTTCCTCTTCGTTTTTAAGTTTAGCATCAACGTTTTCCATCACGTTACATGATTTTCAAAGCTGACCCCTCTATTCTATTCCCTACACTTTGAAAAAGTTTGTGATCCCTTATTATCCCTTCTCCCTGCTAACACTGTTGTGGTTTTTTTCCCCCTATAACCAAATTAAAAGGTTAAAAAAAAAAGCAAAAGGCAGGAGAAAACAGTACCAAAGGCATGAAATGTATTATCAGCATTAAAAAGTTAAGCAGCACTTGAAATAGTTCTGATTCTGCTCAATTTTTGTAAAGTTTATTCCAAAGCAGAAGGGAACCTTTTAGTCATAATTAAGTAAAACAGAATTATAGTTGAAGAATGGCCAGAGGCAAAGAATTAATAGGAAAAAAAAAACCCTGTTGCAAGATTCAGCAAATGAGGAGCTATAAAATGGATATTATATTTAGAAGTGTTGAAGCTGTTTTGAGTTATAGCAGGTTTCAGAAGGAGAAGAGCACCTCCCTTTCGGTTCACCTTAATATAGTCAGAATAGTTGGTAACCTTGACAAAAATGCCCAAGGAAGGAAAAGAAATTAGTTGAGAGTAAAGGTGAAAGAAATTAATGGAAATAATTAAATTAGCCTTGTGCAACCAGATTGTGATAACTTTAAATTTAACCCAATGACCCCCTTTAAAGATAGTTTGCTCTGCAGAGAGCTCCAGCTTTTTTTTCCCAGGGAAAGCATTGCTTCGAGGCCGCACAACCTCACACACCTTGCACACTGGCACTCAGTGCTTTGGATTTGAAGGAGAAAAGTGCAGCTTCTTAAACCCAGTGCATCTTCTCCTGGGATCATGCACGTATGTAACCCAGAGGATAGAAGTGGCTGCTTTAATGAGTTGTCAACAAAGTCTTCATAACGGTCCCTACATGCTCCTAACTACCTCTTTCCATTTGGATCTAAAACACTAAACACTACTCAGTTGTAACTTGTACTACTTTTGAGAAAAACAGACAGGTGTTTTCTGGTAATTTTATGAACATGAGGGTGCATCTTCCTATGTTTAAGTTATAGCAATAGCACTTAATCTTATATACTGCTTCACAGCTCTCTCTAAACAGTTTACAGCATCAGCATAGTGTCCCCAACAATCTGGGATCCTCATTTTACTGACCTCAGAAGGATGGAAGGCTGAGTCAACTTTGAACCGGTCAGGATTGAACTCCTGGCAGTGAGCTGCGAATTAGCCTGCAATACTACATTCTAATCACCGCGCCAACACGGTTCTTTATAGCTGGGCATTTAATTACTTTTGGGTTTCTAAGAGTTAGAAGGAGCATAGAAGTGACATCACTCACCAGAGGCAAAGCTAAAAATGAAAGGAGGAGAGGTTTCAAGCACATATTTTGCTTTTTGACTTTGCCTCCAAAGCCTGAAAAAGTGTTCCTAAAATTTGGGATTCTCTTGAGGTTTACATAAATGAGATTTGGTTGCAGATTGCCTACTCTTCATTTAACATATCAGTTCCCCAAGGGTTTTCATTGTGACAGAGAAAGACAGGAAATTGTTGGGAGGTTGCATGCGATAAGCAGTGGGACTCTGCCTAAAATACACTCCAGCCCAAACTAGAACAAGTAAAAGATGATTAATGCAGAAATAGTTCTGACAGAAACGTGAAAATGTTAGGTCATGACTTCTCTTTATTTCACTGTTCCTTATTGCCCTGAAATGACTGAATTTCATTTCCTCGGGGGGGAGGGGGGGAATATTCAGAATAAATTAAATCCAGAATATTAAAAAAAAAAAAGACCTAGATATCAATTCAGGTTTGTTACAAGGCTGGAGATTTGCCTTTTAACCCAGTCATGAGTTTACCAAGTGATATTCCTAGGGATTCCTGCTTGGGTTATATGGTACATGTTGCTTTGCAGGTGCCTCAGGTAAAGCTTTTAGATACTGTTTGTTTGTATTTCACCCTTATTATTTTTACAAATGATTCAAGGAGGCAAACATATCCACCTTCCTCCTCCTATTTTCCCTACAACAACAACCTGTGCGATGGCTTGAGCTGAGAGAGAGTGATGGGCCCAAAGTCACCCAGTTGGATTTCAGGCCTAAAGCAGAAGTTTCCTGGTTTCTAATCTTAACCAATAGACCAAACTGGTTCTCATTGCTTTCTCCTGCCTCATTTCAAAAATGTGTCAATTGCAAAAGGCAACTTGACTCAGAAGAGCTTGCATTCTGAGAGCTTGCCTTTTACACCATCAAACATCCACGTCCTTGGGAAGGCTTTGATAGAGGGATAAAAATGCCAAACCCAGTCTAAACATCTGGCTAACTGTCCAACCAATAATAGTAACGGGGATGTCAAAATAACAGTTATGCAGACAGGTTCTCTATCACTTCAGCAACAGTTGGATAATGCTATGAAGATGGTCTCGTCATAGCCAGGGTGAAAATGTCTTAAATCAAATTCTGAATATTGCACTTCACCCTGTAAATGTTAGAATACAGAAGTTCAATAGTAAATGGCGAGTTTCATTTCATAATCTCAGAAAATGGACACGTTGCTTGTTCTGGTCTAAGACTGTAATAACCAATTGACACACTTACTAATCCCAGAAAACATAACTTGTTAGCCTTTTAATTATTTTAAGAACTCTGTGATGCTTGGAATTATTTGGAGTGTAGATTACTCTAAATTAGGAACTGAGAAAATCAGCAGTCATATAAATCTCTTTGAGATGGTAGACCAAATATAATGATAATTTTCATAAGGAATTTATACAATTCTACTCCTTTCTTTTGCCAGTAATTAAGTTGGTGTCAGACCAGGGCATCCTTAGACAAGCCTAGAGGCTACATTACCCATTCAGAATGAGTTTTAAGTAGAAGAGAAAAACCTGGGTGGAAGTGTCATGATTTCCTGATAGTCATGAGATACATTACTCAAGCCAATTTATCAGAGCCAGAATAACAAGTAGATACCATTTTTTTTAAAAAAAATGGCAGGTAAAGGGAAATAACTTCAAGTAATGTAAGCTCTAATGAGAAGCAAAGTTTTGAACTGTCTATTAATTATGGAATGATAGCAAAAACCCTAAAGTCAGAAAATATATAAACTATATAAACCTTGACAGTTCTGAAGTGATAACTGATCTGAATGTACGTCTCCTGTGCAAACCAGATTGGTAGAAAATTTGGTTTTGAATCTGTATCTTCAAATAGAAGCTATTGAGCAACTGGGAGCGATAAAATGGATGTGGAAGTTTTTGAAGAATGGAATAGAAGTGACTTACCTTCTAGCATTCTTAGCTCTTAGTATGCATGTTCATTGCCATGAAAATTATAATTGTTGCCAATATATCTAGAACTCACAGTCTCCTAGTTTCTACACCTTCACAGCTACATTCAGAAAAACTTCCTAATGTAAAAGAAATTGACAGAGATGTAAGTTTAACACTGCGCGGTAAGCAAATATTGCAATCAAAATAATGTGTTGCATTCATTAAATCTAGGTATTTCATGTAATGCATATAAAACAATTGTGAACCTACATAGTCTTTAATCTGGTATTCTACCTCTTTTGATCATCATAAATTGAAGAAGCAAACTTGAGATGATCGAAATAAATGTCAAAGTTTCTGCCACTTATCATATAAAGCTTTCCTTTTAGGACATAAAAATAGATGGTTAGTGGTCAGGGGCCATACTTAATAGTTTGGGGGGTGGGGTCTGGCAGTGGGCGGAGTGATGATTTCAAAGTGTCAAGAGCCATATTGGATATATGGAAAAAGTGAAGGTTTTTAAAAATGTTGATTGCCAACATTTTTAGACTTAGAGTTGCCAAGTTTTAATAGACATATTTTAATTTTCATGCATTTTCTACTTGCATCATCATCATCATCATCATCATCATCATCATCATCATCATTTTATTTCTATACTGCCCTTCTCCCGAAGGACTCAGGGCGGTGTACAGCCTATTAAAAGCACAAAGATAAACATCAATTAAAAATAATTAAAATTATTAAATAATTTCGGCACAGATTTAAAACCCCAAAAATTTAAAACCCCAATTTAAAATCATTACATCGATAGCCCGGCCTGGCGGAACAACAGAGTCTTGAGGGCACAGCGAAATACACGGAGGTCAGAGATCTTACGCATTTCCAGGGGCAGTTCATTCCACAGGGCAGGGGCTCCCACAGAGAAGGCCCTCTCCCTGGCTGTTGCCAGCCGACATAACTTGGCCGATGGCACCCTGAGGAGACCCTCTCTGTGGGAGCGGACTGACCGGTGGGAGGCTATTGGTGGCAGAAGTCGGTCTCGAAGGTACTGGGGCCCTATGCCATGGAGCGCTTTAAAGGTGGTAACCAACACCTTGAATCGCACCAGAAGACCACTGGGAGCCAGTGCAGCTCGCGCAGGAGGGGTGTCACGTGGGCACAACGGGTTGTGCCCATAACCACCGCGCGGCCGTATTCTGGACCAGTTGGAGCCTCCGAGTGCTCTTCAAGGGGAGTGCCATGTAGAGATCATTATAGTAGTCCATCCAGGAGGTGACAAAGGTGTGAGTGACCATGCGCAAGGCGTCCCGGTCCAGAAAGGGCTGCAACTGGCGAATCAGGCGAACCTGATATCAGGAAACATTGCATCATCGATCAATTGCATTAGCAATTTGAGGACTTTCTGGTAAATGTAGAAAAAAAAATGACTATTGATTATTTTAGGGAAACAAGCAGTGACCTGTGGGCTATTGGTGGCCCACCATAAACCTTTTTGTGGTGCTCAGAACCTAGCCCATAGTCAATGCAACCAAATGCCTTGCCCCCCTTTTTATACTGTTTTTGCTTTGTTTGGAGGCGGAAGAAGAAATGAATGCGTTACTTATGGGATCCATTTTAGCTGTTGATGATCCTGTCCATGTTTGAAGTGTGTTTTAGACATGTCCCACGTACTTCAGGGAATGCATGAAACCCTATGGATATTTTTATGGAGGCTAGCAAGTTTTCACTGCTCCAGCTGATGACTATTCTAATTCCTCTTCTAAGGAAATATGCAAAATAATTTGGGGCACTGCTCACAAAAAACCCACAGGTTCTATAAGCTACAGTCATGGAGTTCCAAGGTTAAAACCTACCCCATGCAAAATTAGGGTTTGTTTACATTCCTATCTTTTCTTACTTAATTGACTGGCTAATTGGTTGGCTGGCTTAATCTGGGCAAATTTAACTGCAGACTGTTTATGGTGGCACTCTGGCTTGTTGTGGTCCATGAGTCCTTCTGCTAGGGTCCATAAGATGCTTTGTGAAGAGACTGAACAGGAAGTTGAAATAAATTATTTCCCCCTTTCAGCTCTGTGAACCTGTGAGAAGATAATACCTTTGGGTGAGTCTTCTTCTCCATGGTGTCAAGGGGTTAAATAAGCAGAGCCCAAGATCATCAATAGCAATGTTAGCAAGGTCACAGCAGAATGAACAGTCAGAGCTGTTACAGCTCTATTTAGTGCATTACTCAAAATTTAGGGCATGGTGAAACCTCTCAACACACAATCACCTTGAAAATCCTTTATTAGCAGAACTGAAGTTAAAGCAATTAAAAGTCTGCTTTTTTTTTGCCTTGGTGATGTTCCAGTTCATTATTCAACTTCACTGTTCTACATTGTTGGTTCACTCAGTACTTGAACTTGTCATAGGAAAGAAAAAAGAAGTAGGAACAAGGAATAAAGTTTATATTTACCTGGAGGTCAAAATCTCAGAGACAACACACAATGAATCTTCTATAAAACATTGGCTTCTGCTGGTATATTTCTTTACATAAAAAGCTTTGTTTTTTATTTATATAACACTTAAAGTAAATGTGCCAAAAGTTACAGTGTGCCTTAGCTTACTTTTATCACTCTGTTATCAAGAGGAGTTAACCCCTCTTTTGATAATATTCATTTCCAACATAATTACTATTTAAAGATAAAAGGAAAGATGTTGCTTATTATAACACAAGATGAGGTTACTTGCTATAACGTATTAAATTAACCCATCATTTGGTACTGATCAAGGAATAAATACGTCAAAGAAATCTGCTGTTAGGGAACTAAGCCTTAAACTGAGATTATAAAAATAAGACATGAGAAGTTACCTTTTGACCAAGAATGTAAAAATAACTATTGCAGGTATGGAAATGTCAAATGGAATGACCATTTCTTTCTTCATGTTCAGAAGAAGACACCCATAGGTAAGCTAACTGTATGTAAATTGCTGATCAACAAAATATAAGCAGCTCATATTATTTCACCAGATAATTCAAGTTGCTTTCATTTATTATTATTAGTTCAATTTATATGCCGCCTTTCTCAGGAGACTCAGGGCAGCTTACAATGCATTTTTTAAAAAAACATTATAAAAACATTTAAAATTAAAATATTAAAACCCATTCACACCATTCATGGCCGGATCTCACAAGATCGCAACAGTGAGATCAACGGCCACAGGCCTGCTGGAAAAGCCAGGTCTTCACTACTTTTCGGAAGGCCAATAGGGTGGGGGTGGTCCGGACCTCAGGAGGTAACTGGTTCCAGAGAGCTTTAAGGTAGATGTAATCCAATGAAGCTACCAGACTACCATCTTTTTTCCAGAATGGGTTAGCAAAAAAGATATTTGTTAAACACTGTCTACAGATATCCGGTAATGGGTACCATAATGTACCTTCTCATTCAAAACCACATCTTTACAAAGGGGCTTAGTCATCCTGGCAAGCAATCAACCCAAAAAGAAAGACATTCTGCTAAGATGATCCTTTTCCCTCAGTAGTTTTCATTCATTCCATAGATAGTCTCAGCAGAACGATAGATGTCTTTCAACATTCCACGCTTTTGCTCTCCCAAAGGTTAATGGCAGTCTACTTGATGGAAAGAAAATTGTTCAAAGTGGTGCAGGAGATTTCTGTCAGTGCCAAGAAACATCCATTAAGATCAATGGGAGCCTCAAGACTAAACCCCACCCATCATCCCTTTGAACATCAACTACCAGCACTTTCTATTCATCTATGCTCAAATGAAGGAGATAGTTAAAATAATACAGCCACACTTAGGTTGCTGCATGTGTGTTTAAATGACAGAGGTATTTCAGAAAACCCCAGCCAAGCTTTTCTTTCGCCTGGCATGTAGAAAAGCTACTAAGCAGTCTATATAATTCTTCTACAATTATGGCAACTAATTACCTTATTAGAAAACAAATGGTAGATAAATTATAATCCTGGAAAGAATCATTGTTCATCTATTATGCATGAATTACTAACTTCTATTAGGAGCTGGTGTGAAGCTGATAAATTGAGCAGAATAAATAGATATTAATTGTAACGTCACATGAAATGTAGATGCTAATTTTAAAATATTAGCGCATCGGATTAGATTGAAAACCCATATTATTTTGACAACATGGGTGCAAAATTTCTCTTAGGCTAATTTATTGGCAGGGATCCCATCGTATTTTAAAACTTCATGAGAATTATGGGTATAACTCTTATAGATAAAGGTTGGCCACTCAGCCTATTTTGGTCTATAGGGATTTTTGCTGGTCCTTAATGGATTTTGTGAACACATTATAGCAAATTATTCATCTATGATATCTAAACAGAATATTTTGCTAATTTATGGATGCATTTCTCCAAGGACTATAATAGAGGATTGTATTGAGTTTTGTTCAAGTCCCCAAATAAAGCTATAAAGTCATAGCTGAGCAAGGTCAGTAAGCATTTATAGATTTTTCTAAGTCTTTCATTTCCTTTTATTTGAGAGAAAAGGTTTCCTCAATATAAGCAAGCCTTGACTTGTGAACATGGCAGCCTTTGGCCCATGTCACCTCTCCCATGACCCATTCATCTGGAACATAGGGCTTAGAAGGGACAAACATCAGCAATGCAGATATTTCCTTTTCTGAGGGGTCCTTGGTGACCTCTGAGCTTGGTAGTTTTCTTGTAGATATTTCATTATCATGATGCTCCCATTGGAACTCATTTCAAAGGAGAAGGAGGTGTTGGAACTGGGAGCATCCAAGGGGAATGGCACAGCTACCCCGGAGTGCCCAGAGAATCCAGGGCTGCTGTGGCCTGCCGGCAGAGCTGGCAGCAGAGTCATACAGTGAGGAGGTTGGGAAGGACCTTGAGCCAGTCCTGGGAGCTGGGGAAAGCTCCGACGAGGGCTTTGCATCAGAGGCAGAAAGGGACCTAGACAGCACCGAGGCAGAGGAACAGCTGCAGCCTGTTCCCAGTGTGTGCATGCACAGAGCTGCCAGAAGACAAGAACAACTAAGAAAGCAGGGTTGACTTGGGAGTAAAGCCACACCTTGGAGGTGATTGGCCCCTCCTATAGGAAACAAAAAAGGAATGAACAGGAAGTGGGCTTTTGCAGGAAACAATTTGTTCGTTTAGTTATTTCAAGAGTGGAAAGTTCTGTTCATGACTATAAGAGACTCTGTGCCAAGTTTTGCTTGTCCTGCATTTGGAAACTAGTTATCTTGCAGCTTTCCAAGCGAGATAAGGTGTGTTGATAAATATTTCTCTGAAAGACTGTTTGCCAAGCCTTGCTGACTGTGAATGAAAGGAATTCACAGTTGCGTAAATAAAAGGGGTTTTGCCAGGACCAAGACTCTGCTTCATGCTTTTTAAGGAAGCCTAGGTCAGAACAACGGCCCAGGGACAATATAATCCCAGGCTGGTCCGGCATTGGGAGGGGTGACCAACTGGGTGAAGAGCTGCCTGCTGGAGAGGATCAGCTGCAGAGGTCCAGTGGCAATGACAGACTGCAGATCACTTCTGATGAAGAACAGCTGCCTCCCCCGCCTGATACATGGGTGTGAAGAACAGAGTGGAGGGAGGCACAGAGGAGGTTGGTGAGATTGCTCCTGAAAAAGCAGGCCTGCCCTTCTCACAAGGAATATCTGGGATGGGGTGATTTATCTGGATATTGGGGAAAGGTGTGTTTGTTGGGAACACCTGTTTCCTTTCATACTTACCTCCCTGGATTTCGTAAATACTGCCTTATGAATCTTAGATCATGTTTCTTGGCACTGAACTTCAGACTGTTTGTGGACTTTGGACTTGGGTCTCTGACTTTGGACTCTTGAACCATGCTTTGTTTTTTGGAACCCTGGACTTGTGTTGCAGATTTGGTACTTGTGGGTATTGTGACTTCTCTCTTTGCCTCTTGGGTTGGCTAGGATTTAATTCATGAAATCAGGGAATTTGGACTAAGGGAAAACTGAGGGCTGGGGTGTAGCTTCACCAACACCATTGGTGGGTCATTTGGCACTGTGTTTAGTGTGCAATAAACAGATTCTACTTAACCTCTGCCTTGCCAGCATGACTTGAGTCAGAACAATTACCAGTGCTCACCGATGATGTTATCTAGTTGGGTAATTAAATGTCTGCAAGAAAACAACCAAGCTCAAAGAGCACCAAGAACCCCTCATTTCAACCCTAAACTACAAATATTCTCCTTTATTGGTTCTTCATTTTCTCTCTGTTCCATATGTTTCTTTTGTTCTCTTGCTTCTTCAATCACATATCTCTTGAGTGTGGTGCAATATGAGTAATATAATTTAGATGATCCACCTCATATGTAGGTTATCTTCTGTTTTATTCAAGTTCTACCAGTAGGTTATTTAATGATTTGGAATGCAATCCATCCTGTTATCAATATCCATATGAGTAAGAGATAAATACCCTGATATCAATCTCTGCTCCCCTATATATATATCCGTATCTTAAACTGAAGAAATATCTACTGGTGAGGTATGTAGACTAATAAAAGGAATTGATCAGTGATTTATCTTTTATGCCAAGAGAGCATGTTTTCTGTCATGATAGGATGGCCAGGAAGGACTCTGGACAAATTCTGGTAGGATTCTTTCCGATCCCACTGAGTTCAGAAGAGTCTTGGAGAAAGGTGAAGAGATTCTGTATTCATTCTTCATCCATCCATCCATCCATCCATTCATCCATCCATCCATCCATTTATTCATTTATGCTTTTTAGCAGTTACTCTGAGTTACTTCCCAAAAAGATTATAATAGAAATAGCTTGGCTTTGCTGCTGTATATTAGGCAACTTCCTTAATGGGACAAAAGTTTCAGCTGATGGTTGGAAGAAGACCAGAGAGAATAGAGCTCTAGGCTTATGAAGACCTAAAGCAGGATAGGTACCGTATATTATGGCCATTTAAAAAAAAAATGATTTATATGCCGCCCTTCTCTGGAGACTCAGGGCGGCTTACAATGCGTTAAGCAATAGCCTTCATACTTTTGTATATTTATACAAAGTTAGCTTATTGCCCCCACAATCTGGGTCCTCATTTGGTTGTTAAACTACAATTACCGAACATCTGCCACCTTAGGATATGCCTGTTAGATATTATGGGATATGCCTGTTAGCGATTATGAAATTATCAGAAACATCTAGAGCAGGAGTGTCCAATCTTGACAACTTAAATACCTGTGGACTTCAATTCCCAGAATTCCCAGAATGCTGGCTGGGATTTCAACTCCCAGAATGCTGACTGGGGAATTCTGGGAGTTGAAGTCCACAGGTATTAAAGTTATCAAGGTTAGACACCCCTGAACTAGAGGGCTCTATACTGTAGCTCCCTGCTTTAAAATCAGAGACAATCTCACTTGAAAAACAGTTGATGCAGCTGACAACTGAATAAAGCAGGTACAGGTATCTCTGAAGTAGGGTTGTACAACCCCTTTGCCTGAAGACATGGAGCATTTCAACAAGTAGGAGTTGAATTATCCTAATTATCCTAGGAACTAAGAACAGCAGGATGAATATTTTAAAAAAATCCTGTTATATAACTTGCGTCTCTACTGGTGAGGGTTTGACTACAGTCTTAAGGAAGTCTTATCTGAGGCAAACATTATTGAGAGTTAAGTATTTTGTTGAGGGGAAAAAACTCTCTCATGTATTGTACAAACTGCAACTCTGCATATTTAAGCTGAGAACCGTACATTTAAGCAATCTTCTCCTTCCATTTGAAAAGCAACACATTATGCCATCATGTAAATAATTTCCCTAATAAACATCTTAATTTGCTCATCTTATGAGCTTGTTCTTAAGTGTGGTATTAATTCCATATTTATGTCATAGAAAACTAACAAATAGTGTTTCTAGAAGATACAGAAGTTAATTTTGGTGGCTGAACTCCTCTGGGCTTTTGGGGGGCACCAAACTTCTTTATGGCATGTGACCATATCTCCACAGATTTTTAGAGGGGAAGAAATTATTATGGTCCATTTTTCTTGTCTAGAAATGACAAAGAAACAAAGCCAAAGATAAACTGGAAAGTTAAAACAACCATCTTGAGACTAGCTGAACAGAAAACTACTCTCTATAGTAGGCATTTAAGAATAGTACCATAGAATCCTGTCAAAATCGTAATATGCCAAGAATTAAATTCTTTATAATTAATGAAGTAGAAGAATTTTATTTTTAAAAATGTGGCAGAGAGGTTTGGTAGCCACAATACAAAAAGGATATTGAGACTCTAGAAAGAGTGCAGAGAAGAACAGCAAAAATTATTAGGGGACTGGAGGCTAAAACTTACAGTATAAAGAACAGTTGCAGGAATTGGGTCTGCCTAATCTAATAAAGAGAGGTGACATGAAAACAGTCTTCCAATATCTATGGGGCTGTCATAAAGGGGAGAGGGATCGGCTAATTCTCCAAAGTACCTGAAGATAGGACAAGAAGCAATGGATGGAACCGTATGAAGGAGAGAACTAGAAATATTATGTCATATTATATTATGTCATATTATATTATATCATTATGATCATATTATAAGCAACTGCGCTCTCTTTGCTGATGATGTAAAACTATTCAACACTGCCGACAATGCTGCTACCCTACAAAAAGACCTTGACTATCTTTCAGAATGGTCAAACAATTGGCAACTCCAAATCTTAACCAACAAGTGCTCTGTCTTACACATTGGCCACAAAAAAAAAAAAAAAAATCAAAACACAAAATACAAGCTGGGCAGATACGACTTCGTAGATGACTCTCACTCTGTCAAGGACCTTGGAATACTCATCTCAAATGATCTAATTGCCAGAGCTCATTGTAACGCATTGCCAAAAAGGCATTAAAAGTTGTTAGCCTAATCTTGCGTAGCTTCTTTTCCGGTAATATTGAACTGCAAACTAGGGCATACAAAATTTTTGCTAGACCATTTCTCGAATACAGCTCATCTGTCTGGAACCCGCACTGCATATCGGACATTAATGCAATTGAACGAGTCCAGAGATATTTCACGAGAAGAGTCCTCCACTCCTCTGCTCGCAACAGAATACCTTATGCCACCAGACTTGAAATTTTGGGCTTAGACAACTTAGAACTTCGCCACCTTCGGTCCAACCTAAACATAGTACATAAAATTATCTGCCACAATGTCCTACCTGTCAATGAACCACAACAGCACATAATAAATACAAACTTATGGTGAATCGCGCCAAACTTGATTGCAGAAAATACAACTTCAGTAACAGAGTTACTGCCTGGAAATGCCCTACCTGACTTTGTGGTTTCTTCCCCAACCCTCCCCCCCCCACAAAAACTTTACCCTTAGACTGTCTACTGTCGACCTCACCCCATTCCTAAGAGATCTTTAAGGGGCATGCATAAGCGCACCAGCATGCCTACCGACCCTGTCCTAATTTTCCCTTTCATTCATATCCATTTCATGTATTCATATTTATGTTTATACTTATATCTGTTATCTAATACATGCTTGACGAAATAAACAAATAAATAAGGAGAAGTTTCCTGACAGTGAGAACAATCAATCAGTGGAACAATTTGCCTTAAGAAGTTGTGGGTGCTCCATCACTGGAGATTTTAAAGAAGAGATTGGACAACAATTTGTCTGAAATGGTATAAGGTTTGCTGACTGATCAGAAGGTTGCAGGACTCTTCCAACTCTTATTATTCTATTCTATAGATGCAAATTTAACAATTCAAGGGGATTATACAATAACTTTTTTTCCCAGCAAGCTTTACTCCTTCACAATGGTCTGGATAATTCTGGCAAGTTCCATTTTTTCATCAAGTAATGTAGCATCTACACAAAACAATGATTGTAGATAGGCCCTATTCTGTAGAATGAGAGGGTATTAATTGAGCACTATCGACACATTCTGCCACCAAATTTCAGGTAAGGATTGATTATCTGTTTTAGATAGCTACACATTTTGCAGTAAAATTAGTATTTTTCTAACTTTTACCACATAATTAGCTTTGAACCTACCAGGAACACTTTTCTTGTCTACTTGTTAAAATAGTTAAAAGGGGAGGAGTAGCCTTCTGAATGCATGGGATTTTGTCTGGTATCCTCGCTATCTTTCTCTGCTCATCTCTGTACCTGATTCTAACCTTCTCTGCAATGCCATTTTGCTCTCCACCAATCATTCTACAATGTCATCCCGGTAATGAGATAATTCCTCATCTTGACTGCTGTTACATCATGTTTCCTCTGTGAAAACACACTTCATAATTGTTCCAAGTATTCCAATTGTAGCTTAATGCTCATCTGCTGTGATAATGTACCATTCGCTTTCTATCTTTCCAGACTGCAGAAGCTTCAGGTCTTCCTAGCTATTTCTTTTCATTTGTACCATTTCTCCTTATTTCCAGCAGGGATGCAGTCTATGTCCCATTGCATCCTGATTATTATTTGACCGTCTTACCCATCTTTCTCTACGTTTTATCTTCTTTATGCTATCCTTCGCTTTCTGAAAAGTTTATTTAATGTATGTGAGGTTCTTTTTCTCCTTTGGATCACATTCCAAGTCCATAAAGCCTGCCACTGAATATACCCAATCATTCCAAACATTAATGAGTCAACACAAAATTATGTTGCTATATTGTTAACTATCGTGCCCACAACCATTTAGCAGTGTATCTGCAAAATATACATGAGACATGTAGCATGGAGACTGTAGTGATAGGTTCCACCAACCTAAATTTATTGTACTCAAATTGAAAGGGGTAAAATTGTCAAGTAAATGCCACTTGGCCCCTTTATATATTGGCAGATGTCTCTAAGATCTTTCTAATAAACACTCAATACTGCAGGTATGAAAGTAGAATAATAATTCAGTTAATATTCTATCAATATCATTAACAGGAATATCCTTGTTGTTGTTCGATTGCTAAGTCATGCCGGACTCCTTGGGAGGCCATGGTCTACAGCACACCAGGCCCTCTTGTCATCCACTGTCTCTTGGAGTTTACCCAAACCCATGCTCGCCATGACACTATCTAACCATCTTATCCTCAGTAAAGGAGAAAGCTCAGGATTGAACAAACCCACTCCCTTCTAGCACTGATGATGTTACCTAGTTGGGTAATGAAATGTCTGCAAGAAAACAACCAAGCTCAAAGAGCACCAAGGACCCCTGATCACATCCTCTGCTATCCTCTTCTCCTTTTGCCTTGATTTTTTTCCAATATCAGGGTCTTTTCCAATGACTTCTCTCTTCTCATTTGGTGGCCAAAGTATTTGAGTTTCAGCTTCAAGAATATTCTTATGCATATCCAAATAACACTGCAATGTTTTTAATTAGAAAAGCTGACTGAAATGATTTTTTTTCCTATATAGAGTTTACAAATTGTTTTTTTCTTTGCAAAGAGAATAAAGTCCTGGATTTGGTTGCTAGAGCCCCATTTGCGTTGACTCACTTTCATTCTCTTCGACATAGTGCTTTTCTTCAAATCATAAGCTACGCCAAAGGAAACTCTCTTTTCACAATGGGACATATCAGATTTGCCAAATGACATACTACTGTTGCATTAGTGAGATGAAAGGCTTTTATCTTGCTTAGAGACATGTGTGCTATAGTCATTTCAATAGATGAAATGTCAAACTATTTGGGGAGATCATTTCTGACATAAAGACAAGTAATTGCCTAAGATACACAGAATATGGAACTTACTAATCAGAAATTGTTTTCACATAGGTATTTGGTAGGAAGGGAGGGGGGAATGTCTGTAATAAATAAAATGATGGCTATTTTTTTCCCTAAAATGGCATCTAATTAGAAACTTCCCACTCCTTTGTGTCATCCTCATGAGATGAGTTTTATTAGCATGCATTGCATCTGTCATTGTGGCTGTATCAGAGAGCATCCTTTCTGCTTTTTATGAGAAACTCTGAAGCCATAAACTATTAAAAGAGCATGTACTACATATAAGGGCATTATTTCTTAGCATGGCACTCTGAAATATGGACTTCTACTTCTGCTTTGAAGTAGATTGTTTGACTTTTGGCTAACAATTTTAACTATTTTGTAAACGTTCCAAAAGTTGATTGAAGAGGGATCATGATGATGTCTCCAAGGCGGTTGAAGAAGAAGCTCTGTGCATTTGGCAATTGTCTAAATCAAGGGTATCCAGTTTTGTTAACTTTAAGACCTGTGGACTTCAACTCCCAGAATTTCCCAGCCTGCCATGCAGGCTGGGAAATTCTGGAAGATTAAATCCACAAATCTTAAAGTTGCCAAGATTGGACATCCCTGGTCTAAATGTTAGCAGGCAGAAACTTGATGTCTCAGGTTGCATTGATAATGTTGCCTTACAAGGGGAACTCATATAGTAACTCAGTGCTGTAGTACTGAATTCTACATTCAATGTTGCACCATTCAGCTATGACTTTTTCCAATATTTTACACCATCATTTTTCTCAGCATCCAAACCAATGAATGAAAAAACACTGCCTGTCTCGATCCTTTCTTTTCCCTCTATATCCTTAATCTCTTCTCTAAAGGTTCTTTTTGTAGAATGGTAACCTCAACTTTGTATTCATACCTGGTGTCATTTTGTCTAAATAGAAGAAGTGCTGTACATTAATGGATGCTTCTACATTCTTCTAGAAAAGAATGCATGTATGCCTCAAAAGAGATGTTCTAATTTAGGAAGGAAAGTGCTAAGTCTATACATAACCATATTCTTTAGTTCATAGTTCATCATCATTCTTTACAGCATTCTCACCACAAAGAGTCCCAGATGACAAGTTTGCCTTGGGGCACAGATGGTGGTACACAGGCTACCTACGCACCCATATTTAAATGCAGGTACACTAAGGACTTGCACCCAGTCACCTTACACATTAATTGATTGAGATAAAGAGAAATCTTGAGTTAATCTTTAGTTAATTGAGATAAAGAGAAATCCTGGGATGAGAGATGAACCCAAGAGAAATGCAGTGGGAGGGAGGATGTATTAATAGAATTTTAATAAAGCATTCATCTCATCCCTTCATCCCCCATCCAATATGGCATAATGTGCATTATGATGGTGGTTATGATGATGGTGATAACATTGATGATAACAGCAACAACCATGATGATGATGATGGAAAGGAGCAGTTCAGTAGTGGGTTTCAATTCTCTGCATGCGCAGAAACGTTCAGGCGGATGGGCAGAGCCTCACGCTGCTGCCGCTACCAGTTCACGTGAGTCTGGGCGAACCGGTAGCAACCCACCACTGGAGCAGTTGCAGCAAGTGTGCAATCACTTTCCTTCCAGTCCTGGATAAACACTGCTAGAATGACATGATGAAAGAAAAAGAAAGAAAGAAAGAAAGAAAGAAAGAAAGAAAGAAAGAAAGAAAGAAAGAA
>WNWU01000002.1:11500031-11518605 GCA_012654045.1 Ptyas mucosa | reverse complement strand
TCTTTCTTTCTTTCTTTCTTTCTTTCTTTCTTTCTTTCTTTCTTTCTTTCTTTCCTTCCTTCCTTCCTTCCTTCCATCCTTCCATCCTTCCATCCTCCCTCCCTCCCTCCCTTTCTTGGTACTTTGAGATATTTGATACTTGCAATATCTGTAAAGTTAGTAATAAATGTCTCCCTAAGTAGAATTTCTTACTGTAAGAACAATTTAGGTTCCACACACCCCCCCTCTTAATCTGAGATCTGGAATATATATTTTCTCATTTGTGTCATTGGGTGTGTCATTTTGTGACTTCTGATGACTGCCTAGACAAATCCCTGCAAGCTTTTCTTGGCAAGGTTTGCAGAAGTTATTTGCGACTGCCTTCTTCATAAGGTGACAGAGAGTGACCGGTTCAATGGCTTCTAGCTAGTTTTGTTCCTAATGCGAGACTAGAACTCATGGTCTCCCAGCTTCTAGCCACCACATTAACTGTTACATCAAACTGGCTTATATTGAAATATAATTTATATTATATTAAAGAAAGATGCACTAGGATGGATACTTAGAAATGCCCTTCATGGGCAAGGACTCTATGTTGTTTTTAAAAAGCTGCTGTAGATACCTGGCATTTCCAGATGAAATTCTATTTAAAGCTTACAAAAACACTTACGGTAGTCTATAACTTCCCTTGGATTCATCTGCAGCGCTCTGTACATTCTCACTGCTATTCTGACACTAACATTTTGTTCGCTTCAGTTGGTGGGAAATCCCAGGATGTTTGCTTATGTTGGCTATTGTTCTCGCTGATGTCCAAGCTGATTAATCAACCATTGTCCTTGTTCAGATGCACAGGTTTTCCCCCACTCATCATTGCATGTAAGCAAAGGCAATTTCTTGGGCTGATGCCTCCACCTCAGGCCAGGAACAAAATGTGAAAACTTGCTGGTGGTTGCTACTCTGTCCCTACTCCAATGATCTCTATTTTTACCGTAGACATATCACAAACCCTTTGAAAGCTAGCAGATGGCTGAAAGACATTGGAAGACTGAAGGGGTGTTAAACATATAGATGAATTTCTTGGGGATAAGGTTATAGAAGGTCTATGATCAAAGAGGATTTTTTTTTTAATTTTCAGGTATCCAGAGATTGTCCATCTACTACAGATAGACTAAAAAAAAGTCTATCTGTAGAAGATGATGAGGAGAAACTATAGTGAATTTTATAATTATTCTGAATCCTGATAATTGATTAAGAAAAATATTGTTTCTATAGCTAACAACTGTGTTCTTTCTTAAACATTAAAAAAAACATATTCTTGTTTCATTATTTTTTCAGGAAAAGGATTTTCTTACATATTCAAATATCACTTATCACATAAAATATGTATTTTAGCTTTTCAGGTAATAACAATCTGAGTAGCCAACAACCCAAACTGGATCAATTTCTTATGTGACAATATATATGATGTGGTACATAAGGTCAATAAACCAATAACAGGAATAAAAGTAAGAAACATTAGATCGTCTTTGTTTAACTGAAAGAACTGATCAGTTGGGTATTATCACCAATAACAGTAATTTGTACCAATTATCTTAGAACTTTGCTAACTCTAATAAAAGATTATTGTTTTTTAGATACTAGCATTTCATATACCAGTAGTAATCTTGATATCCTCCAGTTAAATTAATATGGTATGAGAAGAGATGGCAAAACCTGGGGGTGAAGTGAAAAGAAGGATCAACCTAGTTGAACTAAGTCCAACTCCTCTTGACCCTTATATAACTCTAACCAGGTTCTGACCATTAGATGAAAAGAATCCTCTGCCTGCATAGGCATGATTAGCAATAAATCAGTTTTACTGAACCTTCATGTGTTGACCTGGTTTTTTTCACCTAACAACTATAACTATATTAAGTACTCTGCGGTTCTAGACTAGATTTTCACTCTTACTTAATTCTATTTGGTTTGCAAATTTGCAATGATTCTCTCAGTATTTACATTGAACTCTTTTTTTGTTTCTGTTGCATTCTCTTCCTCTAGTTTTTGTCTATCTCAATAAAGTTGTTCATCATCTTTTTTAAAAAAAGTTTTTTTATTTTTATTTCTTATACACATATTGTAAATGTATATTCTCTTATTCATAATTGATCATATATATACATATTTTTTTTCTAATGAAAGCATAAAAATAAGACATTTTAATTACATTGGGGTTGCTCTTCTACCCTCTCTTTTCCCTCTTTTCACAATAAACCTTCTTCTCCTTCTTTCTTTCCCCTCCCTCCTCTCCTCTCGCTTTTACTTTCTTCCTCTTCCTCTCCCCTCCTCCCCTACTTCACCTTCCTCTCCCCCACTCCTCCCCTCTTTTCCCCCTTTCTCATCTTCTCTCCTGCTTTTGTTTTGGAATCCTTTTTTTCTAAACATTATGTAATTCTTTTGTTTTGGAAGCTACACGGTTTTATTTTGTTTGGGAAATTGTAAGCTATGAGGATCAAGGAAATAAAGATTTTTTTTAGTTTGATTATCAAGAATGTTATTATACAGTCTAACAAACTGTTCATAAGCCTCAAAAATGACATTTGTGAAGTACTTTTTTTCTCTTTGAGAGACAAATGGTTGAAAACATAGGAATAAAATTAAGACAAAAAAGAAGAAAAAGTGCTTCAGGTTTAATAGAGGCTATACTGAACAAAAAAATCCCTGAACAGTGAAAGTCTGAAAAAACATTTGCTGCATTTTAATAACTTAGATAAAAGACTTACATTTGCAAATTATAGCTCAGCTTCAAAAACTTAACACAGAAAGGCACTAAAGAGTTTGCAAGGTCATATTTCCTGGGGAAAGGTGTAGTTTAGATAATCAGTGTTAAGATTATCTCACAATCTGAGCTTTCAACAAAGCAGGTTGTTATATTATGAATTATCATTACATATTAAACCAAACTGCGAATTACAGGAATCACAAAATGAGCACCTTTGGAATGAATCAGTTAGGAGAATACTACTTTCAATTGGTCACACAAAATGCACATGACTGTATTATGTGTCATTCTTGCTTACTTCTTTCTCTGTTCATTGATTTGCTGATCTGTTTATGAGTGATAGGCTGGGGAAGAGAAATATTCTTCAGTGGTTGTTAAAAAAAAACCCACAGTTCATCTCATCAAATGATTATGGTAAAATGTGATCCTGTCTATTCAAGAAAGAAAACCACAAAGCACTATATATTTACTATGTTGAGACTCTGGAAAAAGTGCAGAGAAGAGCAACAAAGATGATTAGGATATGAGGGGCTAAAACATATGAAGAAAGGTTGCAGGAACTGAGTATGTCTAGTCTAATGAAAGGAGAACTAGGGGTGACATGATAGCAGTTTTCCAATATCTAAGGGGCTGCCACGAAGAAGAGGGCTCAAACTTTTCTCCAAAGCACCTGAAGGAAGGACAAGAAGCAATGGATTGAAAGGAAGCAAAGAGAGTTCCAACTTAGAAATAAGGAGAAATTTCCTGACAGTGGTGTAAGGTTCTACACAAGTAGAAACAGTGGTGGAATCTAAAATTTGTTACTACCAGTTCTGTGGACGTGGCTTGGTAGGGGGGAATGTGACTGGGTGGGCATGGCCATTTTTTTAAACTTTTAAAACCATTTTTTCTACAACCTCTTCAGCGAACCTTTTTCAGCGAAGAGGTTGTAGAAAAAATGCTTTTAAAAGTAAAAATAAAGCCTCTGATTGTGTGGCTCAGCTTGGCATGGGGGGTCAGGGATTTTTGCTACCGGTTCTCCGAACCACTCGCTTCCATCACTACCGGATAGGGCTATCTGGTCCAAACCGGGAGCATTTCACCCCTGGGTAGAACCAACAGTCAGTGGAATGGCTTGCCTTCAGAAGTTGTGGGTGCTCCATCACTGGAGATTTCTAAGAAAAGATTGGACAGTCATTTGTCTGAAATGGCAAAAGGTCTTCTGCTTGAGCAGGAGGTTGGATTGGAAGGCCTCCTTCCTGTTATTCAGCATCATGACAGTAGATAGTTTTAAGGTGCTAACATTTTTGCTTTCCATTTCTCCCTTCATCACTCAGAAATTTTTGAAAATGTTAAATGCTCCAGAATGGAACACACTGTAACACACTGGGCTCAGAAAAAAACAAAACAAACAAACTACCCTTCCAAGTTATGTGAAGGTACATTCAGTGGATAGAGTTCCTGCTAAAGTTAAGATATTTCTACACTATTTTCCCAAAATAAGACATCCCCTGATAATAAGTCCAATCAGGCTTTTAAGCGCATGACAATAAGGCCAAGTGCTTATTTCAGGGTTCAGAAAAATATAAGACACGGTCTTATTTTCGGGAAAACACAGTAGTTAATTTTCAGGAAACCCTCCACTTTTAACCTTTCAGATCAAATCACAATCTTTCATCACAATCATTGATCAGTAAATTGCCATCACATCTTCTTCCATTGGGGCAGTTTCTTTACCCTTTGCAGCATTTGTGACTGACACAGTAGAGCAGGCCTGTCAAACTCACGGCCCACGGGCCAGATGCGTCAGGCTCTGACCACGCCCACGGCTGGTTTAGCAAAGGGGGAAAAAGTCCCAATATGTCCCATGATGCCACCATGATGACACAAATTTGACACCCCTGCAGTAGAGTGCTAGAGAGGAGGGGAAATTAATTTTCCATCAATTTAATGTTGAAGGTCATCTGTAAGTAGCATCATACTTTTAAATTCTTTAATACCTGAATATTACATCCATATCTTGAATGTTTATAGTAGAGTGAAGTTAATACTAAAAGTAAAAGCATACAATGAACATTTTGGGGGAAAAAATAACACCTGGACAAAGAGTCTGCAAGAAAAAATCTTATAAATAAAATTGTATATCAAGACAAAAGAATTGTTCACTCTGTTCATAAAAATGTATTTTTCAATGGTTACAGCACTGCAGAACAATTGGGCCTCTTACGTAATTTGTTTATGCCAATAATTATTATTCATGAAACAGAGTATTTCAGAGAAAAGAACCTGTGCAATATATATAGAAAGCCAATTCAATTAGCTTTCTAAACAATATTGGTAGAATTTATAATCCTTAAAAATCTTCTAGAAACTAAGCTATACAAATTTCCAGCTGCTCTTAAGAACAATAAAACAGCTTGAAGTGTATAGCTTAAGTGCAGTTGGCTCTTCATTTCACATGTGTATGATCCATAATGGTACTAACAAACAAGAACTTGTAGAAAACTGAAACCAAGAGAAGCAAATCTTTTGTGTTAATTTTCCTAGGAAATAAGTAACAAGGTAAAAACCAAAACAAAATTGTGAACATTGATTATAAACATTCCATAGATTATGTTTCCTACAGGACAATCTACAGAACTCCAGTTGAGTAGATTCTCTCCTGACCACCCTTTCTCTCCCAACTTTGACCATGAAAGACAAAGAAGAGAAAGAGGAAAGGAAAGGAAAGGAAAGGAAAGGAAAGGAAAGGAAAGGAAAGGAAAGGAAAGGAAAGGAAAGGAAAGGAAAGGAAAGGAAAGGAAAGGAAAGGAGGGAGGGAGGGAGGGAGGGAGGGAGGGAGGGAGGAAGGAAGGAAGGAAGGAAGGAAGGAAGGAAGGAAGGAAAAGAAAGAAAGAAAGAAAGAAAGAAAGAAAGAAAGAAAGAAAGAAAGAAAGAAAGAAAGAAAGAGGCAGATGTCCAAGGAGCCTAATGTATGGTACCCTTCCTAAGCAAGAAATCACTTTGATTCAGTACATCATCCTAAATTCAGTGTTATAACATATAGGAATGTGCCTTTTACACATTGGTGTGTGTATGTGTGTGTGTGTGTGTATAGATGTGTGAATTTCCCTATGAATAAAGATGTGGGGGAGGAGACTTTTCCTTAACTCCTGGGCTTTAAGCCTGAAGTGGCAATAATATGCTCAAGCCTGCCCAACCTTGGCCTTCATGCTGCTCCTCTTTCTCCACTATGGGATGAAAAAGAGATCTTCAATTCAAGTTTCCTTTCAAGCTCAGCAGGTGAGGTTGAACGACAAAACCGAGTGATACAGAGAAAGTGCGAGGAAGAGCAAAGAGCAAGATGAGCAGGAGTGAGTGAAAGAGAGCAACAGAAGAAACAAGAGAGCAAGATCAACCTTGGATCATTTGCAGAATGGATGTATATTGTAATCCTTGATCCTTAAGAAGAGTGGGCTTTTCCTAGTAAAACAGGACAGGTAGAAAGCCTCACCAACCAGATCTGAACTTTGCTGGTCTGTCTATCAAACCAAGACTCCTTCTGCAGTCTCAGTTCTACACTATCTTAGGGAGAGCAACTGACCATTGTTTTTCTACTCAACGGCTTTCTTCCACTTTTCCCATCTTAAAGCTGTGAAGATAGTAGCACTCACTGGCTTCATTTTAAAAGGGACTAGAGATTGGCAGTCAGGACAGAGCAAATTATGCCAGCATAATTCATGGAACTATACAGTTTGGAAAAAAGCATCCTAACCCGCTGTCCAGATGCGTCCTGGGAAATAAAGAGCAAGGTTATGATATTGAGCTATGGCAATGCAGTTACAATCTGTGTGTGTGTGTGTGTGTGTGTGTGTGTGTAAACTTAGTCACAATAAAATGTGTCCTTACCCACTTTTTTGAAAAAAGAAGAAATCATTGTGATCTTACCTCAGTTCTTTTCAAGACTGGAAAATGCTGCTTAAAATACATTTGAGAATTTCCAAATAATTATGTACAAAAGAACTTAAGTCAATTTGAGTTTAAGAATGAGAGTTTTAAGAATGAGATGTGAGTGAATGTGGTGGGGGGACCAATAAAACTTGATTTTAAAAAAAAGAATGAGAGTTTTAAGAGCCTGCATGATTTGGCATGAAGTTGCTGTCCTTTTTAATGCTTATGGTTTACATGTACTGTATACAAAACACACACAATCTCTTGACTGAGACTAAGCAAGTACTGGAAAATCAGTCTGTATTATTGAACTGCCCTTTGATTAAGAGAAGATAGAATAGAAAAAATACTGACAACATGTACTCTAAGACATCTCCCTCCCTCCTTCCCTCTCTCTGTCTCTCTCTGCCCTCAAACACACCCACACCCACACACGATGTTGAATTAGTACAACAAATGAATCACTTAGTAAGAAACCAATGTAAATGCAGTAGGCCCTTTACTCATTGCTTATAGAAAAAAGATTTTTGTAAAAAAACCAATTGTTTAAATGTATTAAGGTTGCCACCTTTTGACCAAATGGGAAAAAAAAGGAGTGGAACTGTATTATAAAAAAACTGGTTGTATGACTGCAGTGATATTTATTTAAGTAGAACTACGAACACACACATACAGATGCATATGTAATCAGAACAATTAAATCTTAAAAAGAAAAAGAAAAAAATACATTCAAATGCTGAACTTCACCAGCCTCGTTCAAGATCTAATTATTATTTCATTGGCATCCTAACACAAACATATGGAAACACTGTGGAACATGGATAACCATGCACTCATCCATGATATTTGCATAACTGTGGATGTTCCATTTTTTTTTTACTCTTGTGGTCTTCTTGCTATTAATACCTCGTCAACCACAGTAGTAAAATTGAAAGACCAGATGGCAGAGCAGTAGTATGGGGCTAGGCCTATACCGAAACACAGGGGAACACAGCTCTTTGGATATGTTTTAATTTGGTATCATGAATATGCATGAGGCATAGTGAGATCCTTGGTCCATTGTAAACCTTTTCATACCGGTGAATGAAATATGAGGATCCCAATCAGAAGAGCCAATCCAAGTTGAATTTGGGAAGGGATGGATGTTTGATCAATGACTTGGCATCAGCTGAAAAAGCAGCTTAGATCCTGTAACTGTTAAAAGGGCTACTTCCAGTGGTGGGATTCAGCCAGTTCGCACCCTTTCAGGAGAACCGGCTGTTAACTTGCTGAGCAGTTTGACGAACTGGTTGTTGGAAGAAATCATTAGGGCCAGGGGTGGGTTCTAATTTTTTTTTACTACCGGTTCTGTGGGTATGGCTTATTTTGTGGGCATGGCTTGATGGTCATGTGACAATTCTTTAGGATTTAGCAGAGATACTGGTCTACCAGGCTTTTAACTGCTTGCAAAGCTGTACCGATCTACCCATTTATTTTTTGCAGGCACTGGTCTACCCATTTATTTTTTGCAGGCACTGATCTACTCATGTATTTTTGCAGGCACTGATCTACTCATGTATTTTTGCAGGACTGGTCTACCCATGTATTTTTGCAGGCACTGATCTACTCATGTATTTTTGCAGGCATTGATCTACTCATGTATTTTTGCAGACACCGGTCTACTTATTTGTTTTCTTTTAACACTGATCAGCTGTAGGGCAGCCCTTTGAAGCCCCGCGGCAAGAGTTTAAACAGTTTTTTTCCCCTCTAGCCATCAGCTGGGACACAGGAGGCAGCAATAGATTGGGGATGAGGCCAAATAAAAGGTAAGAATAACACGGGGGGGGGGAGGCGCGGGGGTGCAGAACCAATTTGGTGACATCATATCCTCACCACTACCGGCTCGGGAGAACCAGGCCGAACCGGGAGGAACTGATTAGGGCAGAGAACCGGTTGTTAAATTACTTGAATACCACCACTGGCTACTTCTGCCTAGTATTGATGCACCAGACATAATCTGCTCCATAATTCCACCCCAGAACCGTGTAATCTCACTGCATTGTGGTTTTGGGGGGGATTTTTTGCAAGTCAGAACAATTGCTTGATCAGTTGCAGTGTCTGAAAAGGCAGAAAAGTTCTTCCCCATGCAGCCCTGCAGTTCTAGAGAACTTAGGAGCTGTTCATTCTCCCATAGGCATTAATTCCAGTTTTTTCCAGCTGCTAGCTACTCTCTCCTGGCCTAGAGATACCTACAGCATCTACAGCAATACTTTCAAAGCTCTGAGGCTGGCGAAAATAAAAACAGTCATGGATCAGCTGAAATTTGCCTTTAAAGAATTGGAAATCTGAAAGAGATGATTTGGAAGTTCTCTTGGTGGTTCACACTGCGATGCTAATAAGTTTTAGTGAGATAACTAATATGATTGTTAGCATTGTTCAGGTGATTATCCAAATTATTCTGGTGCAGAATCCTCCTGTAGCTTCGAACAACAACCAAAAAAAAAACTCCCACTGATTTTGATGTGATGTAATTTACTCTCACATAACTTGAAAGGGCTGACAAAATAAAATGTATTCCGGCAGTCATCACATCTAATCTATCATTTTGAAAAAGAGAAAAGCTTGTTTTCTAAGCCGTCTCTCAATAAGATTGATGCACAATTTAAACATCTGTATTTTCCAGCAAGAAAACAACAATTGTACTTCACATTCACTTGTGAGATTCCCTGGGTACCGACAACTACTAGCAGGAGAAAGAAGTGCCTGTCTTATTGTTAGGAATTTGCCTTTCTACTTCTCTTTTTAAAAATGTAGAAAGCCTCTTTATTTTTAATAATTCAGATGCTATAAAAGAAGATGTGCGCCCTTGTCGCAGGAGAAGGATTGGGGAAAGTGTTAGCACAAATGCTTTGCGCATTATCATGCCATCAAAGGGACTAACGGAGGAACACAGCAATCTCTTTGAAGGTGTCCATACAAACCTATGGAGAAACAGATGACATTCTTGAATCCCCAATGAAGTCATTATGATCAGCGATACTCTAATGAATACCAAATATACCCATAATGAGAGGACCTTAAGCATTATTTTAATCAATTATGTCACAATAGTGTGGGAGTATATCAACAGCACTTATAATCTGGATGCTCTAGTTGGAAACTATAAATGTCTAATTAACATACTTCGTTGTTTCGACTCCTGTCACTGCAAAAGCAAGGAAATTACAATCGTTTCAGGACGTTTTCCCAAGACAGGATGAAAAGGCCTGCTAGGATCTTTTCATCATCTTTTAATGACCCAATAATCCCTTGCGGGGTGGAGTCTGGGCAACTGAATGGAGCTGAGTGATTACTGGCGGGATGCCCTTCCCGTCGCCAATGCGGAGTTTTGTTCAGCAGAAATATTCTCATCGTGCCGAGAGAGAGAAATATCTCCCTCTACCTAGGATCAAACTTGCAGCCTCCTGATTGTGAGGTGAGAACTCCACCTCTAAGCCACTGCATCACTCCTGCTAGTATCTTTTGTAGGGCTTAATTTGGTCTGATGATGTTTTAAATGGTAAGGATCCAGTTGAGCAGTGCATTGAGGAGGGCCTGCTTACTAGGGCTCCAATATTTGATGGGTTGCCATAAAGAAGAGGAGGTCAACCTATTCTCCAAAGCACCTGAAGGCAGGACAAGATGCAATGATGAAAAGTACTCAAGGAGAAAGCCAACCTAGAACTAAGAACAATGAGAACAATTAGCCAGTGGAACAGCTTGCCTCTAGAAGTGGTGGGTGCTTCATCACCGGATGTTTTTAAGAAGAGATTGGAAGCCATTTATCTGAAATGGTACAGGATCTCCTGCTTGAGCAAGGGATTGGACTAGAAGCCCTCCAAGGTCCCTTCCAACTCTGTTATTCTATTATTCTGTAGCTTAGCTTAGAGATGGTAGCAGATAATCAGGAAGGACAGCAGAGAATGGGGCAGGAGCAATTATGCCTGCCAATAATAGATGTCATGCTGCTGAAAGTCGGGGTGTCTGTGGGGAGTGAAAAAAGTCACTTATGACCATTTTTCACACAAAGGTTGTTAAACTTTTGCAGCATCCCTGTGTTCATGTGATCAAAATTCAGATGTTTGGCAACTGGTTCATATTTACGACAGTTGCTGTGTCCCAGGGTCATGTTATCCTTTGTGCGACCTTCTAACTAGCAAAGTTAGAGCCTTGGTGGCACAGCAGATTAAAGTGCTGTTAAGTAGCACCAGCTGCCTGCAATTACTGCAAGTTCAAATCTCACCAGGCTAAGGTTGACTCAACCTTCCATCCTTTCGAGGTAGGTAAAATGAGGACCCAGATTGTGGGGGCAATAAGTTGACTTTGTATAAAAAAGAACACCGCTTTGGGGGGGGTGGGGCAAAAGCCCTACTAGGCAGGTCTATACAAAAGTATGAAGGCTATTGCTTAACGCATTGTAAGCCGCCCTGAGTCTCCGGAAAAGGACGGCATATAAATCGAACCAATAAATAAATAAAATAAATAAATAAAGTTAATGGGGAAGCCAAATTCACTTAACAGCCGGGTTACTGGCTTGTCAACTGAAGTAATTCAGTTAGTAACTGAGGCAAGAAGGGTTGTAAAATAGAGCAAAACTCACTTAACAAATGTATCACTTAACAACCGAAATTTAGGGTCAGTTGTGGTCGTAAGTCAAGGACTACCTATATAGGTCTCCCGTAAGAGCAGGGGGTTGGATTAGATAACATCCAAGGTCCCTTCCAATTCTGTTACTATTAAATATTTCACATGCCTGTGGTTTGGGATTATCCAACTGCTAACCTAGCACTCTATTCTTTTGTTCTGTTTCAAGACACTGAACTATTGTCTGAAGTGTAGTTAAATTGGTGGCAGTAATGGCCCTTTAAGAAGAGTTGGCTCAACCCTGCAATAATGCTGTTAAACCAGGACAGTTCACAACTTCATTCTATGGTTCAGTTTTAGCATAGAAGCAATCAAAAGTCAGCAAAAGCAATCATAGAAGCAATAGAAGTCAACAATCAAAGCAGATCTGTATTTAAGACCCCTTGCCAGAGAAATTCAATGCCAGAACAAGACAGTTGCATGTTAATTCTAGGGTTGAGGTGAGAGATTAAGATCATTTATATTTTTCCACATTGAGTTGAAAAAGCGTATTTTTTTTAAAAAAATCATCAGACTGTAATTAGACATTTTCTGTTCTAAGAGATCAAGTGTATTGGGCTGTAGCTTCTATCCTTCTCAATCTATATGGTATAATCATGCTAGTTGGGGATTATGGGAACTGCGATCAACACAACTGGAGAAGACCAGATTGAAAAGGCTGCCTTAAACCTTGAATATCCCAGGATAAATATTAAAGCTCTGTTAGGTCTATTTATTCCGTAAAATTGCAAGTAGTTTTCCCTAGGCTGTTTTTAGGGGGGAAAAATCCTAACTCCAGGATTATTTTCAGTGTAAGTAATAAATAATATTTCTTACATGGTCAGATAGAAAATATAGCTCCCTTAAGCCTTGCTTAAAGAAAGTTACTTTGCTAGAACTGGCTTTTGTATGGTTCTGTCTGTGATGATTATATGCAATTATTTTTAACAATTTCTTACCAAATCCCATAAGGTAGTGATTAAAACTTGAAAGCTTTTAAAAGGCAAAAAAAGGAGAAAGAAAATATTAAAAAGTTTAATCAAGTGCTTTGAGCTCCGACTGCTTCATTTCTTCCCCCGAGTCTGTGTCTTCTCAGATTCCAGAAGAAAACAACCAAATCCTATTTCTTTTGCAGTAGACTGTTTCTTTTTTTAAAAAAATAAATAAATAAAATGGCATATTTCTAATATTTGCTGTCTTCGTCCAAACTCAAAGGATTCTGTCACACGTTGTAATAGCATTCTGTCTTTGTGATGTACAAAAAGCTTTCCCAAACGTGTTGCTCCTGAACTCCTGGATTTCATCATTCTTACACAGGTTTAGGAAATAGAAGAATTCTTGTCCAATGCATTTAGAAGACACTTGGCCAAGAAAATCTTCACAACTATACAGCCAGGATGAGAGAAGAGAAACTACAAAGTCTACAGAACAGGCAGCTCCAAATATTTAAAGCATTTCCTTGACAATAACTTATAGTAGATAACTCTAGTTCAGGGGTAAATTGAGGTTCCCTCTGCCACTTTTAAAGGAAATGAATTAATTCCATGAGGAACTGAGGGGGTGAAAATCACATCTTGGTTATGAGGTGGGTGGCTGATTGTCTTTTTTAATTTTTCCTTTGCTTGTTGCAACACAACTGATTTCTTCTTCTGTCTTCTTTCCTTGCAGGACACACACAATGTTCCTCTGATTCCAAAATGTGACCCAATGGTCAGCTATTAGTCTGTGGACAAAAAGGAGATGGAGAAGAGCTTGCACATATTGTACCACTGCCCATGTGAGTGGGAGTACTTTGAAAGTAAAAAAAGAACATTTTAAAAGAATGAAAATGATCAGTGTCCTACTCCTTTTCAATTTTCTGATTTCTAGTCATTCTCTTCCATGAACGTTATTTGTCATTCCACAAATAACAGTTCAGTGCAATGTGCCTTACATTGTTAGACTGGTTATTAATTTAGATCAGGAAATCATCATTTATACCTAGTTACCTAGTTGTTTCCTACCTAGTGCTTATTTGTACCCTATGACTATCATTAAGTGTTGTACCTTATGATTCTTGATGAATGTATCTTTTCTTTTTATGTACACTGAGAGCATATGCATCAGACAAATTCCTTGTGTGTCCAATCATACTTGGCCAATAAAGAAATCTATCTATCTATCTATCTATCTATCTATCTATCTATCTATCTATCATAAAAAGGAGTTCAAAATAGTGCATGTGGCCTGTGAGATCTGTGAGTCTTTAGAACCCCTCTGACCATCATTTCTGAAAATCAAACTCAAAGGTTCTTATTATTTTGACATAAGGTAAAAACTGTAATATCTTATAATCCACAAATAGCCAGATAACTATTTTTAAAAATCCAACATTCCTTCACAGTCATAAAGATCTCTTGATCCAGGAATAGATAGAACAAGTACACAAGATGAATTTGTACAAAGTTGTTATCTGAACTGGAACTGAGAGTCTAGGAGGAGCCCAAATTTGTACTGATCCTGTTAGAAGAAGTTAACAATGAAGATCTCTGCACCCAAGTGGGCCAAAGTCACTCTGTCTTGCTAGGGTTGAGGCTGTTCTTCCCCATAACCTCATAGGCACTAAGATGGTTTCACATAGTCAGTCTATGGTTGACATATAAAATTAGGTGCCATCAACATACTAATGATACCTAACCCCATAGCGATAGATGATCTCACTCAAAGATTTCATGTACATGTTGAAGAGAAAGAATCAAACTTTGAGGCACTTCACAAAGTAAGGTCTTATGTCTAGATATCTTCTGCCCCTCCAGCACTGATTGGAACTGATCCTGAAAGAAGGAGGAGATGTACTGCACTTAATTCCTTGAGTTGGTTCAGAAAAATAACATGGTCAAAGATGCTGACAGCCCTTAAGAGGTCTAGACTAGCCAGGATAGGTGTAGTGCCTACATCTTGGTCTACTTATAAATCATCCATAAGCAGAAGCAATGGTGCCTTGGTGTTTTGTCCAGGTCTGAAACAAAACTAGAAGGGGTGTGGAGGGTCTGCTTCTTTCAGGACCCTCTGAAGCTGTAATGCAACCATATTTTCCACAACCTTCCCTAAAAAACAAAAGTTGTAGACTGTGGACAGAAGTTATTCAAACCACTAGGTCCAGTGCAGTGGTGGTATTCAGCCCGTTCTAACTGGTTCAGGTGAACTGGTAGTGCTGGCTGTGGGTGACTCCACCTCCCTGCCTGGAAATAATCACATCCCATTTATCCACATTTTTGACGCTTTGTGCATGCGTGCTCATGTTTGCGAACTGGTAGCAAAGGTAAGTGAATGCCACCTCTGGTCCAGGGATGGCTTGAATAGGGAACAGACCACTGTCTCTTTCTATACCTCAAGTTAAGCCACTGGCAATAAAAATACATAGAGTAATAATAAAGTATCAAACAACAAATTTACAATCCTTTTATGACACTCATCACATACCACGTGAGGAGGTTGCCTTCTTCGCCTGAATGGTAGAGCTGCCAGTATCTCAGCATTAGGCCTTTTCTAGATCTTGCACTTGTTAACTTTTAACAGGGCAAAACTGTTATATTGAAAATATGTTTTGCCCTTTGGCTACAAATCTTCATTATGCCCCCATTCAGAATGCTTTTCTAAAATTCATTTGTTTAAATCACTTCCCATACTTTTCAGAGTATATGTCACCAGGCTTAAAGAGATGACAACAGAATTGAAAGGAGCCTGAGTGGCGTAGCAGGCTAATGCCTCCTATTAAGGCAGCATTTAACATCCAGCTGCCTGCAATTATTGCACGTTCGAATCTCACCAGGCTCAAGGTTGACTCAGCCTTCCATCCTTTCTAAGGTGGGTAAAATGAGGACCCGGTTTGTGGGGGCAATAAGCTGACTTTGTATAAATATACAAAAAGTATGAAGGCTATTGCTTAACACATTGTAAGCCGCCCTGAGTCTCCAGAGAAGGGCGGCATATAAATATAAATAAATAAATAAAATAAATGCAGAAAGAAAAATCAGGGAGGCCATTAAAAAAATGGAAGGAAAAGCATTAGTAGGCCATGTATGGTTAGCCTCAGGTCCAGGACTGCATACAGGTTGATTCCTTTCTGATGACTTCTATAAATGAATGGCTTATTTCACCGATAGGGCATCATGGTGACTCAGCAATTAAGACGCTGGGCTTGTTGGCTGGAAAGCCAGCAGACCAGGTTTGAGACTGGAGCGCCAAGTAACAGGGTGAGTTCCTGTCCTCGCTCCAGCTCCTGCCAACCTAGCAGTTTGAAAGCATGCAAATGCGAATAGATAAATAGGTATCACTATGATGGGAAAGTAATAGCACTCCAAGATGTCATGCTGGCCACATGACCATGGAAATTCTTCAGGAGCACTTGTTCAATGGCCTTGAAATGGAGATGAGCACCGCCTCCTATAGTTACCAAAGAGTGAAATCCACAGAAACTCCTTTATCTCTTTTTTATTTCACTAATTGTTAAACTCCCTTCCTTACAGTCAGGAAAGAGTTAATCCATAAAAAAAGAACCCAAGAGTTCTGATTAGAAGTGTGCACTAGAAGAAAGGTAAATGGTATTTATTAGGTATTTATTAAAAAATTGTTTCTTCCCACCCTTTTTTTTCTGTGCAGAGAATGGGACACTTCTGTCTTTTGTGAAGGGGAGGGGGTTTGCATCTGACACCACTCCTACCAGTATGAGAAGTCAATCTCACAATGTCATGGAAGAGCTTCTCGCTGTTTTGAGGAGGGAAGCCAATTAAAATTTGTGCATAGCCTCTAAACTAGGCACATCACAGTTAAAAGAAAGAAAAAAATGCTCCCAATTCCAGCCCAAACTCAAGTCCTACTGATATGTATCACCCACTTAGTATAATCCTTGTCTGCAATGGACTCATAATTCTCAGATGACCTAACTGGAGTGATTTTTAATTAGTAACTCAGAAAATGTACATTTCTCAATTTTTTTTTTTTAAAAAAGGATCTTATTTACTCAAGAGTCCTTCTTAGCAATATATTAAAGTCAAACATTGGTTATTTGGCTTATTTGATCCAAATGCAACTGTTGCAGCTGATATTTAAAACAATTACATTCTGTGGGTTGGGGTACCTTTATAGGACATTAATGAAAGTGATATTATTTCTCTATAACCTTTGATATAATACATTTGAATATGCTATGTTGCTTAACCAATGGAAGGTTGATTAAACAATTTAGATTGAATTTTGTGTTATCTTAAAATGATAATACAGCCAGAGGAGGAGGAGGAGGAGGAGGAGGAAAACTTACATTAAAGGGTTCTTTTTGTGGGGAAAAAGAAGAAGAAATAATATTATATATTTCAGTGTCTTGTTTATAAAAATAGTAAAGGTGAGGTTTAAAAAAATCTAATCTAAAAAAGAGGAAGAGGTGGAGGAAGGAGTTTTTGTATTCAGGAAGGGATTTTTACAACTGCCTTGCTCTTGAAAATGCATCTTAGAAATTTTATGTTAGTTTGTAGTTTAATGTTCGATTCTGAAATGTAATAAAGATATATGTTTAAAGGAATTAACCTATATCCATGATGGCAAACCTATGGCACGCGTGCCAGAGATGGCACGCAGCTCCCTCTCTGATGGCACCCAAGCCGTTGTCCCAGTTCAGCTCCGCCACGCATGCCCGCACTTCCCACCAGCCTGTTGGTCTTCGGGTCTCTGCTGCGCATGCGTGGGGTTGCTGGGGTGGATGGCGCATGCGGGGGCTGCATGCGCATGCGGGGTGGGTGAGGCGCATGTAGGGGGCCGTGCACGCATGCGTGGGATGGAGAACATGCATGAGGCTGCACACACATGTGCAGGGGTCAGGGCGCTTGCCAGAGGGCCACATGCATATTGCATTTTGGGGGTTCAGGGAGGTGCGCGCTTCTCGGTCCAGAAAAGGTTAGCCATCACTGACTTATATGCTTTGTCCTGGTCCTATTATTGCTGCATTTGTGGATATCAATAGGCTTTTAAACAAGATTTTGGATGCAAATGCTGTATATGAAGGACACAAAACTCATTGCTTAACAACGGATTGCAACGCATTGTTAACATGTGCTCCTTAACAACATTTGGGTCTTTCTTCACCAATGGGCAAGGAAGAGGAAAATTGTGGGACAGAAATATTTTGAGAAAGAGTATGGCATTTTTTTAATAACATCATTTCCAGCCCTTTTCTCTAGTCTCCCTTTTTAACAATTACTAGGCTTAGCCATTCTGAAGCTGCATTGATCCTTTCAATGTTACGGTATATTGATTTTTTTTTTTGATTGATTTGTTTTGCCTAAAAATATAAAATATTTGATATAACCATGTTACATTATTTTGACCAGACTGTTCAATAACAGCCGTATGTGATGTCATGGGTATCTTGAGGAGGAGGGGGAAATTTCAAAACCATTGTTATGATGTACGGTGACTATTACACTTGAATCAAGATACAAAGATGTATTTGCATCCTGACACACCTGTTGTCATTTCGGGATAAACTCAGGTGATGCTTGGGTGTGCCATAAACTCCATAAAATATTGATGTCTTTCTCCTGGAAAGTTGGATCCTACTTAAGGGCTGACATCTCCAGCATTGAGGCTTCTGCCCTATAGCATCTGCCTTCAGAGTAAAAGGGCTGCAAAATACATTCACTATGAAATATATGCCTGAAAGTTGCAGGTTGGAATTTTGCAGTTTTAAACAAGGGGTACATCCAAATCAATAACATTGGATTTATTTTGAAGTAAAGGGGCATAAAATTTGATATTTAAGGAAAACATGCATAAAACCGGATATTTAAGGAAAATTCAAACGTAGGCAGACAAATTCACAAAATGTGTCCTTGTATATATAAACACACACTTATACACCTACAAACACTACACTACACACTAGATCGGGGTGGGCAATTCATTTTCTCCAGGGGCCACATGAAAAGCTGGAACTGTTGTGGAGGGCTAAATGAATAGACCTGTGAAGGTGCACAGGCATGCACAGATTGTCAGGGTTACATATGTAAACTGAGAAAAAAATAACAGTCGCATTCAAAATAAAGCAAGCCACACAGGTTGTACAGGAAGAGCTAAAGGACCGGAAGTGGCCCAGTGCCTTTAAAATGCCCAGGTCTGCTCTAGACAATGCAAACATAATTATCTATCAACACTGACATCTTTCTTTCTTTTTTTCTTTCTTTCTTTCTTTCTTTCTTTCTTTCTTTCTTTCTTTCTTTCTTTCTTTCTTTCTCTCTCTCTCTCTTTCTTTCT
>WNWU01000002.1:11478539-11494005 GCA_012654045.1 Ptyas mucosa | reverse complement strand
TTCTATTCTATTCTATTCTATTCTATTCTATTCTATTCTATTCTATTCTATTCTATTCTATTCTATTCTATTCTATTCCATTCCATTCCATTCCATTCCATTCCATTCCATTCCGCTCTCAACTTACTATTCATTTAGTGACTGTTCAAAGTTACAACAGCACTGAAAAAAGTGACTTATGACCATTCTCCAAAGTTATGACCTTTTCAGCATCCCCGTGACTATGTGATCAAAATTCAGATGTTTGGGAACTGACTCATATTTATGACTATTATAAGTGTCCTGGGGTCATGTGATCCCCTTTTGTGACCTTCTAGCAGGCAAAGTCAATGGGAAAACCAGGCTCACTTAACAACTGTGGCAAGAAAGGTCATAAAATGGAGCAAAACTCACTTAACACATGGCTCACTTAGCAACAAAAATTTTGGGCTCAGTTGTGGTCGTAAGTCAAGGACTACCTCCTGTTCTGTTCTGTTCTGTTCTGTTCTGTTCTGTTCCGTTCTGTTCTGTTCTGTTCTGTTCCGTTCTGTTCCATTCCGTTCCATTCTATTTTCCTATTCTGCCAGTATGGAGCCAAATAGCTAATATTTTATGCCAATGGAGTCCTTTTGCCTTCAAAAAAGCAAATTAATTGTATTCATATTTCTGACTGTAGACCAAAGGCAGCGTTCCTATGTTAAACTCCTGTCAGTGCATGATCCTTCTTCAGAAAGCAGAGATGGGGGGGGGGGGAATGGGAGGGAGAGGAAGGGGAGAGGGAGGGGAGAGGAAGCAAATTAAAAGTTAAGTCATTTCATGTCAGCCTGTCTTTGCAATCACTGACCTTAGTGGCAGTACATGCCTCCAATTATTTTGATAAATCTATTTTACCTTTACAGAATTATAACCATAGCAACATTATCTCTCCATAACAGAGAATAATTTCCATTTTCATGCCTGTAAGGGTAAAGGATAGTGGCAAAGTAGCGAAAAAAGGCACAGTTTTGCTCCGCTTTGATCTTGACAGTGCTAAACACAATATCGTAGAAACGGGGATGTAAATAACTGTCTGCTATTATTATCCCGGTCATGCTCCATGTTTAACTCCCTGGACTTGTTGAAATCAAAGCCCACAGATAGAGCAATTTCTCCAGTGGACCTGGAACATAAGACAAAGGTGACATTTGAAATATTTGTTCCGTGGGAAACTCCCTAGCTGAAAATAGTTTTAAGTTACGACTCTTAGGAGGGATCATCAGAAACGATCTTGTGTTTCAAACTAGATACATAGCCCTGAAATAGCAAGGGAAAGAAAATAAAAGCCTTTGAATTATAATTCTGGAGATGGATACTAAAAATATTATGGATTATAAGAGAAACCACGCAATCAGTCCTGGACCAAATAAAGAATTGTCTACTCCCTTGAAGTGCTAATCAGCCAGCAGATACTTTGAACAGATGATGGACCAAAAAAAAAAAGGAGGGGGGGAGGACTTGAGAGAAATAGAAATAGGAGAAAACAATAAGGTGGATGAAAGCAAAGAGAGGTTCTTGGAACGTCCTTGAAAGAATTGTGGGCTCTTCTTGGAGAGAAGCTAAGATGGCAAGCATTTGTTTATGCAATCACCAGAGTTTAAGCCTGACTCAATGGAACCTAACTAATCAACTATTCTGCGTTTTGGAAATAATGTGCCATCAAAGGTCAGCATGCAGAAAGGACAAATGAAATACAACACTTTTCTGTACTCTGCTTACTACGGAATGAATTTCTCGTACTTTTTCATGCTGAGAAATATTGTCATTGGCATCTCCAGTTGTTCCAGTGTAACATTAAACCAGGCTTTATCCTAGGTTGAGAATAGAGTAGAATAGAACAGAACAGAACAGAAAAGAACAGAATAGAACTGGAAGGGACCTTGGAGGTCTTCTAGTCCTGCCTTCTGCTCAAGCTGGAGAATCTATACCATTTCAGACAATACAACTCTTCTTAAAAATCTCCAGGCAAGCTGTTCCACTGGTTAATTGTCCTCACTATTAGGAAGTTTCTCCTTAATTTCAGATTGCTTCTCTCTTTGATTAGTTTCCAAGAATTATTTCTTGTCCTGCCCTCTGGTGCTTTGGAGCAGGGGTCACCAACCTCAGGGACCACTAAATTCATAATTTTAAATCCCACGGACCACTAATATGATTTGCCTAATGACTGGCTGGGTGAGCATAGCTAGGTGGTCATGTGACTGGGTGGGCGTGGCCAACTCAATGTCACTCACATCAAGAAACACCTCGCCAGCCTTTACTCACCCTTCCCCTCCCAGTGACTCCTTGCTTCTCTGCCCAGGCTCCTTAGGGCCCCAACAGGAAGCAGTTGTTGGAGCTAAGCAGCTAAGAAAGAGTTGGCAAAACAGCTCAGTTCAAATTGGATCTTACTGAGAAGGAGGCTCGGTAGAAGCACTTCACTGAGGACCACAAGCATAGGCTTTCCAAGCAGAGGGAAGACCTGTGGGAGTGCAAGGCCAGGTCCCGGCATCTGGAGGCTCAGTGGGCTGAGATGGTCAGCCAATTCCAGGCCATGATGCAGTCCCACTGGAACAAGGTCCTCCGGCTCTTCGCCACCAGCGGCACTTTCCTCCAGCCTTCGACCAAAGCCCTGCACCAGGAGGCCGAAGCAGACCTCAAGTTGGAATTTCTGTCCCCCTCCGACCCACACAAAAAGACCCCGAAGAGGGAGACTCTCTGCAGCAGCACAAACATTCATTGCATGTATCTGTCCCAAGGGCTGTAGTTTGAGGACCCCTGATTTAGTGCAATACAAAAAATGCAAATAATTTTTCTGTAGACCACCAACATTTTCTCTTGGACCACCAGTTGTCCATGGACCACCAGTTGGTGACCGCTGCTTTGGAGAATAATTTGACCCCCTCTTCTTTGTGGCAGCCCCTCAAATACTGGAGTACTGCTATCATGTTACTCCTAATTCTTCTTTTCTCTAGACTAGCCAAACCCAAAACCTGTAGCTGTTCTTCATATAGTTTATGAAGTTTCCAGGCCTTTGATCATCTTAGTTGCTCTTCTTTGAACTTTTTTCAAAGTCTTAACATCTTTCTTGTAGTATGGTGACCAAAATTGGTTGCAGTATTCCAGGTGTGGCCTTACTAGGGTTTTATAAAGCGGCACTAATATTTCACGTGATCTTGATTCTATGCCTCTGTTTATACAACCCAGGATTGTATTAGTTTTTTTGGCTGCTGCTGCACACTGCTGGCTCATATTCAAGTGATCATCCATTAGGACTCCAAGGTCCCTCTCACAGTTACTGTTTTTGAGCCAAGTCTCGCCTAATCTGTATTTATACATTTGATTTTTCCTGCCTAAATGTAAAACTTCGCTTTTCTCCACGTTAAAATTCATTTTGTTGGATAGGGCCCATTGTTAAAGTTTGTCAAGATCTTTTTGGATCCTGAGCTTGTCTTCTGGGGCTATTGTTGTGTTGGCTGTTCCTGTCAGTTTAGTGTCATCTGCAAATTTGATGAGTTCCCTTTCTATTCCCTTATCTAAGGGAATTATTCCCTAAGGGAAGGTTGATTATAGGTCGATCTTCAATCTTTGGCTATGGATCATCCAACCACTTTATTGGCATTTAAAAGAACTTGAAGGAAGATTGGGCCAAAACTAGCAGAGCCGGATAGGCACAAGGAAGGACTTGAAAAATGTGACTGGGATGGTGGCAGGATGATTTTAAGAAAGTGAAAAGTAGAAGATTCAGTTAAGACTGGATAATTCAGACTGAATTTTTTTTATTTGTTCCTGCGTCCTACAGCAATGTAATTCTTCTCAGTTGTATTTTCTCCACAAAAATTACTGGCCCAATAATTGTTTCTTGAAAACAAGAAAACAGAATAACAGAGTTTGAAGGGACCTTGGAGGACTTCTAGTGATTCCATCAGAAACCTGATCAAATAGGTCTATCTTCCCTATGTGAGACAATGGCAATGAAATCTAAAGCAATTGGAGTAAACAGAATATAATAATAGAATTGGGAAGAGACCTTGGAGGTTTTCTAGTCTAACCACCTGCTCAGGCAGGAAACCCTAATACTATGTCAGACAAATGGTTGTCCAATCTCTTCTTAAAAATCTCTAGCAATGGCGCATAAGTCCAGGACAACTAGCTACTCTCTGGGAATGATTTATTTATATATGTATTCCCCTTCTATGTTACTGTTCTTTGAAGAGCTCAGGGTGGTTTGTCTTCAGGATTCCTGTTATTTTATTTCCACAACAATGTTTTGAGATAGGGTTGGCTGGGTCAATGACTGGTCCAAAATCACCAAATGGACATTATGGCAAATAATCTGCATCTTTCTATGTTAATTTCTATAATAAAATCACTATACTACAGCAGCTCTCATTTTTAATGGCTTCTTAATGCTTTGGCTAAAAAGGATTGATCCCTCTATTAATTTGGAATAATCGAATGGAAGAGTTAGCTTCCTTGTCCTTCTCTCTGCCAAGTGCGGGAATCAAATCAAACATAGCTGATCGATTCAAGGCATCTAATGCAGGCAAGTCCTCCACCTGACTAGGTAATTGGTTCCACTAGCAAACTGCTTTTAATGTTAGGAAGTTTTCCCCCTATGATTTAGCTGCAATCTTATCTTCCTGTATTTTAAATCCATTATTCCATGTCCTGCATTCAGGAACTACAGAAAACAGATCAGAAGATTTCCAATTCCCTTGATACCTTATTATAGAATTTCATTTACAAGCTCTTTATCAAGCTTTTTCTCAGTTTCTCTGAATTCTTCTTAAAGTGGGTGTTAGAAGTGGATACCGCTCGTGAGTTGGGAATTTGACTCGGGCAAAATAGGGTTGCAAAATTATTTGGAAAGATGTTTCTATTGGATCCTCCTAAAATGGTATCCATTTGGGGCATCTGCTTGCCATTTTTGCAACTGTGTCCCACTGATAGTTCATACTGAACTTGTCACTCAAAGAAAACGCTATTGCTGCCAAGCCAGATATTCCCATTCTACATCTACATTATATCTACACCTATAGCATTCTATATCCCATTGGCCAAAGAATTCAGACTATTGGGTTCTAGAAGAGACTTCTCTGGTTCAGCACCCATCCTTTGGAACATCCTACCATCCAAGGCAGGGGTGAAATCTACTTATCTTCCCTACTGCTTTGGAAGTGTGTGCGCTGCACATGCGTCATGTATGATTTTGGACCCTCTGTGCATGCACATGCGCAGAGAGTAAAAGACAGGTTACTTCTTGGTTAAAACCAGGAAGTAATGACGTCCAGGTGGGTGGGTGGAGCCTTGTGCTGCCACTACCAGTTCTCCAAACCACCCACCGCCGCTACCAGTTCACCCGAACTGGTGTGAACGGTAGCATTTCACCCCTGATCCAAGGTGATATTGCCTCTACCCTTATATCCTTTTTTTTTCAGTTTTAAAAAGTTTTATTAAATATAAAAAATCCATTTCTAAATAAACGATGTGTTGTCTGAGTACAAATAATTTTGAGAAATAACACTCATAAAATTTACAATAATATTCCTCACATTAGTATTGATCTCATAATAATAGTAGTATTTGCTTATCCATTTTAATAAACCTTCCTTATAAAATTAATCCTTCTCTTATATTTCCATATTTCTAATTTCTTTTCTCCACCCTTGTATCCTTGTATAGAAGCCTGAAGATCTGGCACTGCCGGTTAGCCTGGGGTCCAAATGGAATGCTATACTGGAAGTTGTTGCTGGATTGATGGCAGACTCCATCTCTCCCCTTGCTCTTTACTCTCCACCTGTCCATCTTTTGTATTCCTTTTCATTGTTTATTTTATTGTTCTATTGTTTTACTTCTGTTTACACTCTGTTCTTTTCTGCCTTTTTATTGTTGTAAGCGGCCTAGAGTAACCGCACATCAAGATAAGCGGGAAATAAATTTAACAAATAATAATAAATAATCTATGTATTTAATTTTCTAAATAACTTTCTATTGTGTTAATTTTGTTCCATTTTTACCCTGTTTCTCTAATTTATCATTTTGTTTGTAAATGTTGAGAGTATTTCACCCCAATCATCTGCTCTTTATTCGCGCATAAAAAGTGCTGAAGCGTTTTGGACCAAGATTGATGCATTTCTTTCAATATTCTGCTCCAAACTGATAGAGAATGGAGACACTTTGAGAATGACTTTTGAGTTAATTTTTGAATAATTGTAATGTCATCTACTCCACATTTAAACTAGCTTGCTAATCAAAATTTGATGAGGTGTTAATAATTGCACCCCATCCAGGATGTAAGACCTTGTGCGCCACATCCTCGAAGCCATAATGGTCTTGATTTTCTTACCCATCTAATATCCTGTCAGGCTGAAGATATTTGTGGATTGTCAGACTATCGAGTCCCAAAAAGGAGGAAAGTGAATGTATCAAAGACAACATAGATCTGAAAGAGACCTTGCAGTGACTTTCAAAGAGCTGTATGTGTGTGTTTCGGGGAGGTCATAGAGAATATGAAGCAGCAATTAAATAAATGCTGCAACAGTACCCATTGAGTGACGAGTTAGACGTTTTAACCTTGTCTGAAGAGAAATAGGCAACCCCTGTCTTTTTGAAGAACTAAAAGAGAAGCCTTCTTATTTCCAATGTTCCACACAAAATCATGCGTGATATGTGGAAATCTACCCTATGCTTCATCTCAAAAATAACCAAGAGATAAAGAACATTGAGACACAAGTTAAATGTGGGAATATTGATGATGTCAAGTGAAATAAAAGAAAATCAAAGGGAGCAGTATGGAAAATGGCCTAATTAAAGCCTTATTGTTTAAGCTATACTGATCAGGGAGTAGATTAGCACAAGGTCTGGCTAATTCTCAGGTATTTGCCAACAAACCTAACTCTTAAGGAGTTCATACCATTCACAACCCAATGTTTCTTCTGTTATCCCATACCAGAAAGATGTTAGCAACAACCCACAAACCAATAGAGCATTTTGCCAGTTCTTCCATTTAAATTTCAGTTTTATTTCCTGGAACTTTTTCCTCTTCAATGACACCATTTAGTTTTTCTATCATATTGGATAATTTTAAAATTATATTTTTAGCCCAGTGGTCATAAATCTTCCTTCTCAGATCTATTGATGCATTTATTTCCTTCTAGTGCCCTCTAGTGTCCAACCTTAAAAGTTGTCTTATCAGTTATTTCCAAATATAAACCTAGACTGTTTCCCATGGGAAGACTTTAATTAACTTCAAGGTCTTAAATCAGGTACATCTGAGTCCTTAATCTGTCTGAAACTTTCTAAAATCAACCCAATAATAGTTTTGCTGTATATTCTGACTTTTTTTTTTTTTTTACAAATCATTAAACATATAGTTGAGGCTTCTTTCTTAAAGGATTGAAGAAAACTCCCACACACAATTCAATATAACTTGCCATCCTGAAAGTTCTCAATCATTACAAGCATGAATGAATGAATGAATAATCCAGGGTGATTAAGAGATGAACTTCAGTCAAATTTTGAATAGATATAGGCTACATTAATGGCTATAAGCTCAATAGAATTCCATGACATCTGCTCATTAAAAAAAAATCAGCTGTCCAGAGTATATGTGGGCAATCTTGAGATCTCTCCTTTCTCTGTAGAGATTTCTGCAGCCCAAATACAACATTTGGATGCCCTTCTCAGCTATAATCGGCCTCTTTTAGGGATGTCAGTTCTCAGTGGCTTTACTGGAAGTCCCTTTGGAGAGCTGGAAGAGGCAGTTGTCGTGAGCAAAATTCAGAAGAAATACTGGGAATGAGTAGTAGAAACACACACAATGTTTAGTATACATTCCATCAATAGATAATTTGCCCAAAGCTCTTACTTTGAATTCCTTTGAGCATGAAACATCCTGTTTTGGGGTGAAACAAGCTGTTTTGAGCATTCTGGAAATATCACAACCTCAAAAAAACCCTTTTCAAAATAGTCAAAAGAGCTTGTTTTATGTTCGAAATTGTGGTTTTGAGCTCCAGAGGTTTTGTACACTTATAGTATATATGTTTTCTGAACATCTTTATTAGAAATAAATGTCAGGAAACTGGAATTACCAAGGATCAAAAAAATAGTACATAGTATTTTAGATGCATCAAATGCTGGATTTACAGACAAGTGAACTGGAGTGTGGAGCTTTGTATCTGTTTCCAAAATATAAGACTCAAAGACTTTTCAGCTAGAAAACCTTAACAAGTCATACCTCCACTTTTTTTTGTATTTATAACTGAACAAAACCAAGGCTCCAAGCAAGTACAGTGATTAATATCTGGGTATCAAATAAGAGAAACTAATGATTAAAATCTCATTTTTTTTGCATTTTTGTCTTGTCTGCCTTTGTCTTTAGAGGAGTCATAATTGCCTTTAGCAAAGTGGTACCAGCTACTGCAGTCCTAGAATTCCCAACAGTAGGAACAAGGCCTTGATAAAGGAATATGGAGATCTGAGCAGAAGCTTATTTAGAAGTTTAAAAGAATATTGCAAGAGAGAGAAAATAGAGCTTCCAGGGATATTTTCCCCTTATCCTGAAACTGAAAGCAAGTGAATGTAATTGGCATGAGAAATGCTGAAATGTTCAGTTCTGAGCCACAGCTATGCCCAAAACACTGACTCTAATGTTTCATGAAGGAAAGGCACCAGTTCTAGTCATTGTCTTTATTTCTTCCTTAGCATTTAAAAAATGCCCCAGCTTTTGGTTACCATTCTACTTGGAAGTTTTACTTGGGAAGAATAATCTGTAATGGTTGCTTGTTCAAAATATTCCTTTTAATAAACAAAATTTGTGGGATCGATAAACTGATAAAAGAACACAAATAGGCCATCATACATATGAATAATATCCAGCCTTACCACTTACCACATGGACAAAATTTGATTCATTGCTCCTGCCCTGCAGTCCTCGTCCTCGTCCTTCTCTACCACCACCACCTCCTCCTCCTCCTCAAATCTACACTGAGCTGAAGAAGCTTCTTGCATGAGAAGCAAAATGTTTTCAAAGAAAAACAAGAAAGTCCAGTTGCCTCCTGAAAAAGCACCTTTGGAACAACCATGACCTGGATGACTGACAATCTCCATAGACATTTAGCTATGCACTTTGGGATGAACACCTTTCAAATGGTGTGGGAGTATGAACGGATTTCCAGAAAAATTGTAGACGGTAGGAACCGCTTCAATTTGAGATGCAGACAACACAGACTCATCCCCAACAGCCACTGCTTGTCTTCAACAGTGAACACAGGGCACAGGGCAGAAAACATCCTGCAGCCAAGAAGGCTCCACATAGATTAGCACTACTCAGGTGACCCTGAAGAGACAAATAAACCCCCAAGTGGCAGTGGTGAAATCTGAACTGGTTTACTACCGGTTCGCTGGCTGCGCATGTGCACCACGCACCAAATATGAGGTGCGTGCATGCACGCAGTGGACGCCGAAAGGAGGCATGGAGCAGGGGTAGATTCTAACATTTTTTAACTATCGGTTCTGTGGGTGTGGCTTATTTTGTGGGCATGGCTTGATGGTCATGTGACAATTATTTAGGATTTAGCAGAGGTACTGGTCTACCAGGCTTTTAACTGCTTGCACAACTGTATCGATATACCCATTTATTTTTGCAGGCACTGATCTACTCATGATTTTTGCAGGCACTGGTCTACTCATGTATTTTTGCAGGCACTGGTCTACCCATTTATTTTTCCAGGCACCAGTCTACTCATTTGTTTTCTTTTAACACTGATCAGCTGTAGCTGTAGCCCTTTGAAGCCCCACGCAAGAGTTTAAACAGTTTTTTTCCCTCTAGCCATCAGCTGGGACTCAGGAGGCAGCAATAGATCAGGGGTGGGGCCAAATAAAAGGTAAGAATAATGCGGGGGGGTGCGGGGGAGGGGCAAAACTGGTTTGGTGACATCATATCATCACCGCTACCGGCTTGGGAGAACCGGGCCGAACCGGGAGGAACCCACCAGTGGCATGGGGTAAGTAGAACAGTGCGCATGGAGGGGGGGATGATCAGCTGTGGCGCACAATCTTTTTTTTTACTTTTAAAAGCATTTTTTACAACCTATTCAGCCGAATAGATTGTAAAAAAATGCTTTTAAAAGTAAAAAAAAGGCTCTGACAATCACGCGGCTCAGCTGTGATCGTCAGAGCCTGTTTTTTTACCTTTTAAAAGCATTTTTTAAAAGAAGCAGCAAGTGGGCAAGCGGGCGACGGGGCAATTGGGTGGGCATGGGTGGGGAGGGGAGGACAGGGATTTTTGCTACCGGTTTTCTGAACCATCCACCGTCATCGCTACTGGATCGGCTGATCTGGTCTGAACTGGGAGCATTTCACCCCTGCCAAGTGGCCTCAACGACTCTCTAAAAAGAATGTAAATAACCAACTGTCTGCAAGGAATATTAATTCTCCCATTCTCCACCGTTCAGTCAGAGCTGAAGAAGCTTCTTGGATGAGAAGGGAAACATTCAAATAAAAACCAGAAAGTCCAGTTGCCTCCTGAAAAAGCACCTTTGGGACAACCATGACCTGGATGACTGAGAATCTCCATAGTCATGCATTTGGATAACTCCAAAATCACATTCTGGTGATCTGGAACAAACCTACCCAGGAGAAGAACTTTAGAATTATTCTCTTGCAGAACGAAGGAGCGATGAATAACTTTCTTGTTCCAAAATTATGGATTCTGCTTTACTTATTCCTTGCTTTAATAATAGATAGGAATATCTTTTAAAAAGCAAGTCTCACTTTTCAGAGTAGCTCTCCTGTATTGTGCTTAAACTGTAGTGTTACAGCTCTCATTTTAATTGGGAGCCAACAGATTTTAAGGGAGATTCCCTTTTAAGTAGGCAAATTCAGACTCCAATCCCACTGATTTCACTGTAGTACAGCTGAAATCCTATCCACAATTTTTGGGGGTTTATCCACTAAACCCAATAAGACAAATGTTGAAATTGTAAGATTTGAAAACCAGCCTTAAACAGATTTGTGCAAACCTGGCACAAATGTGATCCTATGCAGGAAAGGCCAATGCCTCCTTTCCATCAGAACAACCAGGAAAGGACATAGGCAAGTCACCATGTTGTATTAACTTCAGTAGGAAAGTCAACATCTGGGATTAAATATTTCAATGTACAGTAACTAACTCTCTTTCTAAAGTTAAATGGTCCAGGGTAGAAAGTCTGTCAAAAGACAATGGCTATCCCAGATCAGCCCAGTCTTTGAGAGATGAAGAACTTTAACAAAAGTATATTTGTGGTTTAAAATAAAATAAAATAAATAAATAAAATGGAAATACCAATAACACAACAGCAAAAGCTAAGCAGTGATTACTCAGTGAGAAAAGATCATGGTGAACTAAATGAAATGAACTAAACATAGAAAAAAAATCAGAGGGGAGGGATAATTAAAGAAAAAGATTGACATAAAAGTAATTTAATGTCCATGTAAAATTTATTCAGTTCTTAAGCTTGTTATCAAATCTACAAGCATTTTGTTAACTTCTCAGTTTTAGAATTTAAAGACTTTTCAAGAAATAGATAATAGACCTTTATTTACTGTTTGAAAGACACACTCCATAAAGTAGCAAATTCCACATTAGGAATATAGCGTAACACCACATTTACATCTTTAAGTATATTTCTTTCCTAAATTGTATTGGGATTAGAGACCAAAACAAAGCTATAATTGAACAAGACCAAATCATATGAGTCAAAGAACTGTTAAATTTCTTACAAAGCCATCACAAAAATTATGATATTCAACTGTGGGAACTGTGCTGCAACTAAGATAAGGTTAAGGTGAATATCATTAAAAGTGGATAAGTTTAAGGTTGCATCTGAGAAAATGTAGGGAGGATCACAAGAGAAAGAAAAGCCCCCCCCCCTTTTTTTTTAAATGCAGCAAAATGTGAACTTATTCCTCTCCAGGAAAACCTGTCTAAAAACCTGTAGCAGAAGAGTAAGGCATAACAACAGAGTGTTCCGACAGAGTGGAAGTGTTCTGAAAGGCAGGAATATTGTAGATCAGCGGTATCCAACCTTGGCAACGTTAAGACTTGTGGACTTCAACTCCCAGAATTCCCCAGCCAGCATACTGCACACCACTGATTCAAAGACACCCGATTCAATGTCACAAAGTGCTTCAAAGTTGTGATTCCAAAAGGATAACATTTCCTTCTAACAAAATCAACCTTTATGGGTTATTATTACACACAGCTGTGATAATAGCCAAGCAGACTGAGCCCAGCTTACATTTCACCTCTAACAAACTTTCTAGTTTTAAAACTTGAATTTTAAAAGAAAGCACAGGTCCTAAGTATAACCAACAGATTTTGTTTTGCATCTACGCAATGTTTGAAAGCTATAGAAGTTACAGACAACTTTCATCATATGGAAATATAGATTAGCTGTAGCATGGAGACAAGCACAGAGAGTTTCTTCCTATTTTGGAGGGGTACAGAATATTTTAGACATGATTAAGCTAAGCAGCAGAGCCTCCTTATTCTCCTTGAAAGTGAAGCTTCATGGTGATGTAAAACCTTTAAAAGGTTTAAACGGAAGAAAAGTTATGAAAGTTGTCACTTTTGATCTTACTTTCCACTCTGTCTCTGCATTTTGAAGAGAAGAACAAAGGAAGTGCTTCTAAACTATTGCCAGTTGTAAGCAGAGCCATCTACTCTTTTCTTTGGTCTTCGAGTTTTAACTCAACCTCTTCCTGCCAAGCACAGCAGGAGCAGGTATTTGGCCAAATTCCCTTCCCTGGGTTACAGCAATACAAATCCACCCATTCTATGGCGCCTCATTGATATGAAACAGCAGCATTTCAGCTGAGCTTGACTTTCTAGCAGAATGTTGTGGCAGAATAGATACAATCCATAAAGGATCGGTCTCAGTTCAAAAGGCAGGGACTGAGAGAGACTAGAAAGCACAGTTTGTATTCTAAAGGAGGGATAAACCAAAGATACAAAAATAGCCACTGTTAGAAAATAAGTGTCTGTTAAAAGGCAATTTCCATCAAAGAATCCTTCTAGAGGTCATCTTGTTGCTTGGAGTTCCAACTGCTTTGTCGGGTATAGCATGTCCTCACAATTGTTATATGGTTTAATTAACATGTGAGCAGCATAACAACAGGCTCTACTTTCTCTTTATTCCTATTTAGCCTCTCAAGGAACCACTTTGATCTTACTCCTTATCACATAGACATTTTTGACCTATAGGGTCCAATGAAGTGTTGGTTACATTTCTTAATTTATTAAATCATTGCAGGTCAAACAGCAATCTTCATGGAATTTTTGTCACTTTTCAGAAAAATGCTACTTTAGTTCAGGACTTTTTAAAGCCTAACCAAGCAGTACTCTACAATCACTATTGCATGGTCTCATACCTGGTTATTTGCTGAATAGCTCCTATGGATGCCAGCAAAGTCTCATGGATGACAACAGCTATTCTCCCTTATCCTACCTTGGGATCGTGGCTGATGCCAAACCCAAAACCTGGATTGGCACTTCTCTTCATTCCTTCTCCACCCACATTTTGGTGATATAGGTCAACTCTGCCTTCTCATCCATATATCCATCATAATGAGAATGGTTTTATTCCAGACAGCCCTCACACTCAATAGCAGTAGTCACTCTTGGGGGTCCAACTATAAGCCCTCTGGTTTTTGGGATGAGGACAGAAAGCTGGATGGAGGATCACTACGATATATTAATTCCTGCTTGTCTGAGTGCAGCCTCAGCCTCCTGCCATATCTCCCATGGTCCATCAGAAGTCAACACCCTCCTCCCATCTTGACCATTGCCTGTACTAAGAAAGCAATCAAGTATCACCCAATCTTCACCCAATTAACCTGGGTGATTCTTCAGCTACACAATTCTTCAAATATCCCACTTCCATCTATATAACTCACCCCCATTTTATTTTTTGATAGAAGTAGGGAAACAAAGCACCGGTGTAGAAGATGCTCTCCCAATATTGTCATGTGAAGAGAGCCACTGGGGAGGCAGAAATAAAGGCAAGAGCCATTAGTTCCAAATCATGATTGCACAATCCACCTAAATCTTAAGCCTTAATGCCAATGGCTACAAACCTTGACTTACTAACAGACAAAAGCTCTCTTTGGAAATTTTGGTTCTGCTTCTGCAACTGGGTATCTGCATATATGCAGTGATCAAGGAGACTAAAGGAATGCAGACAGATGACCCAATCTGTTCTGCCCTAGCTACGGGTCCCAAGAAGTGTAGCACACACACAGTTCCAAAAACTCTGTTTAATACAAACAGACCCCTTTCAAAATGCAGGCTTTAAGCACAAATGTCCTTATCAGCCTGCTGTGAATTACAGAGATTAAAAAAAGTCCGACAAGGGTTGGCAATCAGCCCAGAAACCAAGTTGTAACCAAAAACTCACTCTCAAAATGCTCTGCGTAGGACCAAGCGTTGTTTCCAGCAACATGTGCCAGGTGTGTGCAAACTTAAATAGGCTAAGGGAGTGGCCAATTAGCCCCAAGCCTTACTCTCGAGGAGACCTCCTCCTGAGTAGCCACTCCTGCCTTTTGGCAGCCCTGCATGCTCGAGCATTGAGAAGAGGCTCCCCCACTTCACTCTCTTCACTTGAAGGAGCCTCTGGAGGTTCTGAAGGCCCTGGCTGAGTCTCTGCTTCTGGCACCACATCCTCTTCAGCCTCCTCACTGTCCGACTTGAGCGCCAGCTGTACAGGCTGCTGATGTGACACCACACCAGCCTCCTCGTTGTCGGGATCAGCCACAATCCGCACAGGCTGCTGGCGGGCCACAACACAATCAGCTCACAATATTGACGACAAAGCTTGGAACTGTCTAAGTTCTAGCACTGAAGGGCAAATGGACTTCCCGCCTTCAGAAAAGGCAACCTTGTCCTGGGTGCTGAAAACTGGGACCGTGCACACCGTCCCCTTGCCAACTCCTCCTGCTTTGCCTCCCTATTGACTTAGCCGTGAACCAGTAGGTGTTGCCCTCCAAGCAGGTCTCCATGTTATTGTAATTCTCTCACTCTCTGATGGACTTTCTCTTCCCATGTGGCATTTGTTTCCAATAGGCTTCCGCTATAACTCCATCATCTCCTGCAAACCCCAAACTATTGGTGTCTTGCACTTGGTAAATGGTCTGGAGTTCCTTTCTATTCTCTCTTCAACCTCCTTCTCACTAAATGGGAACTGACCTTCTTCTATGTCTTCCTAATAACTCCCTACAGTGCAACACACTAAACTGGTCTCCCTCCCTCCCTCTCCCCCTCCCTCCCTCCATCTCTCTCACACACACACTATTCTTAATATATTTTATTTCAATGTGTGTGCATGGATATCTATATACAGTAGATCAGGGGTTCCCAAACTTGGCAGCTTTAAGACTTGTGGACTTCGACTCCCAGAATTCTCCAGCCAGCATAGCTGGCTGGAGAATTCTGGGA
>WNWU01000002.1:11467807-11478139 GCA_012654045.1 Ptyas mucosa | reverse complement strand
CGACTCCCAGAATTCTCCAGCCAGCTATGCTGGCTGGAGAATTCTGGGAGTCGAAGTCCACAAGTCTTAAAGCTGCCAAGTTTGGGAACCCCTGCAGTAGATAATGTTTTTGTTGGCATGAAGTAAGAGAATCATAGCAGGTGTGCTTTCTCTAATTCAGGAATAACGACATTGCTGTAATTTTTTTATAGTGAAAATTTACTGTTTAGCTATTCTGTTTGTCATCATCTCTCCCATATTATTTTCTGCTTTATAAGCAAAATGAACATTTTAGTTACTGAAAATGAAATATATATTAAGAGAGAGAATAAACTTTATGCAGAGTTGGAGATGAAAGACTTCTTTAAATAATAACAACAGAAGCTATTTTAAGAGAAACAAGAGTCTTCCCAAAGGAGAAAGTATTAATTAGCGGTTGATTTTCAACATGAGTCAGTCCCTTATTCCTCTATATAAAACAAGTGAAGTCCGTAGTGTAATAAACAGGCTGCAAGCTTTAAGAATCTTGAATTCTGAAAAGCACTTCATTAAAAAAAAAAATCCTTTCATTTTAAAGTTTCCTGTTCTGGGAGACCATTGACACAAAAGCTGTCTAAGTCTTTTTCTCCCTTCAATCTTCAGTTTGTCGTCCTGTCCTCCCCCCTTCTAAGTGTATTAATCAAGGACTCACCAATGCAACTACAGAATATAACACAGGAAACTAAAATGCTTTGAGGAAGATGTGGAAGATCAGTGGAAAGAGGGGTCTTCCTAGCCATAATTTCTGGCTACAAAATGGCCGGCACAGCTGGACAATGGAAGCTTTGTCTCTATTTGCAAAGTATGTTAAAATGGGGCAGCGTGTTGATCATTGGGTTGCACCACCATTTTGAAACCAGTCACCATCGCTGAAAATGCCCCTGAACAAACAGAGTAGGCAACTGAAAAATGATTCCTTTGATTTTACAATTATTGCTAGTGATTTGGGAACAACGTGCCTGCCTCTAATGAAGCCTGTGATCGATGGTTTGAATGACCCAGAGAAGCAGGAAGTTGAATTGCATGCAGGAGCGGATCATGCCATCGTCTTCCTATTGTTTGATTTTTCAATAGCAAAAGGCTTAGCATGAAAAAAAATGTGATATACTTGATTTACTTTTATGCCTGGATGGAGTCACTTCCTGATTCTGAAGTGTGTTTCTGATTAGATGCTGACAGTTATCAGGCCTCAGCTCCATGAGCTGGAGATTGTGTACACCAGGGGTATCCAATCATGGTAACTGTAAGATATGTGGACTTCAATTCCCAGAATGGCTGGCTGGGAAATTCTGGGAATTGAAGTCCAGAACTTTGCCAAGCTTGGACACCCCTGGTGTACAGCGTCATAGGTGGAAATCCTGTGATATAATCTGCAAAGACCCTCCTATCTGTAGAGGCTGAACAGAAGAGAGACCGCAAAGGACTCCAGAACGCTAATGAGGCAGCTTGTGGTCTCCTAAGAGGCTAAATGTTTCTCAGTGTCTTGCTAGAGAATCATGATTAATCTCTCAAACCCTGGAGGCCAAGACAGCTTGCCTTTATCCCCGGGGAAGAAATTGTGTGAGTGCGCTTGCATCTGTTTAGCCAGGCTATTTAATTGCACGAACAGCCAGAAATATGTGATTTTGCATGCAGCTTAATTCAGTAAGGTTGATGTTTTAAAGGTCTTAGATGTAGACATTGTCATCTCCTGGATACTGTTCTGTCTTATCATGGGCTTTCCTGCATAGTAGCCATTAGAGGTTTGTGTGAATCTGCACATAAATAAATCAGAAACAAAGCTGGTTTAAGAAATCCTTTCTAGATTTCATTCCCTTCCTCTATGTGGCCCACAGGGACGGCCAGGTATTTTTTGGTGAATATAGTTCCTGATTGGTGGATTCTTTTGTTTCTTTTCTTCTCCCATCCATGCCACAAAAACAAGCGCCAATTGTTTTTAATTTGACAGCCATGTCTTTTGAGAACTGATGAAAAAAATGAAAACAGTTTTTGAGTCTAAATGTTTTTCATATGCAATGGGAACCCTGTTTTCTCTGCCCTAAATAGCAAAAGCACTTACACTTATATATGGCTTTGCGGTGCTTTACAGCCCTTTCTGAGCAATTTACAGAGTCAGCATTTTCCCCAACACTCTGGGTCTTCATTTTATCGGCCTCAGGAGGATGAACGGCTGAGTCAACCTTCAGGGTCGAACTGCTTGCTGTGGGCAGAGACAGCCTGCAATACTGCGTTCTAACCACTGCACCACCACAATTCCTGAGCAGACAGAACATTTTAAGGGGAATTTCTCTATAAAAGCATTTCATTCATTTATTCCATCCCATTGTTTCAGCCATTATTTGTCTTTATTGTATTTTAAAGAGGCATGTTCTTCTCCAAACATTCTTACTTCCTTCAGAAGTCCCCTCTAAATCCCAGGGCTGCATTTCCCTTTAAATTCTGAAGCAAAAAAGTATTTTGGAGGGAATTCAGGTACAACTCCTTAAAGCAGCCACAACTTTTCCTGGGGCTATCTGACTCCCTCTACAACTGCACAAATCCAGTGAACCGCACAAACCTTCTTGTTATACGAAGTCGGTAGAAAGTTCTGTAGCATTGCCTTTTGCCTTTGGTTTAAAGAATCATGCAGCCCAATTAAATACACAAAACAGATGTATTAACACTCTGACCGTGTCCGTTAGCTGAATCCTGCTCACATATGTGTATAGTTCAGCCTGAAAGTATATTGCTAGTACTGCAGTCCACACAACTATAAAATGCTCACTCGGAAATAAGCCTTACTGAAACCATGAAGCTTTCAAGTTCCTTCTTCTGGATTGAGCTGTAAAGCACTTTCGCTTACCACTCCACCAACCAATAAACTTGAACTGCTTACAATGTATTGTATATGACAAAAATATCCCCAAGGCCCCATTTCATTTTTACAACTATATCCTTTTGCTTCGTCTGTGGAGAATAAGCTGTGTAGCTCCCAAATAAACCATGTCAGGTGTTTTTAGGCTTATCTGTCAAAATCCTTGTCTAACTTTTGTGCTGCTTTTGTTTTTCTTTTTATTTTCTCAGTACATTTTTATCACAAACGTCTATCCTATTCTTAGTGGTGAGACAGTTTGACACATGTCTTAATCTGGCTATTCTTGACAATCCCAAATATGTTACAGAAGGCCATGGCAAACCACGTCCATGTAGCTGCCAAGAAAACCACATGGACATGTCTGCAAAACCACCAGGAGCTGAGCTCAACTCAAAGAAAATTTAACAATTTCCTTTTTAAAAAAATGCTGTAGTGCTTCTGAGCATTTCATATTTGAGGTAGAATTGCATTTAGAATTGAATGTTTCTTTTGATTTTGATCAAAGACCTGGGACTTTACTAAAGATGTTTTTCAGACTCTCCCAATGGAATATTGGTTTGATAAATGCACATCTAGACTAAATAAAAGATTTCACATCAGTTATTCTTAAAGTCATCCTTGCTATAAGTCATTATAAGCAATTTCTATATGAGCTCGGAACTGCATGCAGGTAGTCCCCAACTTGCAATAGTTCATTTAGTGACCGTTCAAATGGTACTGAAAAAAATAACTTATGACCATTTTTCACACTTATGACCATTGCAGCATCTCCATGGTCACATGATCAAAATTCAGATGTTGGCAACTGGTTCATATTTATGATGGTTGCAATGTCCCGGGGTCATGTAATCAGCTTTTTCAACCTTCTGACAAGCAAGGTCAGTGGGGAAGCTAGATTCACTTAACAACCGTGTTACTAACTTAACAATTGCAATGATTCACTGAACAACAGTGGCAAGAAAAGTTGTAAAATGGAGCAAAACTCACAAATGTCTCACTTAGCAACATAAATTTTGGGCTCAATTGTGGACTACCTGTATTTTGTCTCTGGTCTTAAATGTCTGTGTTCTGCAAGCAGTGATCAGGGTATTCAAAGTGAACGTATGAAAGGGTTCAGCCCATGGCAATACATCTTCCAGGAGACTGTGATGTAACCCAGTGGTGAAATCTAAAATTTGTTACTACCGGTTCTGTGGGAGTGGCTTGGTGGTGGTGGGTAAAGTGACTGGGTGGGTGTGGCCATTTTTTTTTTTTAGTTTTAAAACCATTTTTTCTACAACCTCTTCAGTGAAAAGGTTGTAAAAAAATGCTTTCAAAAGGCTCTGACGATCCCAGCTGAGTTGCCTGATCGGCAGAGGCTTTTTTTCTTTTAAAAGTCTCTGCCGATCAGGCAACTCAGCTGGGATCCTCAGAGGGATCTGAAGAGGTTGTAGAAAAAATGCTTTTAAAAGCCTTTGAGGATCCCAGCTGAGCCGCGCAATCATCAGAGGCATTTTAAAAATGCTTTTAAAAGCATTTTTTCGGCCAAAGAGGTTGTAGAAAAAATGCTTTTAAAAGTAAAAAAAAAAAAGCCTCTGATGATTGTGCAGGTCTGCTGGGTATTGGAGTGGGGGGCAGGGATTTTTGCTACCGGTTCTCCGAACCACCTGCCTCCGTCACTACTGGATCGAGCGATCCGGTCCGAACCGGGAGCGTTTCATCCCTGATGTAACCTCAGACTTCTGAAAGAAGGATGTATGCAAAGAGCTATCTGACCTGCTCAGTTGTATACAAAATAACTGAAAGCCTATGTAGGTTTGAGATAACGCTTCAATACCTCATATTGAGGTAAAGCCTCAATATGAGTTTTTACCTCAGTTCACTTTCTGCAATTGCTATTTGTTTGATTTATTTGTCATACTTGCATGCTGCCCATTTCGCCAAATGTGACTCTGGGTGGCTTACAGATATTGAATAAAATGCAGTATAAAATATTCAAACATTCAAAAACAGATCTTAAATTTTTAAAAATCAATTAAATAAAATTAAGCAGGATGGAGAGGGAGGAAGCAAAGTGTGCATAGGAAGGGGAGGGGGGTTCTCTACTCCATGAGCTGCCTCTAACATGGCGCACCGTCATTGGAGCACCAGACTAGTTGGCAAAGCTGTGTCTTCAAGACCTTTCAGAAGGCCAAAAGAATGGGAGTGGATGTGACCTGGGGGGAGGGGCAAGATGTTCCAGAGGGCTGGAGCCATGGCAGAAAAGGCTCTTCTGGACCCTGCCAACCAAAATTCCTTGGCTGACATTGTCTGCAGCATGCCTCTTCCCAGGGGTGGGTTTTATTTACCTTTACTACCAGTTCAGAACAGGGCCCCGCCTGTTCACAACAGGGCCACACCGCAACAGGGCCATCATTTTGATGACATCAGGGTCAGTGGGCAGAGCCTCCTGCCGGTTTTACTACTGGTTCTATATGAACCAGGGGCAACCCATCACTGCTTCTTCTGCTAGCACAGGTGAGGTGGGTTAATCCCATCGTGGTGAGCCAGTTTCTCAGATAGCCTGGACCCATCTCATGAAATGCTTCTCAAGGGGCATTCATGTCAGCTGAATAGATATCTGAATAACTTCATTTAAATTTACTCATGATTTACATTAGGTTACTGCAGGGCAGAATGGAGTCTGCTATTGTCCATTAAATTTTGAACAACTTTGTGACCAGCAAAGGAACTCTACCCGATGATTGTTCCTTCTTAAAATCAGTGGCCTGAATGTGACAGAAACAAAGACTACTATAATTCTGTTAATGTGAATTTAATAATAAGGTATCTTTTGGGCAATGCTTAGGTGGAACAATTCCAATTATTTCCTATAATCTAAGGTAGTAACATCTTGTGATACCTGTGGCCAATGAGAACTCCTCTTGCATGAAAAGGACAAAAAAACCTTCTGGGAATATAGATAGTCCTCAACCTATGACCACATTTAAACCCAAAATTTCAGTTGCTAAGCAAGACAGTTGTTAAGTGAGTTTTGCTCCGTTTTTCGACTTTTCTTGCCACAGATGTTAAGTGAATCACTGCAGTCGTTAAGTTAGTAACAAGGTTGTAAAGTGAATCTGGCTTCCCCATTGACTTTCCTTGTCAGAAGGTCACAAAAGATGATCACATGATTCCGAGACAATGCTAGAGTCAAATATATGAGCCAGTTGTCTGAATTTTGATCACATGACCATGGGGATGCTACAGTGGTCTTAAGTGTAAAAAGTCACCTTTTTCAGTGCGGCTGTAAATTCAGTCACTAAATTAAAGTTTGCAAGGCAAGGACTACCTATTTTGAGTAGTCAAGAAACGGGCTTATCAGCTGTCAATTGCTTACATCCACAAGCCCATTTCAAAGATACAGTGGTGCAGTGGTGGTATTCAGCCAGTTCTATTCGGTTCACACGAACCGGTAGGGGCGACTGCTGGATACCCCGCCCACCCGCACAGACATCATGACGTCCCATTTTTCCACATTTTTGAGGCTCTGCGTATGCGCGGAAGACTTTGAACATACCACACATGCATATTTGCGAACCGGTAGGGAATGTCAGTGAATACCACCCCTGCAATGGTGATTTTGCATGTCCAATCAGGGTACACAAACCATAAATATATGCCAGCAGATTGACATAAGAATGGTTATGAGGGCTGCTGACATAGGTCACCCCCAGACCTTACAACCATTCTGATGTCAATGCAATGTAGCCCCTTGTTTAATAAGCAACTTCTACAGAGTCCACAAAGGTCCATGGTTATCTTTTTAAAAGTGAGCAAGGCCTTTTTTTTTAATTCAGTTGTTCATTTGTGAGGTGAAAGGGCGCTCCGCATTTCTACAGTAATAATAAGTGTCGAATTGGGACTTCCAAAAAAGTAGATATAAAATTCTATAATTACTGAACTCAGAGGCCATTTATTATTTCCCAGCTCTATTACTTTGCCTCGACGAGGACAAAGTGCCACATTACCACATTCCCAGGGGTGCAAGGGACTACTGCTAATTCACATTTTATCACAGAAATGTGGGGTGCTACGGATCTTTGCAAAGCTCCTCTTGCCATTTGCCCCTTCGAGCATTCTGGGATGATCAATTGCCTCTATAATGCCAACTTTAAAGTTTTAAGTCAAGCATAAGCACATTTAAAGTGGAACATAACAAAATTAAGACATCATCTAACAAAGGTATACATCAGTGAGTATAAACTAATAAGCCTGTGAATGGAGGATTTGGTGAGAAAGGATCTTGACATGTTTTGTTATCCTAGAGGCAAAAGCCAGGCTCGCAGGAAAATCTGACAGTTGTGTTTCTCATACATTTTAAGGGAGTTAGATTGACAAAGGCGGGTGACATTATAATAGACTCTGTCAGGCATGAAGAATCAGGACCAAAATTCTAGAACTAGAACTAGAACTAGAACTAGAACTAGAACTATACCAGTGGTGGATTACTCCCAGTTCTGTCTGGTTCTTGAGAACTGGTAGTAAAAGCAGCGGGAGGCTCCGTCCACCCGCCTGGATGCTTCTGCGCATGCGCTGCACTCCCATTGTGAACCAGTAGTAAAGGTAAGTAGAACCCACCCCTGACTCATACCTATACAGTCAACTAACGTTCAGCACTAAATTGGCTCTAGGTAAGTGTTAATAGAATTAAAGAGGGGTTGGACTTAAACCGCTTGTGGGAACTCAATGATTCCAGGTTGATTACTCTCTTGACTCTGCTCTTAGGCTCTGCTGTTTCTTCTCCCACAGACTGTTCTGTACTATTTTCAGAAACTTGAATTTTGACAAACAGACCATACATTTAAAAAGAAAAAAAAAACCCCTCAGTATCTATAATGGAACTGTCAGTGTGTGAGAGTTCATGAATTGGGATAGACATGGTAACAGGTCAGCCAATGGGGACTGTTTGGTGACCCAGATGGCTCGGAGTCTGAGCATGGCTTAGGTTCACTGATCTGTATATATATATGAGTGCCTCTGTATTATATAGCTTCTGTGATTATTGATTCTGTGCTTCTGGATTCTGAGTTCTGGTTCTGGCTTCTGCTGTACGGTATTGTACAGTATATAAAGAAGTTTTTTTATATAAATTGAATCCTTCTGAATTGTCTGATTGTGTGTGCTGCAACAAACTCTGACAGGAACAATTGAAACAACACAATCATTATTAAGTGCGTTGATAAGCAGCCATTAGGAAAACAGAAAAAAGGCCACATTCACATACAAATTCATTGGAAATACATACATATATAACATAATGGGCACCCTTGACTTCCTTTGCCCCAGCAGTAAAAGCTGGCAGAGAGATTGCCGTAGGAAATAAAGAGCATAACCTTATTCACTGTCTTCTCTTTTGGGAGATGAGTGGTTTATAAATACACTTATTATTAGTATTAATAAGAGTAGATCCATGGCTAATTATGCTCATTAATCATTCATGTCCTAGTCAAATCTAGGCTAAGTTATTGTAACTTAACAGTGAGTTAAGTTAGAGTAATTTATTGCATTTTACAGGAGACTTTATTTGAACATGGATATATATATTTTTTTTGCTGAGCCCCATTGTGGTAGTCAACAAATTAAACCAGACTATTAGAATTCATGATCATTTATCCTGGTAGCCATTTTTTTCGAACTCCCTAAAAAGGAAAGAGCAAATTAAGTTTCCATGGGAGGGAAATCCATAGTAAGGGAATGGCAATGAAAAATTATGACGTCTTTCAGATGGCATTTTTGTACAGGCAAAATCTAAAGGGAAAAAAAAAATAAAGACATGCTTGTGGCTGGATATTTTCCATAGGGATTATTACAGAACCAAAGCTTTTTTCACCACAGAAAGTAGCAACACTAGTGGTAAAGAATACAGATTTTCCTGGACTAGAAAGAAGAAAAAATGTTGTGTGGTCTAGGGAAGCTGTGATTATAATAATTGATGGAGCAGCTTCTGCATCTCTGAGAGTAATATATAAATCCTCACTCTTAAAAAAATGTGAGATAATGGATTGAATCAACTAGCTGGCTGCAATTGGAAGGTATACTACTACTAGAAAAATTCCATATAAATACGATCTTCTTTGCATTACAGGTAGTCCTCCACTTACAACAATACATTTAGAGATCATTCAAACTTACAATGGCACTGAAAAAAAAAAGTGACTTACAACCAGTCACTTATGACCATCGCAGCATCCCTGTGGTCATGTGATCTGTTGAGGAAATCACAGAGCAACCCTAGAGTAGCAAGGGTGTGCACATGAAAGCCACTGAGAGCAGTTATGAATAATCACAGCCAACACACAGATACACTGAGTTGTGTTTACTTTTAGGAAATAGTAATAAAGCACAGTTTAATAAGCAGTCCAGGTCATACACAGATAAAGCAGTAGATAGTAAAACAATAGTCCAGGGATATTCCAATAACAAAGTCTTCTTACCAGTCGTTGTAGTCATACACAATAAACAGTTGCAAACAATAGCAAACACAGCAAAGAGCAGTAATGATGAGCAAAGAGCAATAATGGTCAGCAAAGAGAAACAAACTATATTTCAAGCTTCCTCTTAAGGACATTGGCTACAGAGCTAACCAATTAGGACACAGTATGATGCAATACAGCAATACAGTCTTAAAGCTATATTGAGGGTTTATATATTGCCAACCCAATAAGTTAGGTGTCGAGCTCGCCCGTCGCCGCTCGACAACTCGCCTGGGGATCCACGGCGCAGGCCCATGACCGTCACAGAGCACGCCGTAGACCGAAAGGACGGCGGGGAGTCGGCGGCGTGTTAACACGGGTGTTGGTGGTGGATCCAGGAACCTCCGTTCTAGGCTGTTTCGGCACAGGGTGTGGGTGTGGGTGTGGTCAGGGCCAGGAAAGGGGGTGGAGGGGGCCGCATGGGTGCTAGTGGCCGGCGGTGCACAGAGAAAGATGTCCGGGTGGTGGCAACGTCATCGGCCGGCGACGTGCAAGGAGGACTCTAGGCGATGACGACATCGCCTGAGCGGCGGCGTATCAGCTTTATTCAGCGCTCGTTAGGAGAGGGGCGTTAACCCGGGCTATTTAAACAGAGTGGCATGCGGAGGATTCCCGAGCTGAACTTTGCTGCGCGTGGGCGTCCCGGTTTCTTACACTGAGCTGTAGTCACTTCAATAAAGAAAGCAAGAACCTCTCTCCGAGCGTCTTGTGTTTCTGTGAGCCCGGACCAGAGGAGCCGAGATTAGGTAATTATCATTTCCTAACATGATCAAAATTTGCGTGCTTGGCAACTGGCATGTTGCAGCATCACAGGGTCACATGATCACCTTTCCCAGTTGGCTTCCAACAGGCAAAATCAATGGGGAAAGCCAGATTCCCTTAACAACTGCATGATTGATTCACTCAATAATTATGGCATATAGCATAGCATAGCATAGCATAGCATAGCATAGCATAGCATAGCAT
>WNWU01000002.1:11439677-11465664 GCA_012654045.1 Ptyas mucosa | reverse complement strand
TAGAATAGAATAGAATAGAATAGAATAGAATAGAATAGAATAGAATAGAATAGAATAGAATAGGAGTTGGAAGGGACCTTGGAGGTCTTCTAGTCCAACCCCTTGCTCAGACAGGAAACCGTATACTATTTCAGACAAATGGTTGTTCAATCTCTTCTTAAAAACTTCCAGTGTTGGAGCATTCACAACTTCTAGAGGCAATTTGTTCCACAGATTAATTAAGCAATTGAACTAAATATTGTTAAACAGCAATGCTACACTGCATTAACACAATTCAGCTTGAAATTCTCAATATCATTCTAGATTCCTTGTACTGCCAATTGCTAGGAACAAAAGCATTAACTCAATAATTTGTTAATTGGCCACTGATTTAAAACTCATATTTTAATTAGAGCAAATTCCAACAGTTTCATTTCAAGAGATTTTTCTCCCTGAAGCAGAACACCTACACCAACATCTTTAATTGCACACTGTGGCACCTTGATGATGTTTTGCTTTTATATTTTGTTTGATTTTTATGTCTTGTAAATATGTCTTGTAAAGACCCACAGTCTGAGATTGAGGCAGGTTGCAAATTTTTTTCCAAGTGGAAAGTTTAGAAACCATAGTTTAGAAAACAATATGCATACATAGTGACTTCTCAGCTACTGTTTATACCCATGATGGTGAACCTATGGAATGCGTGCCACAGATGGCACACGGAGCATATCGATAGGCACATGAACGTTGCCCTAGCTCATCTCCGGCATGCATGTGTGCACTGGCCAGCTGATTTTTGGGCCTTCTGGGCCCACCGGAAGTTGGGAAACAGGCTGTTTCTGGCCTCCAGAGGGTGGGGAAGGCTGTTTTCGCCCTCCCCAAGCTCCTAGAAAGGCTCTGGAGCTTGGGGAGGGCAAAAAACTGGTCTACAGGGCCCACCGGGCCATCACATGCCAAAAGCAGAGGGAGGTGGGGGGGTTGTGTGCGCATGCACGGGGGAGCAGGACACATTGAATTATGGGTGTGGGCATGCGTATGCGCAACCCCACTGCTCCCCCCATTTTTGGCACACGACGGCAAAATGATTAGCCATCACTGGTCTATACACTGTTGTCTGCTCCAGAATGTATTGGAATTGGGCAGCCAATCTATTTAGATTAATAATAATAATAAACTTCCAGTGGCATTGACAAAATTACCATCAGTCAATTTCAAAATGAATCTTTATTTGGAACAGCTTACATCCCGGGACAACGCCTTTAACCAGAGGTGGGATTCACTTACCTTCCCTACCAGTTCGCAAATTGTATTTGCACAGTATTGGAAAAATGAGGAAACACCCTACAGAAGAAGATATAATTTTTAAAAAATTAGATTGTGCAGAAATGGATAGATTGACATTAAGGATAAAAGAAAAAGAGGATACAGCGTATTTTCAAACATGGGACTTGTTTTACAAATGGTTGGATAATAGAGGTAGAAATTAGGAGCAGGAAAAGTATTATTATATAAGCAAAATCATCCAGACAATACGCTCTTCACCAAGCACTTATGTATATAAAGTGAAAATGTATAAATAAACTGTTTTAAAAAAAGATTACAATACTGGTAGTCTGAACTTACAACTGCTCACTTAGCAACTATTCAAAGTTATATCAGACTCCCTGGGAGTACTTATGACCCATTTTTTAAAAACAGCCAGCAGCCCCCACAGTCATTTGACTGCATGTCAGGTGCTCAGTAACTGGCCTTACATCATCCAATTGCACCATCCCATAGTTATCTGACCATCTTTTATCACAATTTTGCTGAAAACTGGCATTTGCTTCCAGTTTATGGCAAAACCATCCCATAATAACCACAGCATTCACTGCATTATTGACTGCTGCAAAAAGGTCATAATATGAGTCGGTCAGATGGGAGATCTGTTTTATGATCATCATGACCAAGATCATACAACCAAGATGGGCAGGTGCCATTATGGTCGTAGGTCAAAGATTACCTGTTTGGTAAGTAGGTATTCATTGGTATTAATTTCTAAAGCACCTAATGATGCTTATCTGAGCAGTTCTGACCATAGGTTCCTCAAGTTTTATGTTTGTTCCTTGCCTGTTGTCAGCCTGTCTAAACTTATTTTGCTATTTTTTTTCTAGTCTTTGACACTCTGCTAACCACTAACATTCAGAGGTGGAATATTTTGCTCTGTCACTAGTTGCTTCTAATGGTCAACTGCCTTTATTCTTCTCCAAGCTATTCTTTCTCCTTCCAGTAGAATTCCATAAAATGTTGCCTAACCCAAAGACTGCAAACTTGGATACTTCTTATGACTGCCACAGAGTAGCTGCCATCTTCTCTGAGGTTACTGGTAGCAAACCTAAATTGTCTCCACACAGAACTTCTTGTGGCCTCTCAAGAAAGCATATGGGGAAATGAGCATGAAAGTTAGTGAAAAACAACATCCTAGCAAATCTTATCATTTAAAAAATCAAGGGATAGATGGAAACCAGCCCTACCAACAAAAGGGAGGATGAGGCAGCCTGTTATATAAGATGGCCAAGAAACATAGGCACGAACAAGTTTGACTATTGTTTCTACATTCAGGGCTTGCTTTTAAAACAGGCAATAGCTACAATAATTTCATCCTGGCTTCAATATACTTATCAGAAGCTCTTGGGTTCTTGAGAGCTTGCCTATTTCCAGTTCTGTCTGTTGGATGAAACCTGCCAAAGTGTATTCTTCTTGCTCATTCTACCACACAAATCTATGTTTTGGTGTGATACTGATATTCAGATTAGTTTTTAACCTATCACCATAATAACAGCAGGCAAATCGGTTCCTTGCTCCACTGATCAACTGCATTGAACCAGGTTTCCCAAAATGCAAAACAGGTTTTGTCATGAAGGTCAGAATATTGACAATTGCTACAATTGAAACAATTCATGAGGTGAATCACCATTGGCCTGTTTGTTTTGGTGCTATAAACCGTGACCCCAGCCTTCTGGCATTCTCCCTAGTTATTATTCACAAACAGAAATTTCCAAGTATCTTTCGAAGGGTTCCAGTTAAATACCTACACACATCCAGTAACAGATATCATTTATATTCACATGTAAGAGATGGATGTAATAAAACAAAGGAGAAAGAGAAGGAGTAAACAGCACATGGTGTATATACAGGTAGTCCATGACTTATGACTGTAATTGAGTCCAGAATTACGCTCCATATGTCAAGCTAGTCATTAAGTGTGTCATGATGTGACTGAAACAATTTTACTCTTTTTTTATGCAGTGATTGTTAAGTGAACCCCATGGTTGCTAAGCAAACCCATTGTGCACAGTATTAAAAAATAGCTGGTTCCCCACAAAAAGTGACAATTGTGGTCCCTCGACCACAGGATGCTACAAATGGCCATAAATGTGGGGTGTTTGACAAGTGGCCAATATATGATCACATGACCAGGAAGGGCCATCAGAACTTCAAATCTGGGTGATAAATACTCTTTTTTGGGGGGGACTTCAAAGTGTCACTAAGTGATCTGTCGTAAATCAAGAACTACCTATGCAAAAGAGCGTACTGCAGAAGGTATGGAGGTTAGCGTGTGGCATTCTGTATTTAGTCAATTTATTGTGATCCATGGTTTTCCACAATCCACGTCGCAAGCAGAAGTGAGACTGCAAATAATGCTGAATCTCTGCTTAAAACTTTCCAGGTGGACACTTTGAGATCAGACTTCAGAGATTATAACAGAATTAAAAATGCATTCAGGGTTAAAAATCATTGTGTTGTTAGGCTTCTTTGTGTGGACCCAATTATGACTATACAGGTAGTCCTCAACTTGCAACAGTTCAAATAGTGATTGTTCAAAGTTACAACGGCATTGAAAAAGGGGACTTTTTCACACTTATGACCATTGCAGGATTCCCATGGTCAAGTAATTAATATTCAGACGCTTGACAACTGACTCATATTTATGATGGTTGCAGTGTCCCAGGATCGGATGATCACTTTTTGCAATCTTCTGGAAAGAAAAAGCATTCACTTAACAACTATGTTACTAACTTAACAACTGCAGTGACTCACTTAACAACCGTGGGAAGAAAGGTCACAAAATGGGGCAAAATCTCATTTAACAAATGTTTCACTTAGCAGCATAAATTTTGAGCTCAATTGTGGTCATAAATCAAGGACTACCCGTATGTTGGTTAAATCTAGGGACCCAAATACTGTAAAGAAAGATTGCCTGAAGGAAAGGAGTTCAAAGTCAATGTTCTCCTTTGCTAAATACACAGTCAAACTGATTTTGTGAGGTGCCTTTTTTCAACACTCAGAATAACTGCTTAAAATGTTGAGGCATCTCTGATAATTGACTGTATGCTAAAAATTTTGGAACTGATGATCATCAAAGAAAGAAGTGGAAGTAAATTTCTTCCCAAATATCCGTTTATTTTTTTAAAGAGCTTACATTATGATTTTTAAGTTACAAGAGCAGATTTGTAAGCAATCTCCTAGTTTGGTTCACCTTGTTCCAATTCCTACATCAAACGTCAATGGGAAAAATTGGGCTCTGTAAAATAGGAGGGCCAATGAATCATATATTGCCATAATCAAAGTTTTGCAGATGGATCCCTTTGCTTTATTATTTATTTCCTTCATGTATTTAATAATGAACTTACTTAGAATGGTTTGAAAAATTCATTTTCAGCAGCCCTGTCTTCAGATAAGACTGCAAAAAAGTGTACTCGCTAAACACAATGGAGATAATCAACTATTTGAGCACCTAATCTGGCCAGAAAAATGTTTATTACTGCAACAGTGCCAGGAACAGGCAGATCTCAGCTGGATCGACAGACCCCCAGGATGACTTCTGTGTTTGACATTTAGGTGGACCAAATCTATTATTTCCTTCCAAACCGTACAAACCTCATATGGAAATTGTTGCAACTCAATAAACATGGAACCATATGACGCCACTTTCACAAAGTCACTCTCAAGGAAGGACTACACTTTACAAGATTGTGTTGTTTGTTAGATGAGAATAACCTATTTGCTTCTCAGTAGTAAACAATAGCTAGCACTGCTTTTTTGCTGTCACAAATTCATGACGGTAGAAAAGTTATTACTTCACTAGCCATGTTGCATTCTGCCCTGTATTGTAGTATGGTTTCTTAACTTTTATTTTCTAATACATTTTAATTTTGACCATCTTATGCTATATGGCAAATAGTTCAAAATGTACATTTCCTTAATCTGTCTATTAATCTATTATCTCTGTCTATCTCTATCTATCTATCTATCTATCTATCTATCTATCTATCTATCTATCTATCTATCTATCTATTTATCTATCTATCTATTTATCTATCATCTGTCATTGATCTATCTGTCTATCATCTATCTATCTATCTATCTATCATCTATCTATCCATCTGTTATTGATCTATCTATACATATCTATCATCTATCTATCTATCCATCCATCCATCTGTCATCTATCTTTCTTTCTTTCTATCTCTCTCTCTCTCTCTCTATCTATCTATCTATCTATCTACTATCTATCTATCTATCTATCTACTATCTATCTATCTGTCTATCTCTATCTATCTATCTATCTATCTATCTATCTATCTATCTATTTATCTATCTATCATCTGTCATTGATCTATCTGTCTATCATCTATCTATCTATCTATCTATCTATCTATCTATCATCTATCATCTATCTATCCATCTGTTATTGATCTATCTATACATATCTATCATCTATCTATCTATCTATCTATCTATCTATCTATCTATCTATCATATATTAGATTTTCATGGACAGAAGGAAAGTAAAATATTGAAGGATGTTCTCCTGAATGGCTTACTAGAAATGCACAGCAGTTTCCTAATGCTAAAACAATAATAATAATTTCCAAAAAGGCTGAAGAAACAATGGACAATCTAGTTGGCTGCTGCAAGAAGATTGCATAGACTGAGTACAAACAATGGCAAAGTAGCAACAATGATGCATTGGAAGATCTTAAACAAATAGCATTGCCTACAAGCAAGAACTGGTGGGACCATAAAATAGAGAAAGTCATAGAAAATGAAGAAGCTAAAGTGCTCTGGGACTTTAGAATTCAAACAAACAAGCACTTGTCACACCACAAGCCAAATTTAACAATTGTCAATAAGGCAGACAAAAAAATCTGGATGGTGGATGTTGCATTGCCTGGAGACAGAAGAATAGAAGAGAAAGAACTGGAGAAAATAACAAACTACAAAGAGCTGGAAATAGAGTAGAAAAATTATAGCAAAAGAAAGTAAAGATAGTAAAGATAGTATTAGGTGCTTTGGGTGCAATCCCAAAACAACTGGACTACCATTTGAACACCATCAGCATTGACAAAATCACCATCGGTCAATTACAATAGGCAGCTTTATGTGGAATAGCTTACATCGTGTGGCAACACCTTTAACACCATCAAACAACATCTGCCTATCCAAGGTCCTTGGGAAAGATTTGGTAGGGTGGATAAAAATGCCAAATTCAGTTGAAACATCTCACTGACTGTAGAGTGAATCATAAGCATCAAACCACTAATTAATTTGAATTATCCTCAGTTTGAGCTGGAATCATTATACCAGTGATGGCTAATCTATGACACTCATGTCAAAGATGACTTGCCACAACATTTTGAGTGACACACCAGCATTCACCAACACCTGACAGCAACTATTCTCAAAAGCATGTTCCCACTTTTGCATGATTTTCAGAGCCTGCAGGAGCCATGCAAGAATGGAATGGGCTCTCAAGTGTCCTCTGGACCCTCCAGAAGTCAAGCAAGAGGGCTGTGCTCTCAAGCAGCCCTCAGAGCTTCCAAAAAACATGTGGCAAAAACAGGGTGTGCTTTAAGTTTTGAAGGATGCACAGGTGGCAGAAGAACATTCTCCAAAACTGCTTCACAAATGAAGTCCTTGTGTGACTGGGAGCAGCCTTGGGTAAGCTGCAGGGACCCGTCAACATAACAGAACATGACCCGAAGATAAGAGATAAGTAGTATATCCTTGTGATGGCGAACCTATGGCACGCATGTCACAGGTGGCACACATAGCCATATTGGTGGGCATGGGAGCTCAGCTCTGGCGTGCAAGTGCATGCTGGCCAGCTGATTTTCGGGCCTTCTGGGCCCACCAGAAGTAGGGAAACAGGCTGTTTCCTGCCTCCAGAGGGCCTCAGGGGTGGGTGTGGGTGGGGAAGGCCCGTTTTTCTCTCTCCCCAGGCTCCAGAGCCTTTCTAGTGGGACCAGAAGTTGGCAAACGGGCCATTTCTCACCTCCAGAGAGCCTCCAGGAGTGGTGGGAAAGGCCATTTTTGCCCTCCCCAGACTCCTAGAAAGGCTCTGGAGCCTGGGGAGAGAGAAAAACAGGCCTACTGGGCCCACCGGACCATTGCATGCCAGGAGAGGGGGGAGCAGGGTGTGTGTCATGCACGCATGCATGGGGGCGGGATGCATAGAATTATGGGCGTAGGCACTTGCACACGCAACCTCCCCTGTGCTCCCCTCGCTCCTGGCACATGATGGCAAAAAGGTTAGCCATCACTATCCTAGAATATACTAGTCATGGGTCAATTTCACCATTCCTCAAGGCTCACACCCCATAGGGAATGGCATTAGGGCTGAAGTCAAGGCCCGGGCCTCTACTTTAGGTCCATCCTCTTTGCTGCACTGAATGCTACTGGTCAGGATGAATGGAGTGGAAGAATTGTTTCTATTTTGTTTGGGGAGGTAAGGCAATATACCAGCAGAGTCCAGTTAGGCATTTTCTGAATGTTTGACATACTGAGCCCAAAAGGTTTGCTACCACTGCATTATTCCAATCAAATATTGGCACTAGACAAATATTATACTAGAATATAGTTGAACACTGCCACAAGCAACAAAATTCAGGAAGAGAAATAAGCATTGGATTTTGAAACTCTACAACATAATTGAATTTGTGATTAAATATGGCTTTTGTGCATCTAACATGACAGCCTAGTGTACATCAACAGATCAAGGTATACCGTATTTTTAGGAGTATAAGACGCACCTTTCCCCCCCCCTAAAAGAGGCTGAAAATTTGAGTGCGTCTTATACTCCGAATGTAGCTTTTTCAAATCTTTTTTTCAGCCCTAACGAGGCACTAATGAGGCACTAGCGAGTGAAGCGATCTTCCCAGCTTTGCCTGCTCCCTCGACTCTCCGCTGTGCTTTAACAAGGCGCTAGCAAGTGAAGCGATCTCCATGATTTGCTCCGACTCTCAGCTGTTCTTTAGAAGCTTTTTTTCAGCCCTAACTAGGCGCTAGCCGAGTGAAGCACTGCTCACCCCCCCCCCCCGCGCTTTGCCTGCTTTTCTCATTGCTGCTTCCTCTCAGCTGTGCCTTAGAAGCTGTTTTTTATCCCCAAGCAGGGGATAAAAAACCCAGCAAACTAATGTGCTGAAAGTGACCAGACTAAGGACGCTAGCCAGATGAATACCTGGTAGGCAGATTTTTTTTTTCCTATTTTCCTCCCCAAAAACTAAGCTGCATCTTATACTCCGGTGCGTCTTATACTCCAAAAAATATGGTAAGTTCTATATCCCACTTTCAACAGAATTATTAGATCCGCTTTACCAATTGGATATCTTTTTAGTACATCAGACATTAAGCTTCATAACTCCTGGCTCTCTGGCATCATCATTAGGGATTATGGGACTTGCAAGTCTTGTCTATCTAAATAATGTCTAATGCCCACCCCTGTATTAGGTGCCATTAGCCACAGACAGGGATAATGCTATCTGAAGCATTTGTATTCCTAATGTGAACATTATTTACCTGCTGAATTAGGAAAAAAAGCAGAGGTAGTGCAGATCTGGTAGAATTTGGAGATAAAAAAAACAACCACCAATTTAGGCATGGTGACTTTGGGCCTGTCACTTTCTCAGTGCAATTCATCTCACAGGGTTGCTGTTGTGGGGAAAACAGGAGGAGAAAGAGGTATCAGGTATGGTTGCCACCTTGAGTTATTTATAAGAATAATAAAGGCTAGGTTTAAACAATCTTCAAAAGAGAAAAAGAGAACCAATGTGACAAAGCAATAAGTGATTTCACCAGGATGTGAGTTCCTAAGGATGCTTCATATTTATATCGACTCGACTAATAAAACAGACCCCTAGTTCATCAGATCCAGTAAACTGTGGTTAGGTCCTTATTCCTAAAGACCTCTTCTTTTTAGGAAACCATGAAATGTGGAGGAATATCCTGTGGGACTGAAGCAGCACGAATTTCACACAGGAGCCCATCACGTTCCTCTCAATAAGAAGTTAGGTATGCTGCTGTCTTTGCATTATTGATACTTAAAACAAAAACACCCTCTTTAATTTACCTGTCTCATATTTGGCTAGCCCAGCCAGGTTCGAACACAGAAACAGAGAAAGTAGCCTGCAATTTTATGCAAAGGTTCTTTCCTATAACTTTCACCCGATGACTTTAAGCATATGTTCTTGCTGAAAATAGTCATTAACCTTTCACATGATGTATAACTAGCTTTATCACTCTGAAAAAAGAAAATCCCACGTTGCGTTCTGGGCAGACAACCCATTGGGAAACACACAAATGGTAAACTATACCAAAGGACACAAAAAGGCCCATAAAACATCAGTAGGGTTATAAAGGTCTATAGATTTTAATTGCTGTGTGCCATTGGGCCCTTACAAAGCAATCAAGCAGGCGATCTCCAAAGACAGGCCTGCCATAATACATTTAACAATAGAGTTCTCACCCCATCAGCAGAGTAGGGTTTACGAAGGTCCCAATAGCAATTAATGACCTTGTACACCAAGAGAAAAAGGCAAAATTACTTAAATTGGCTGTTCTTTTTTTTCCTTTTGTTCTCTCTCTGTTTTGCTTTGGATGCAGGGTGTAAGGAAAGGAAGGGACGCGGAAGTTTCGATGGAAAAAAAAATAGAATATCTGCAGGATTTTGTCCCTCCTGTGCCATCAAGAACAGGAAAGGCTGTGCTTGGTTATCCCCAAGAGGGTTTTACCTGCATCTGTGCGAAATGGAGAAGAAGTCTCAGCTCTTGTAGAGCGAAAATCACAATATTTCAAGTTGAGAACGTCTTCTGATATGATTGCTAGTCTGAACAGCCTGTTATGATGTTGCAGTTGATTTAAAGCAGCAAATATAATCAGCAGCAGAAGTACAGTCAAGTGGACCATCTTGCTAATTATGTTGAATCACAGAAAGAAAGTTCTTTCTGGTTGATCTGCAATCTCCTTCTGATTGCACTGACATGTCAAATTGTGCTGATCCTCACACTGCGATACAAACGGAGTTCATAGAGCTCTCTGAAACAAGTTTGGAGGAAAGCCCATAAAACAGTAATGAGCATCCAGAGGTATTCCCTGCGTTCTGAAGATGAACAGGAGATGTAATTAAGGCAGGACAATAGCTGAAGTTAGAAAATTTCAAATGAAACCTTATAACCATTGCATGATCGTGGGATGGTTGCCCTTTATAATGTTTAAAGCTTAGAGTACTCCAAATGACCAATTAATCTTGTGTGTCTTCATCCTGCAGTGATATTTTTCTTCCTCTCTTTAAAAATATCGTTAAGGCAGCAATTTTTAAACTGTGTTCCGGCAACGTCTAAAGTGCTCTGGATAGAAATTGTGTTAAAATCATCACCACCACTATTGTCATCTCCTCCACAGATTCCCCCTTGTGGTGGGGGTGGGGAAGGACTTGTGATGCTCTGATGAGGATGAGAGCTATGCTGGCGGGAAGATGAATATCCCAAAAGGGTCACCCAAGTCAGACAGGTCTTAACAGAACAGCCAGACTAAATGTATCCCTCAATCCATTTAATATGGTGAGAAAACAGAAAAAGAATCATATCCTGTATCAGTCATTGGTCAATGAAGACCAACATTGCTGTTAAACATCCTAGGTACCTGTTGACAAATGAGCAGCAGGACACAGGAGCTGTGGCTGGACAGCCCCATAGCAACAACCACAGACAAGACAAAACTATACTGTGGTTGAAAATCACAACATTGTGTTCTTCTATTTTAAATCTAAACTGACAAATCGGGGTACTTAAAAGGAATGTTTTGATGCTGGAAAATAATTTAGCTAAATACAAATATTACTGAACAATTAGCAGACTAAAAAAGATTCATTACTGGAAATAAAATATTTAGGGATGCAGAAATAGAAGAGATTTACGTAGCCCCTAAAAAATCTGGCACCTGTAATGAAGGATGTGGATAAGATGCTTGCAAGGATTAAAATTATGTCTATCAAACAGAGCAATCAGAAAAAAATCCAAGATTATTTAGAAGAAAATAACATTCATCCAGTAGAACTGGAAGGAACTAAAAAGAAAAACAGATATAAAAAAGATCAAATAATGATAAAATGACTGATAAAATAATTTCTGAGAATTGCAAAAGAAGAAAAACTAATTTACATATGGTCCTGATTGATTATAAAAAGGCATTTGATTGATTACTACACAGTTGGGACATCAAATGTTTGGAAACAACTGGTGCTGGTAAAAATATTAGAATGTTTATAGAAAAAATAATTAAGGACTTGAAGACAGAATTAGTGGTTGGAAGTGAAAAATATGGCCTTGTCAACATTAGGAGAGAGATCTTCCAGGATAATGCATTATTATCCTTATTACTTGTCATTGCTATGATTCCACATTCAGTGATTTGGAAGAAAACAGCAAAAGACGCTAATAAAATATCACATTTGCTTTACATAGATAACCTAAAGCTTTATGGAATATCAGAAATCAAAATCCAATCATTGACAAATACTATATGAAAACATAGTAATGGAATTTGTCCTCGAGAAATGTACTAAAGAAGCCATAAATCAGAGTAAAATTACAAACTATAATGGAATTGAAAAGCCAAATGGCCAACCATCAGGAACTATCAAGATGACTCCTACAAGATCTGGGAATTTTGCAGTTGCATGACATCAAGGATAGCCAACTTAAAAATGTTATTAGTAAAGAATGCATCCAAAGAGTAAGAAAAGTATTAAAATCAAAACTGATGGTGGAGAAATCATCAGTCATCAGTACTTGGGCCATAACTGTGATATGGTACACTCCTGGAATTAGGAACTGGACACAAGTTCAACTGGATAGTTTTGATCAAAAAACAAGAAAGTGGATGTCTAATCACTATGCATGACATCCCCACAGTGGCATTGATAGATTATACCTGTCCCACAGAAATGGAGGCAGAGATTTAGTCAAACAAAGTGTTGAACAAGAAAAGCATGCATTGGCTGAATGATTCAAAGTGCAGATTGTACGAAGAGGCAGAAGAAGTAGTAGATCATATACTCAACTTGTGCAAGAAGATTGTGCAAACTGATTATAAACAATGGCACAACCTGGGCACCAAAATGGTTCCCTATAACATCTGTAAAAATTATTACCAGTAATGAAAAATTGGTGGGAACATATATTTGAAAAAGTAGTTGAAAATGAGCAGATTAAAGTACTGTGGGATTTCTGAATATAAACTGATAAGGTCTGATCAGGTAAACTGATTTGACCTGAACATACATTATGCCCATATTATGTAATGTCTCACATTACAACCTCCTAGAACTCAGTGTGAAAGAAGGCCTACACCATGTCTATGGAGATTTTCAGTCATCCAGGTCATGGTTGTCCCAAAGGTGCTTTTTCAAGAGGCAACTGGACTTTCTGAATTTTTTTTAAAGATGTTTCGCTTCTCATCCAAGAAGTTTCTTCTAAAAAAAACCCTAGAAAGTCCAGTTGCCTCTTGAAAAGCACTTTTGGGAAGGCCTACAGCTTTACATTGTTGTATATACAATAATAAAAAGAATTGGAGAAGATCACAAGATATCAAGATCTGAAAATCAAAATTGAAAAATTATGGTATAAACCAGCCATAGTAGTCCCAGTGGTTATCAGAATGCCGAGTGTCATACTAAAAAAATCCTTAGGGGCTCACTTAGAAAACATATGTATTGACAAAATTTATATCTGTCAATTACAGAGGAACATACTGGTCGGATCCAGGATTTCTCCTATCACCTGAGGCATTCCTCACTCTATTTAACAATCCATACACTTGTTAATGACTGCAGCTGGGATAGCCAGGATTGTGGTCATTGCATGAAGTTGTCCCATGGGTGTTTCACTTAATGACCTCTTTGCTCTGTAGCTGAGATTCTGTCTTTAGAATATAGTTTACAAAAGTATAAATTATATTTTATCCATAAAGATCTCAGACTGTGGCCTTGAGCCTCTCTTAGATTCTCACACTTAAACTGACCTACTTCAGAGTTATTGTGAGAGTTATACTATTGTGAGAACAGAGTAGGAATTCAGGGGTATTCTAAATGCAATAATGCAATAATGGCAATAATTTGATAATGGCAATAATGAGTATCAAGTGAAATACACTTCTTTTCAGTGTACTGATTATGAATAGGTAAATGGATACTTTAAAAACAGTTATTGCTTTAACATTTGGTAAAAGTTCTATACATACATAAGTGTTTGTGTGTGTGTGTGTGTGTATCTCACTTAATAAAAGTGGACGTATGATTTTTTCCCCCATTTTATGTTGTTTTGCTTTAGTGATTCAAATCTGATCAGATCTCAGATCAAAACATTTCCCCCTTTATTCAGTGAAATAATTAGAGTAAAATTATTTAATTTAGATTTTTTTTCCTCATTGAAATTGATGTGTACAAAGTCCTCTTGGTTGACCTGAGATCAGAATTTCTCCTTTGGCAACCAGAAATTGTTTACATTCTGAAATTTCCTATGTATTGACTTCTTTCTTCAGGCTGTGATTTCTTTCCTTAACAATATTTGTTCCAGAAGCTTTTAGATTTCAGCTGTAAATCAGGATCCTTTAACTCCAGGTCCCTGTAAGGCACTAATCTCAGATTCCAGTTTTATACCTTAGGTATAAAAAATTATTGATAGATTTACCAACTTTCAGAATCCCCCACTTTTTTTAACCCATGAGTAGTGACTAAGAGAAAAAAATATATGAGTTTTTTTTCCCTTTCAGAAGCATAAACTTATTCAATTTGATTCAATTTTGGTTTGAGTAGTTACAGTAATAACTGGTATCAGTTATTTTGGAAGTATCTTGTAGCATGCAGATTCAGTACATAAAATTTAACAAAGCTTATAGATGGACTAGCAATGAAAATAGCTCTTCCTTTAAATGTATCAAAACCAATATATTCTAAAGAATATTACTTTCTAAATTAGAAGGGGGAAAAAGACTATTTGGAGCAAAATATCAACCTAAAGAATAAAGTACAGAAAAATCTACAGTCCGCACACTGCTCCAGAAAATGTAAAAGTTCATTTTGACGGATATTATGAAATCATCCTTCATCCTAAAGACAGAAGGTGCCATTCCTGCTAAAAATCTAGGGCAGGGTCTATCAATAAGAAAGTCAGCATAGAAAGCCTGTAGTCTCAGGTTTGGCTGTAATACAGATGGTCCTCCACTTACGACAGTTCATTTAGTGACTGTTTGAAGTTACAACAGCACTGAAAAAAATGGCTTATGATCATTTTTCACACTTATGACTATTTCAGCCTCCCCAGGGTCATATGATCCAAGATTCAGGCATTGGTCAACTGACTAATATTTATGATGGTTGCCATGTCCTGGAGACCTGCGATTACTTTTTGTGACCTTCTGACAAGCAATGTCAATGGGGAAGCCAGATTCATTTAACAGTCGTCTTAGTAACTCAACAACTGCAATGATTCACTTAACAACCGTGGCAAGAAAGGTCAAAAATTGGGGCAAAGGTCACTTAAATAGCTCGCTTAGCAACAGAAAGTTTGGACTCAATTGTGCTCGTAAATCGAGGACTGCTTGTATAATAGAGTTGTATTTATGGTAATATCTTGAGACAGACTGTTGTGTTGTAAATTAGCTTTGGTGCAAATCTAACAACCAACATTTGTCTTTTTTTTAAAATTTGATTTATATGCCGCCCTTCTCCAGAGACTCAGGGTGGCTTACAATGCATTAAGCAATAGCCTTCATACTTTTGTATATATTTATACAAAGTCAGCTTATTGCCCCCACAATCTGGGTCCTCATTTTACTTACCTTTGAAAGGATGGAAGGCTGAGTCAACCTTGAGCCTGGTGAGATTTGAACTTGCAGTAATTGCAGGCAGCTGATGTTAATAACAGTGCTTTAGTTTGCTGCACCACCAGGGCTCATTAATGCAACAGTCAGTGTATCTACAATATATTCTTTTTGACCCACTCCATAACATTATGGAGCTCAGATCATGCTTGATATGTACTTTATATGTAGCTCATATGACTGACTGACTGACTGACTGACTGACTGACTGACTGACTGACTGAATGAATGAATTGCATCAGTATAATGGTTTTCTGTTCCTATTGTTTCCTTGAATTAGCAGCCAATGTCTGGGATGGACTAACACCTTGGTTAAAGAATAGATTGAGACATTAGTTAAAGCCAGCCTCAGACATGAACAGCTATTTGCTGACTGAGAGCTAATCTATACAATATGTAAAATGCTAATTCCCCAGGGTTTGTTTGTTTGTTTGTTTGTTTGTTTAAACCTGAGAGACAGTATGAAATAAACAGATGTGGATAGGAAACACTTTGTTCAACAGAAGGAAGTCCTTACATATACTCATGCATGCACAATACACACACAAACATATATTTGCATGTGAGCTTTAGGCAATAAACTTTATAAATATTTTCCAAAACAAATGGGATGAATGGCCATATGAAATAGTAAATCATAACAAAACATGTCATCTCTATATGTTGAATCATGTTCATGATTATCTGGCTTCCCATGTTAAGGGACACTGTTTGAAAGAAGCTTGGAACATTGTTGTCCTTATTGTTTCTATTTCAATCAGTCATCTCTCTGAAGCATCCTAAAACTCTAGAGATATAGAACAAGAACTTTGTGAAGGTCCAGATCCAAAACAAAGCCAATTCAGATTGGTCCTATTTCATTTGGCGGCCCAGAATGTCCATCTAAAGATCCATTCTTCACCTCTGGTTCAGAGGTGGGTTTCAGCAGGTTCTGACCAGTTCTGGAGAACCAGTAGTGGAAATTTTGAGTAGTTCAGAGAACCGGTAAATACCACCTCTGACTGGCCCTGCCCACATCTATTCTCTGCCTCCTGAGTCCCAGCTGATTGGGAGGAAATGGGGATTTTGCAGTAACCTTCCCCTGGAGTGAAGACGGAATGAAGATTTTACAGTATCCTTCCCCTGCCATGCCCACCAAGCCATGCAATGTCCACCAAGCCACACCCACAGAATCGGTAGTAAAAAATGTTGAAACCCACCACTGCTCTGGTTCTAAAATGTATCATTATTATCGCTCTTTTCAATAGTTTTCTTAGAATCAGATGAAAGAGATGCCCAACATCGATAAAAAGAAAATTGGAATTAAGAAGAAAACCGAATTTGAAGTAGTGTTATGCACAAATGACAATCACACAACAGCTAAAATGTAGAATTTGATCAAATTAAGGTTTGAAACAGAAGATGAATAGTTTGAAGACTGCATGGTGCAAGAGGCTGCAGATTTTAGTTATAATATAAATATGGACATATGGATATAAGGAATAAACTCAAACATTGCGGCTGCTTTTCAGGCTTTTAAGAAGAGACTGGATAACCACTTGTCTGAAATGGTATAGGGCAGGGGTCTCCAACCTTACCAACTTCAAGACTTGTGGACTTCAGTTCCCAGAATTCCACAGCCAGCAAAGCTGGCTGTGGAGTTCTGGAAGTTGAAGTCCACAAGTCTTGAAGTTGCCAAGGTTGGAGACCCCTGGTATAGGGTCTCCTGCTCAAGCAGGGGTTTGGACTAGAAGACCTACAAGGTCCCCTCCAACTTTTTTATTCTGTTATGCTGTTAAAATATGGGAACCTTGTGTTAAATTTATACTATTCATGAGAACCCTTTTACAAAATGATGTACTATTGGTATATGACATCATATGACATATGAAACAAATAAAATGTTAAAAAGTTATGATATTTATGTAGTTACTTACCAAGCACATCTAAATGATATTAAAGTAACCAAAATATCTTTACAATCCCCAAATTTGCATGTCACAAATTTTGAGCATTCCTAATGTTTGGAAATTGAAAGTTGAAAAATTTGACACACCCTAATTTTATGACAGTCAAGCTGTAAAAAATATACAAAGGAATATCAAACCAGTGAAAAGAAAGAGTGGAATTTTTTTTTTTATCATATATGGTGACCTTGTGAAAAAAAAACCACACCATACAATGATGCAAAAGACATTGCAAATTAATATTACTATGGAACTAGAATTATTTACATTGGGTGTTACAGTCATTGAACTAGACAAGAAACATAGTCCTTGAGACTGGTAGTGCAGCAGACTAAAGCCTGTTATTAACATTCAGCTGCCTGCAATTACTGCAAGTTCTAATCTCACCAGGCTCAAGGTTGACTCAGCCTTCCATCCTTTCTAAGGTAGGTAAAATGAAGACCCAGATTGTGGGGGCAATAAGCTGACTTTGTATAAATATACAAAAGTATGAAGGCTATTGCTTAACGTATTGTAAGCTGTCCTGAGTCTTCGGAGAAGGGCAGCATATAAATCAAATTTAAAAAAAAACATGGGAAATTCTTATTGTGTACTAGCTGTACCCGGCCATGCGTTGCTGTGGCCCAGTCTTGTGGGTATACAATATTTTTTGACCGAGTGCCAATAATTTCCCTCTGTAGCTCAGGTCATGCCTACTTTGCCTCTGTCCCAGTTTGCCGCGGGTATAAGGGCTGGTTTCCCAACTTGCCGGTATAACCGCCTTCACCTTCACAGCTCTCTGCACCATAGGCGGCATCGGGGTCCCTGCCAAAGGTACAGCATACTCCGTTAGTCGGGAGGAGGCTTCGTGGCGGTTGACATTTCCCGCCATTTTGCTTGTAGATTTGAGGGCGGCAGCGCTGAGGGGAAAAGACCCGGCTTGCGCCTGCCATTGTGGTGCTGAGACATTAAAGTCCAAAAAGATAGTATAGTGTGTGTTGTTTTTACGTCCAACAGATGGCACTGTTTTTCAAAAAAGCATGTTTTTACCTGTCACAGGTGTGACATCTATATAATATAGGTATATAGAAACACGGGCGTATTCAAATGCAATGTTGTGTCAAACTTTCAAAGCAATCGGTGAAGAACTTTCGGAGATTTACGATTTTGAACAAACAAACATTTACATTTTTATTTATATAGATGATAACTATGGCAAGATTATTGTATGCAGAAACATTCAATCATCCTCCCATTCTAGAACCAATAAAACAAGGTGCCTAAATAACGGGAAATACCTAACTGAGAGTTAAATAGAGTTTTTCTTAAGACAGCTTCTGATATTTATTGTCTGTGTGCTCTGATTGTAGCTTGTTCTTCTCCCAGTCAGACTGCTGTTTGGTTAATTAGCACATATTTAATCAAATAAGAAAGTGCTGCAAATAGTGGTTATTCCACAGCACAAATTTACTCTCTAGAAAACTGATACCCAAAGTAACAGTCCTCACTTCCTCAACACATCCATAGATCTATGAGGAAACCCCAATTTTCTTGCTCCATCAACAAGGTGTAACCCTGAAGCCCCAGCTATATTCAGTCATCAGTGACAGAGGAAGCGTTCATTCAAAAGGAGGACAATTCTTGGAAATACTCAAAAGTATCTTACGTTTCAATAGAAAAGAGGCAGAATTTGGCAACTCTTAGCAAAGCCATGATTTGTGTGTGTGAGGGGGGGAGTAGTAATACAGGAATTTGTAAAGCAAAATGAAGATTTTTGCACCAGAAAAAAGTAGAACATTTGGCAATTTTCCTCAGTGACAATTTTTAAATTAATACCTGAGTGAAGAAAGCATATTCAGCAGAAATCCACAAGACTGAACTTATTTTTGGTTGTGCCAAAGTGAAAGTGGAGACTTTTTAGGAGAGAGATGGACTTCAGCCTTAAAATTAAACAAAATATTCCTGACCATCTACCCGTACACGTTTCCTTTTTATCGTCATTTTAAGCCTTCATGTTCTTTTCATGAATAGAATAAGACCCTCTCATCTTTTTTTGTTTATCTCTAGGGTCCAGCATCTGTCTGTCTTAATCCCGTTTACTGTAACACCATACTGTAACACCGTACAATCATTTGTGTTAGGAGGCAGGACAACACTCCAAACCAAATGCAATTCATCATGTTGACATAACAAATGTGGACATTAATTAAAGATCAGCAGAATCCAGCACAGAAGTTTGCCTCCATCTGCTTGACCTCAGGTAATAACCATATTCCTTTAACCAGAACTGACAGATTTTTTGTATTTCTTGGGACTCACTAAAGTTGCCACCCTTGGTCTAACACTATGTGCCACAGAAAACAGGCAAACTCTATCCACCTCAACATTTCTTTTCCTTTATCGACTTTTAAACGTTTTCTCTTTTCATGTATAATTCTGTATGACATATGCTGTGGGCACAGTTCATCTTCAATACACATTTAAACACGGAACCCAGTGTTCAGAGGAGGAGATCACCATACATTTATGAAAATAGTTCCTTCTCATCCCATCATCTCCATTTCCTATTGAGTGAGTCATGTTGAGAAAACTTACTGAATCTTATCTAGAGATGATCTTACACTGGTGGCCCATCCATGTCTTCCATAAATCTGGCCTTCAGTAATATGCTGTTCAATGTTATATGTACCGCTATATGCTACATGTATTAGATGTTCTGGTTAATAAAACAGCACAGATTTTTTTTAAAAAAAAGAAAATATAGAGAAATAAAAAGAAAGGAAAAACAATAGCTAAATATATACAATTAATGTGTTCTGACCCAGCTCCACAAACACGACAAACCCTCTGAAGTTTACTCAAAGATTCCTTTATTAGGAGCCCCAGCAGCCCCAACAAAAAGTTTCTCTCTCACAGCAGACTAACAAGTCTGTCCAGCAAGGAGATGAATAGTTGTCTGCCACATCTATTCATCTCCTCCCCCTGCCTTTTATCCCCAGAGCTAGGGTGGGTCCTCGCTAGTAGCGGTGGCTCTTCCTTCCCAAGGATCAGCCCACGGATTTCCACTGCTCTCCTCTGCCTTCTGAGCCTCCACGTGTCAGGCAATGGATCCAGCTGTTCCTCCTCTTCCTCATCAGCCACCTCCAGACCTGGGGGCTGTTGACTCTCCATCTGAGGGCTGACGGACAGCCCAGGCTCTGCCTCTCTCTCTCTCTCTCTCTGCCAGCTCCATTTCGTCTTCCCCCACAGAGCTCTCAGGTTGCCTTGATCCTGACCCTGACTCCCACACCTCCTCCTCATCTGATTTGGCTGCTGGAGGGGCTGGTGGCTGACAAGCCACAATATAATGTTTCTATCCTGGACTCTCTTTGCGAAGATAATCTGCCTCCTAACTTATACCAAATGCATTTTTTTTGCCTTTTTTTCTGACAGGAATCACGGTAGTTATTCCTCTGCCATTATCACAACTCTTGATAGCTGATCAATAGCTCTTTTTTTGGATGATCTGTTCTATATTGGGTAGAGATGAGCATCAAGACCATGTACTATATCAAGGTACTGTGAAAAATATTTTAGCCATCTAGCAGGCAAAGTCCTAGATAGGACAGCTATCCAGATAGTCAAGCACATCCTTGTCTCTTCACAGCTTAACAAGGTCAGGTACTGGAAGCATGGTCTGACTGGGAAGAGTTTCATCTGTATCTCCTGAGGAAATGAATTCCTTGGGACTGTTACTGGACATTTGTTCTTTAGACCCTTGTTCTTCCTGCATGTGAAGGACACTTGGGAGGTGACAAGGAACTGTATCCATGTAGTGGTATTGATTTGTTTGAGAGGTGGCTGATTCTATTGCCTTGCACCTCTTCTTCAAGAGGTCACTGCTGGACCAAAGTGACCTGGACAATGTTTGCCCAGTCTCCCATAAAAAAGGGTGTCCAGGTCACTTTTTTAACTTTTCAAAGCATTTTTTCTAATGCTTTGAAAAGCCTCTGGTGATCAGGCAATTCAGCTGGGATCGTCAGAGACTTTTCAAAGCATTTTTTTACCACCGCTTCGGCCAAGAGGTTGCAGAAAAAAATGCTTTGAAAAGCCTCTGAGAATCCCAGCTGAGCCGCGCGATCATCAGAGGCATTTTTTTTTTACTTTTAAAAGCATTTTTTCATCGGAAGAGGTTGTAGAAAAAAATCTTTTAAAAGTAAAAAAAAAAAGCCTCTGATGATTGTGCGACTCAGCTGAGCATGGGGAGGCAGGGGGCGCAGGGATTTTTGCTACCGGTTCTCCGAAGCAGCTGCTGCCATCACTACTGGATTGGGTGATCCGGTCTGTACCGGGAGCATTTCACCCCTGGTTTGCAGCTACAAATGAGATGGATAAAATGGATGATCTTAATTGTTTTCAGCTGAGATTCAGCTGACATTATACTGTGATTGTATTGGTCACGCTTGTTTATGAACTATGGAATGATGTCATCACTGCCTGGTATAAATAAATAAAAGTTCCTTATCCTTGATGATATGTTCTCATTCTTGGAAGAAACAGGCAAAGCATTCCAAGCACATGATAAGATAGACTTGCTTTTGGCAAGCTTCAGTGATTGAGACCATCAAAACCAGGTGTGAGTAACGGCGGTTCAGAACCTACAAAAGCTGGTCAGAAACACCAATGAGATGGCATCTTGATGCATTTATGGTGACTTTGAAGAGATCCACCAGCCATCATCACTTTGCAGTACTCTGAGTGCTGTAAGGCCTTTGTTTGCCTTATTGTATTCTTGTATTCCTGAATATTTTTTGATTGCTGTCCTATGTTGTGTTATTATGTTATTAATATGCTGCACGCCGCTGTTATAAAACAAACTAACATTATATATGTCAAAGTCCTTCAATTACATTACCATTCCTAGATAAAAGCTTAGCACCCAATTAGGTGCCCCATAAATATGAAAAGAACATTTTAATGAATTAATTTCATCTTACGTTCCTAAGAGACTTATTAAATGTTATGAAAAACAGAAGATAATTTACCTGCAATTCTGAAATTAGAATTATTTCAAAGTATTGATCTTTCATGTGATCAAATTTAAACTTCCTCTCACAGCCTTTCATACATATCCGGTACATTTTTAATGCTAAAAAAACCAACAATTAAATCTAAAGCAATTAAATCAAAACTGCTAAGATATTAAGGGAACCAAATATTGATTTCCCAGTTGTGGTTATAATGGTTCTCTAAAAACACCACATGAATTGTAAAAATATAAACCAAATAATATAATTGCAAATCATGGAAAGTAAAACCACTTCTTTATACTGAAGTCAATGTTGGGACAAAGAAAACTCAATTTACTTAAAATACTTGAGAGAAATTATAGCCATATATCAATGTGTAAATAAACCTAGATGCTATATTTATCTTAATAAATTTTCTTCTCTATAGAGTCACTGAGAACCAGTCTGGTGTAATGATGAAAGTATCAGGCTAATAACTGGGAGATGATGAGTTCTAATCCTACTTTAGGTGGCAGGGAGACTTTGGGCCAGTTATTTTCTCTTAACTCAAGAAAGAGGCAATGGAAAAGCACTTCTGAAACATCTTGCCAAGAAAATTGCAGTAACTTATCCAGGCAGATTCTGAGAATCAGAAATGACTGAACAGAAGAAAAAAAAAATCATCTATAGCCATGAATATTTGTGCCATTTGATAATTTTTATTAAACTGATCAGAATATTAAATACAAATGAAATTGAAAATAGTGGGAAAATATGGAAGGGAAAATGGGGAGTGAAGAATATGGAATAAAGGTGAAAAAAAATAAAAAAATAAAAAATATTACTCAACTTTTTCCTTTTGCATACTTAATATGTTCTCTCTCTCTCTCTCTCTCTCACACACACACACACACACATACACACACACACACACACACAGAGAGAGAGAGAGAGAGAAAGAGAGAGATGGTCAATGACTGGAATCTAGTTAAAGAAGGTAGAAATTAAAGTTATCAATATAATTGGTTACAATAAGTTTTACAAACCATAAAATAAAAGTTGGCAGTTAATTAAATTTCTCCAAACTGGATTAATTATTCCAAATTATTTCAGAACATTTATACTTTAAATAAAACTTTTTTTTCAGATACTAAGATGCAGTCGGATCTAAGGATTATATTACATTTGTTCAGTTAAGCCTGGGGGTGGAGTCAAGAGAGTTATTAGCCCAGAGTTGTTACAAACAGTCTAAGACCAACCCTTTTCAAATTCCATTGACTCATATCTAGCACTAATCTAGCGCTTACCATTAGTTGGCTAGATTCCTGTGTACGGGCATGAGGAGTAGATCATCTTAACTGGAACTTAATGTAGAGTCTTGGTTCTTCATGCCTGTACTATAGAAATATATAATGAAGCAGTTTGGACAGAGTTCTATCATAATAATAAGAAAGATATTTTGGAAAGAAATTAGATATCAAATATGAACTGGTTTGAGAAAAGAAGAACTGGTTTGTTAGAAGAAGAGGCTAAGCAAAACTAAACCACTGGCTTTGATGGGACTTTTATTGAATCCCTCACCTCATTCAATTTTCCTATTTCTACTTTATCACTGGCATGATAAGATATTTGGGTATAGAAGGGGGTGGGAAGCAAACCTAGTGAACTATACATAAACATTAAAAGTGGCAAAGCTTTTTTGATCAGAAAGAAATCAGATCCATAGAAGTTGTTTGCTCTTCTTCTTTGGATTGGTAGCTGTTTTGGAATATTATTCTCTCTAATGATCTGAATATTTTATTTGACACTTCAGTCTTATAAATCTAAATAATACAAAGAAGAGATTTAATGAACTCTGTAGAAAGAAAGCTCCCTACCCTCTTAATTTATTTCGTCCCCCTTTCAAGACTGACTATAAATAATAAAAGAAATGTTCTTTATATTAAGACATGCATACACGCACACACACACAAATAGATATAATTTTATTTTATTTAGATGCTCTTTACTAAAGCACTATGACTGGCAATCATTATATGGAGAATAAAATGCGGTATCAGTCTAAGTTGATGACAATATTACCTTTTGAATCTCCAGTATGGATGCAAGGATACCAATACTGAAAGCCTTTATCCAAAAACAGCAGGAAATCTGAGGCTCTTGAGTTGTTGTTCAAGTATACAAAAACTGGGCTGCAGAAATGCAATGACACCGGAAAAGAGCACAGTTGTGTGATGTCTACATCTCTTTGCTTCCATCTAATTGTCATTTGGCATTTTTCAGCCTCAGGTAACATTAGCCTCCCTGAAAACAAATGGGAACTCCTAGTACCAATCATGTTGTCCATTCTGGTTGAGGATGTTGGAATTTGTGATTTAAACAACACATAGCTTGTGTTTCTCACCTATTATCTGGAAAGTTTAAGCAAGGTAAAATGCTCTGCAAATTGGGAAACCATAATTCATATTGCTAACTATTAATCATGCCAGGAAGAAAACTGCCCTTTTAGCCATAACAGGATTAATAGCTATGTTTGTAATATGCTTATTTCAAGGGTTATAAATGCTTAGCCAGGCATTATTTTTTCCCATTTGTAGAAAATGATGGAGAACACACATGCAAATACACACACAGAGAGACACACACTCACATGGTATTACGCCTTTCAGATTCTCCCACTTGTAACTCATTTGCTCTTCAAGTGGTTTTAAAATCATTTAAAAAGTGTATTTTTAATAACCCTAACCCTAGATGGATTATCTTAGTTGCCATGTTGTGTAAATAGGAACCAGTGAATAAAGATATTGGACAATATCTGAAAGGTACTTTTGGAATATCTTCGGTCAGTCTATAAACTTGCAAGATGAAAAGAGCTAAATAGAAAAAAGCTGGGACAACTGGTGAAGCAAACCATATTCTGCTGGTGTGCAAGGTGGACTCTTACCATATTCACACAATACCTTAACATTGGTTAGCATGAAACCATTAGTAAATTATTTAGTCTGAGAAACATTGCAGCAGATGATAGGGCTAACCATAACTGGGAGTGGATTATCAGTCTTCCTCCTCTTTTTCTGGTATCTTAGCAACCTTTGTGGCTGCTGACTGGTTGGCATTTCCTGATTTTTTTTCTTTCTGTTTCTAAAAACATATAATGTAGGGTATATCTCTACTCAGCCTCCCCATGTCAGGAGAAGGAAGATGCTACTGAGTGAATGGAATTAGTCTTCTTGGAAGACTAATAGCTAGAAAAAAATATTTGTAGTTCAGGGTTGAATTACGAGGTCCTTGGTGCTCTCTGAGATTGGTTGTTTTCTTGTAGGCATTTCATTACCCAACTAGGTAACATCATCAGCGCATTGCAAATATCTGCTAGAAAACAACCAAACTCAGAGATCACCAAGTTCCCTACAGACTAATAGATGATTAGCCATCAGTCTAGATTTGGATAATATTCTGGGGGACAGAAAAGTTAAGACCCCAATACATATACACACTAACCACTATTACACAGACAGTTTGGTTTACATATTCTTGACCAAGTACCCAACTATTTAACAATTGGGGATTCATTCTGGCCACAGGCTTCTCTGAGATGCAAATTATCGGTGCAGTCATTGTTACTGCCCAACCATTTCAACTGTGGGAGAAAAAAACATTCTGTCACTGCCAGATATGAATCACTAACTCTTAGGTGAATACATTATAATTTTAGATACCATCATTTATGCAAATCACTGAGTATATATTATAAGACTAATTGCATGTATTGTTTGAATAGGAATATCAATATCTATAACATCTCAACAACTTGCAGAGTGAGAGGAGGAGGAGGAGGAGAAGAAGAAAGAAGAAGAAGAAGAAGAAGAAGAAGAAGAAGAAGAAGAAGAAGAA
>WNWU01000002.1:11415903-11438403 GCA_012654045.1 Ptyas mucosa | reverse complement strand
TACATTCATTCCTACCTTCTCCTTCTTTAAAATGAAATTGTGAAATCTTCCTAAAGATAGAAGAAAAATAAGATTCCCCATCTCTGTAATGGGTCTTGTTTGGTGGATAAAACAAATAAAAATCTGGTGGATTCCAGCTCCTGCTGGAATCGAAAAAGAGACAGAATTTTTCTTGGTGGAGAATAAGAACGTCAATATCAGTTCTAACACCCCCCCTCCCAATCTCTCTCTCTTTCTCTCTCTCTCTCACTTCTGTCTGTCTCCTTCTAAAGATTATGTTTATGCTTAGTAAATGAAGAAAAGAATTAGTGATGCTCTCTTCATTTCCTGTCTTCCCACAGATGGTGATAAATTCAAATTCAGACTCCATTAAACCTGAGTAGAGAAACTCAGCAGGTGGCTACGCTAATGGAAAATCCTGGCTTTGGAATAATGGGAATTACAACCGACAGCTCTTCTACACCACAAAAAAGATGATGTATTCCTATTGACAGGGCTGCTTTTGAGTCCAGAAGGCTGATCTGATCGTTCAAGGCTGGCACGAGGGAGGCGAAAAGGCTCGTGGGCATTTTTTTTTCTCCTTCGGCCACACCACTATAATTTGTGCCATCAGAACCTTCCATTATATTTCATTGTACAAATCTCATTGAAGTCGGAAAGAGTAGGGCTAAAATTCACTCCATTTGGCCTTCAGGCATGGCATATATTTGTTCTCCCCTCCTCTTACCACCACCCTTGGTTTAAAGGACAAATAAAGGTTGACAGACAACAGCATTTCCAGCTAGTGCTGTATTTTTTTTTTAATGCTGACATTCCTAGCCCAAATGCCTTTTGTGACTCCAGACAAACCCATCCGAGAGAGAGCTTGTGTTTTGTTTTGTTTTTTTCAAAATGCATAGATTGCCTTGAGGGATAATGATTGATATTGTGCTATAATTTCTCAGAATATTGCATCTGTGGATCTTTTTTTAAAAAAAATAGATCTTAAAAAGGTATAATATTTATTGCAAAAAAAAAAAGCATCAGAATTTCTTTAAACATGCTATCTTCTCAACTTGACTGTCGCATTCCCCTAATTAATAAATAAATGATTATTATTCCTCTTCTGCAGGCTTACTCATCATATGAATATCTAGCCCCCCCCAAAAAACACCCTAATTTGGGAATGGTACAGTATTTATATTTATATTTACATAGAACATAGTAATATATGTATTATTAGGGGTTGAATGAAATGTTGAATTTATAAAATGTCATTTGAAAATGTCACTGTCCAGTAAAATATTAAAGCATGATGAAGAACAGGCGTTAGTTCAAATAAATGCGAAAACACGCTATGGCCATTCGGATGAAATAACGGAGATATTATATATTCAGCTATTCGGAGAATATTATATATTCTTGATACTGAGTAATGTAAATTTTGCTTCCCTTCTATGTGTTTGAAAACTAAAAAAGGTAATTTAAGCTAATGCAATACTGGAATCAAATTCAAAATATATACATTATGTCATCTTTTAAAATTGTTTTAATAAATGAAGTATGGGTTATTTCATGTCCCTATATGATTTTCTTTTCTTTTCTATTTTCAGGAAGAGAGAGAAGTGCACAGGTACAAAACAATTTCAAAAGGTAATATTTAAACTCTTTTATGTGGCAAAGCAGATTAAATTCTCAAATATGAATTGTGGTGTCTAACATTTAGATTACACTTCTAATTTTACCCTATTTCCTGAAGATTGAGCTACTTCTAAACCACTTTCATTTACAATGGTTCTTAACTTCTAAAGAAAGTAGGAATGAAAATGTGATCCAGAGATTGGCAAATATCAGCAGGAGCAAATTCTGTATAGAAAGCAGGAAAATACTTCTAAGCTGTCAGTGTGTAAAAAGGGATTCCATTCTCTTTTAATGCTTATCTAAAAATGTATCCATCTCCGGAAGAGCGATCATCACTTGCTCTCTTGATCATTTGTCTTCTTCCTCCTTGATTCCAAATTGTAATTGGAACCTCAATAAATTGTTTGATTCCTATTCTCCCCCAACACTCTGAAAATTTACAATCACTTAACAACTGCTCAAATTTACAAAAATGCTGAACAAAGGGACCAGTCCTCACAATCTTTGAAAGTCTCTGCAGTCAAATTCATGCACACAGCAACTAACCTGCATTGATGACCATTGCAGCTTGCCAAGGTCACATGATCACCATTTTTTTAACTTCCCGGGAGGCTTTTGGCGGAAGGAAACCAGATTTGCTTAACAACCTCATGATTTGCTTAATGGCTACACACACAAAAAAAAAGATCATAAAATTGGGTGTGGCTCACTTAATGACTGCATTGCTTACTGATAGGAGTACAGTCCCAAGCTGCAGTCATAAATTGAGGACTACCTGTAGCTGAAATTTGATCTTCAGTGCTTTAGACAGAGGGCTACCTACTATAAGTGTCTCAAGAAAAAAGATTAGGATGCAACGGAGAGGAGTATTAACAACTCTGTGTATCCAAAATATTTTAAGAGTTTCTGGGGCACAGAAAGAGCCCAGCACTGCCCATAGGCATATTGCTGTTCCATATTGCTGTCACTCTTCAGTTTATTTAAAGGAGAGGTGTTTACCTGAAAAAATAATAATGGAATTCATTCCAGAAAAAGCATGCTTCCTGATTTATTTATTTTTCCCAGTATTTATAATCAACTCCAATCCCAAGGGACTCTGGGTGGTATACAACGAAAAGGAAACCAGAAAGCAAAAGGAAACAAAAGGGAGGGAAAAAACATGGGAATAAAATCCAAACTCTTATGGTGTCAGGAAAAATAGCCATCTTAGATGATTTACAAATCTTAAGTGGGCTAACGTTCGCATTTTGGAATATATTTTGCCCCCTAAATATGTTTTCTGGTGCTCCTATGTTGCTTTATAATTTTCTTTTAAACAAAGGATGGAGATTGGAATATTCAATGACATGAGAACATGTGAAATACACTTGTAATTCAGGTGTATATGCCAATGACAGATGCCATGAACTGTATTATTCTTGAAAGAGATGTTGTTATGACCCAGGCCCAACTAGGTGTTATCAGATGCAATCAGTTCGAAACAAACAGACTTTATTAGAACAGCTGAGAATTAACTCATTCTCAGCGTAGTCCAAACTAATTCAAAACAAATTCTTCATAACACAATTCTTCAGCCTTATCACCAACCTTGGTATAATTAGGCAACCTGCCAAAGGCTTTTCTTGGCAAAAGTTCAGAAGCAGAAGACGCTGGCAAGAAATAAATGCAGCAAGACAAGAAACAAATCTATCAACGTTGTTTTCCGACAAAGAGCACAAGAGCCGTTGCTGGTCTTTTAAGCCTTATGGGAGGGGCCAATCATCTCTTGGCCTTACTCCTGAGTTGTCCTTTTTGCTTTAGCTGCTCTTGCCTTCTGGCTGCTCTTCTCATGCGTGCACTAGGAACAGGCTCCTCCTGTTCCCCTGCCTCTCTGCTGTCTGACTCTGGAGGCTCCGGAGTCCACACATCACTCCCAGATGGCCCTGGCCCCATCTCTGCCTCCAACGCAGAGCCCTCATCCGGGCCTTCCCCAGCCTCCAGGACTGGCCCATGTTCTTGCTCAGTCTCCTCACTGTCTGACTCCGCTGTCAGCTCCGCAGGCTGCTGGCAGACCACAACAGACGTCATTTAAAAGAGAGAAGGCTTAACCATGCAGGGAACGATCAAATTCTGTCATGGAAGTATTTTTTTAATGATTTTTTTTACTAAAGAAGATTTTACAAAGATCTTTTTTTAAAAAATGACAGAAACATAGAAGAGCAAATAGAAAAAAAAAGATTATAAAAAAAGGTAAAAGAAAAAGTGAAGCATAGCAAAAAAAGCAAGAAAAAGCCAGCTATCTAAAAAAAAAACTATTTCCAATTTTCTTTGAAGCAGTTACAAATGTAAAAATTACTATCTCTACTTTCTCATATTGCATATTAGTGAATCCTTCGCATAAACAAACTTTTTCCTCAATAAATTCCCAAATCAGGAGATCATTTTTTTAAACTATTTTCATCAAAATGTTAATAAAGGGTTTCCAGTTTTTATAAAATAGTTGTATTTCCTTCTTAATCAAGCAATTCAATATGGCTATTTCTGCAAAGTCAGCCATTTCTCCAATACTGGCGTTTCTCTGGTCTTCCATCTTTATGAATATAAGAGGTGATGTAGTTTCCATATTTAAAAAAAAGGGGGGGTGGAAGAGATCCAGGAAACTACAGACCCATCAGCCTGACCTCAATACCAGGGAAGATTCTGGAAAAGATAATCAAGCAATGAATCAGCGACCACCTAGAAGCAAACAAAGTAATAACCAAAAGCCAACATGAGTTTGTTAAAAACAGATCATGCCAATCTAATCTTATTGCATTCTTTGACAAAGTGACAAAACTAGTGGACCAGAGGAATGCTGTCAATATAATTTACTTGGACTTCAGTAAGGCATTTGATAAAGTAGACAATAATCTACTACTTGATAAAATAGAAAAATGTGGATTAGACAGCATCACTACAGATGGATTCATAACTGGCTAACCAACTGCACTTAATGGGTAGTCCTCAATGGAACTGTAACAACATGGAGGGAGGTATGCAGTGGGGTACCCCAGGGCTGTTTTAGGCCCAGTACTGTTCAACATATTCATCAATGATTTGGATGAAGGGATAGATGGGAAACTCATCAAATTGGCAGATGACACCAAGCTAGCAGGAATAGCCAACACTCCAGAAGATAGCCTTAAGATACAGAAGGATCTTGACAGACTTGAACATTGGGGGCTATCTAACAAAATGAAATTCAACGGTGAAAAAAGTAAGGTTCTACATTTAGGCAAGAAAAACAAAATGCACAGGTACAGTATACGTGGTACCTTGCTCAATAGTGGTGATTGTGAGAGGGGTCTTGGAGTCCTAGTGGACAATCACTTAAATATGACCCATCAGTGTGCAGCAGCTGCCAAAAAAGCCAACACAGTTCTAGGCTGCATAAACAGAGGGATAGAATCAAGATCACGTGAAGTGTTAATACCACTTTATAGTGCCTTGGTAAGGTCACACTTGGAATACTGCATCAAATTTTGGTCACCATGATGTAAAAAAGATGTTGGGACTCTAGAAAGAGTGCAGAGAAGAGCAATAAAGATGATTAGGGGACTTGAAAATAAAACTTATAAAGAACAGTTGCTGGAACTGGATATGTCTAGTCTTATGAAAAGAAGGACTAGGGGTGACATGATAGCAGTGTTTCAATATCTCAAGGGTTGCCACAAAGAAGAGGGAGTCAAACTATTCTCCAAAGCACCTGAGGGTAGAACAAGAAGCAATGGGTGTAAACTAATCAAGGAGAGAAGCAACTTAGAACTAAGGAGAAATTTCCTGACAGAACAATTAATCAGTGGAACAACTTGCATGCAGAAGTTGTGAATGTTCCAACACTAGAAGTTTTTAAGAAGAGATTAGATAATCATTTGTCTGAAGTGGTGTAGGGTTTCCTGCCTAAGCAGGGGGTTGGAGTAGAAGACCTCCAAGGTCCCTTCTGTTATTCTATAATAGTTTCGGTGCCGTTATCGTATTTAAAACAATCAGCTATTAGCCTTTTCTAGATGATTTCCATAAATCCTAATAACTTGAACTTAATGAAACTTGAAACTTTTAAAATGTTAATTTTTAAAACTCTGCATCACAATATTTGCATCCAGTATCTTTTCGTTTTTTGAAAAGTCCACCACGCATGATTAAACATCCCTTCGTGTTTTTCACATTTTCAAGAGTTATTAGAAATATTTTTATACCTCTTAGACAATTTTTCTGGTGTCATATGATACAGTACATCATTTTAAAAAAAGCTTTCTTATAAATTGTAAAACAATGTGAATGTGTAGATCTTCTAACCACATCCTTTCCCAATGACCCATTTGAATGTTATAACCAAAATTATTGGCCCATTTTACCATACATTCTTTAATTTCTTCTTCCTCCATTTCAAAACTCAATAAAAGTTTATCCGTTTTAGCAGTCAACGTGCTCATCCTTTGTATATCTTTTCATGTTAAAATTCTGTTTTATCATATTCTATTCCTGATACTCTTTTTTAAAAAAATCTGTATTAAATCTTTCCCTTAATTGTGAAGTTCTGTCGTGGAAGTCTTGATCAAAATAGAGCCGCTCATCTTCCTACATTAGGGATATATCCTATTAGGATGGCTGACTATATCATGGCTTAGACAAAGTGTTGTCTGATCAACAGACTTAATGCATAAATGTCTGCAGGGAACAGGCAGCAGCAAAATGTGGACAGATGTTTGGCTCTCTCTGGAGCTCATCAGTGGAGTTCAGCTGCTTTATCTGTCAGATGGGTGATCCCCAAGACTGGATTCACAAGAGCTCAATACATTCTGATGTGGGGGAGGGTGATCCCATAAGCCATGGAGGAAATGATTTGCTATAAATAATCCTTTCAGGAAAAGTTGCCCTTTCTTGCTGCACATTCAAGAGCCATTTGTGGTTCTTAGGTGGCCCAATATGTTTGTATGTGTATGTGTGTGAGAGAGGCAGACAGATAGTATGAAAAATGGTATTTCTGACTATCTGGGACATTAAATCAGCTGGCAGTGCTGTATTGACTCCAAAGGATGATGGATCTGAATTAAAAACAACACCCACCCCAAATATACACATATTTCATACACATATACACATACACAAATACACATACACATATGTACACTGTATTATTAAAAAGTTTTTTTTATTTTGAACACATTAAAACAAAACACAAACATACAACATTTATATACATATCACTTTTCCCTTCAGCTATTTCAAGGTGAACCTTTCTTGCTATTTACATCTATTTACACATATTTTAAATTCTGTCTTATTCAACAATTATTTTCCATCTTTCTTTATTTTGTCTACATTGTACCTTGATCTTCAAAAAAGTTTTTCCCCACTCTCTCCTTTCATATGTACACTGTAAATGGAGAAAAATATAGTATAATGCAAATCTTTTCTGAAGCTCTTCTTGTCAGCTCCACCCAGTTCTCATTCCCTCTGGTCAATAGATGAACCTGAAGCAGTGATATACTGTACATGCTGATGCACACACATGTGCAAAGGTTATACATCTGCAAAAGGCAGGTTCTAAAAAGAGCAGGAACCCCTGCATATTAGAAACATGCACTCTCCCACACAAACCACATATTTATCTACATTCATCTCTCATTTATTTTGGCAGAAACTGCAAAGAAAAGAGATTAAAAGTGGAGGGAATAGGTTGAAAGGAAATTAAGATTAGGGGAGGGGAGGAGAGGAGAGGAGGTCATTAAGATATCGTAAAGGGGTTGCATTCAACAGAAAAGCAGTTCTTCTCTCAAATTCAAAGTTATCCATGCTGGCCATTCATTTCAACAGATATTTTTTTTTACCTTTTTGGTAGAGCTAACAAATTGGCCAGCAAAAACCTGGATGACTATTAGATGCCAACAAAGAGTTTTCATCCTTTGCCTCTCTTTTGGTAGTCGCTCCTCCCTTCTCTTTGTTTTCAAAAGCTTTGTGCCCTGATGAGCAAACAAAATTAACCCTCCCTCTTAATTTACGGGTAATTGTTTTGGAAAAATACCCATATTTCAGCAGTACTTCAGAGACTCCGTCCGTTTATATTGGCTGGATATTAACCTGACTATTTGCAAGTACTTTGGATTATTGTTTTAGCATATACAGACTGGGGGCAGGGTCCATGAGCTTTGCATCACAACCAAGTTTTTTTTTCTTCCTAGCATTTTCTACAAGTGCAGGGACTGCTCTTTTTTTGTTGTTGTTCAGATCAACTGATTGTTGATCCATTGGTTGTGACAGGAATTGATCGACCGGCTTGTTGTCCAAGGCTGACATCATGGGTTGAGAGAGTGTGACTGTCTCAAAGTCACCCAGTCAGCTTTCATGCCTAAGGCAGGCCTAGAAATCACAGTCCCCTGGTTTCTAGTCTGGTGCCTTAACCACTAGACCAAATCTTTATCTACCTCTTTCTATCACACTATCTATTTATCATATCTCTCTCTCTCTCTCTCTCTCTCTCTCTCTCTCTCTCTCTCTCTCTCTCCTCTAGTCTGTTTTTCTCTTCATATCACAATTAGGTCCTGCTTTTTGGATATTAACATCTGATTCTCCCAGCTCATTATACCAGGGGTGAAATCTAGCAGGTTTTGACAGGTTCTGGAGAACCGGTAGCAGAAATTTTGAGTAGTTCAGAGAACCGGCAAATACCACCTCTGGCTGGCCCCAGAGTGGGGTGGGAATGGAGATTTTGCAGTATCCTTCCCCTTCCCCTTCCACACCCACCAAGCCACACCACACCCACCAAGCCATGCCTACAGAACAGGTAATAAAAAAAATGGATTTCACCATTGCATTATACCCATCTGAGTGTGACTCCAATGTCAACTAGCAAACTCTGGTTACTACACTGAACCTTTTTTCTCCAGAAACCCACAATTTCACACCAATTCTGTTCTGAAGGGTTAGAAGACCATCCAGAGGAGAATCTGAAGGTGCAAGGGATGGGCTTCAGAAGGCAGAATTGTGCCAACCTCCCCTTCCTAAATGAAAACTAATGAACCAACAACAATACAAACCTGACAAAAGTACAGTTTACCCCAGATATGGGACTGACTCAGAGCCTATTTCCATACAAACAAGTTATAAATCCCCTAAATTCTGTTGCAGTGATGTCATGTCTATACTTATTTCATTTCATTTCTGATATATCACCATGCTGATGGCTAGATTACCATAAACTTCTCTAGTCAGAAAATGGGCAGAATTCTACTCTTTCTTTTGGATAGCAATACAGTCTTCAATTAGAGCCAAGTGATGTCAATACAAACTGAGAGCCCACCACATTCGGAGTTAGATTTCATTTAAGTTTGCTTATTTGTTTGTTTCTTTGTTTCCTGCTTTTATTTTGATAACTAACTCAAAGCAATGAACATATCCAATGCACTTTTTTCTGCCTGTTTTCCCCACAACAACAACTCTGTGAGGTGAACTGGGCTGACAGAGAGTGACTGGGCCAAGAGCACCTAACGCGCTTTCACATCTAAGACAGGACTAGAATTTACAGTCTCCCGGCTTCTAGCCAGATGCCTTACCACCAAACCAAACTGGCTCTGTGAAGGTTTTGGGGTCACCATCTCTGCCGGGTTTTAAGAAAAAGCTAGACAATCACTTGCGGAAGATGGATTAATAAGGCTTCCTTGTACACTGAATGATCCTGGTGGTTCTTTCCAACTCTACTGTTTTGTGATTCCTTATTCTATGGTCTGTTGAAGCCCTAGATAAAGACTATGGAGGCCCACATTGAATCTATTGTGTGATATTGGGTGGCTATAATCATAAACAGGAGTGGGGAAAAGGTCAGATGCATTGCTTTATGTGAGACAATATATAAGCAAGGTCAACGGGTAAATGAAGATTCAATCATCCAGGCCAAAAATATCTAAAAGGTTAAAAGGGAAAGGGAAAGGTTCCACTCGTACATATGTACTAGCCGTTCCCGACTCTAGGGGGCGGTGTTCATCTCTATTTCAGGGCCAAAGAGCCAGCGCTGTCTGAAGACATCTCCATGGTCATGTGGTTGGCATGACTAAATGCCAAAGGCGCACGGAACACTTACCTTCCCACCAAAGGTGGTCCCTATTTTTCTACTTGCATTTTTTACGTGCTTTCGAACTGCTAGGTTGGCAGAAGCTGGGACAAGTAACAGGAGCTCACCCATTACTCGGCACTAGGGATTGAAACGGCTGAACTGCCGACCTTTCGATCGACAAGCTCAGTGTCTTAGCCACTGAGCCACCACATCCCACTCTAAAAGGTTAAATCATGGCAACTGGACCAAAGTTTATTAAAACTGAAATGTTTCATTACTCATCCAAGTAACTTCTTCAGAACAACTCTCCGACTCTCTGCCTACCCAAATTTTCATTGTGACTAAAGAAGTTACTTGGATGAGTAACAAACCAAACCAAAACATGCTTACTCATTTTAATATTGAGTTGCAGTACAGGTAATCCTTGACATATGACCACAATTGAGCCCAAAATTGCTGTTGCTAACCGAAACATTTGTTAAGAGAATTTTGCCTCATTTTACAACCTTTCTTGCCACACTTGTTAAGTGAATCACTGCCGTTATTAAGTTAGCAATACAGTTTTCTAAGTGAATCTGGTATCCCCATGGACTTTGCTTGTCATAAATACCATCATAAATACATGCCAGTTGTCAAGCAATCCAAATCTTGATCCCATGACCATGGGGATGCTACAACGGTTGTAAGTTTGAAAAACAGTCATAAGTCACCTTTTTTCAGTGCTGTTGTAACTTTGAACCAATGGTGAAATGTAAAATTTGTTACTACCAGTTCTGTGGGCATGGCTTGGTGGGGGTAATAATATGACTGAGTGGGCGTGGCCAACTTTTTTTTTTTAACTTTTAAAACCATTTTTTAAAAATGCTTTTAAAAGCCTCTGATGATCCCAGCTGACTTGCCTGATCGGCAGAGGCTTTTTTTCCTTTTAAAAACACTTTTTCTATAACCTCTTCAGCTGAAGAGGTTGTAGAAAAAATGCTTTTAAAAGCTTCTGATGATCCCAGCTGAGCTGCGTGATCATCAGAGGCTTTTTTTAAAAAACTTTTAAAAGCATTTTTTCAGCCAAAGAGGTTGTAGAAAAAATGCTTTTAAATTTTTTTTTAAAAGCCTCTGATAATTGCGTGGCTCAGCTGGGCAATGGGGGGGGGGCAGGGATTTTTGCTACCGGTTCTCCGAACCACCTGCCTCCATCGCTACCAGATCGGGTGATCCGGTCCGAACCGGGAGCATTTCACCCCTGCTTTGAACAATCCCTAAATGAACTGTTGTAAGTTGATGATGACCTCTTGGGCTTCAAACACAGACCTACCGTGTAGTTTATGTTCATCACTGGCCATTAGTGAAACAAACCCTCCGTCAATTAAAGAAAATGTCAGATTGTGCAAGAAGAAAAAAAGCTACTCTTTTACAAGCTTCCATATGTCGAAAGGCTCCCTCTAGTTTTCTTCCCTCCTTGTTGTGCTTAACTCTTGAACATACTTGCAACATCAATCCCATGTTTGTAAAAATGATCGGACTGCGTACTTTTAAACATTAGCACTTCCATGGATCCCCGTGCTGCAGTCACAGCTATATTTTAATCCAATTGCATTCATTTGTTTAAAGGCAGGTCTATCTTTTAATAAGGGCAAATATATATATATATGCTTAAAAAGGAAGCAGAGAGCAACCTGAACATTTCCCCTAATGCATCCCTGAAAGCAATTAGAGGAACTCTCTTTAACAGCACCGTTTCATTTAGCTGTCCCTGCAGCAGTTTTAACATTTATTTTTTTTAAAGAAAAAGGGAGGTGACCTGAAAGGGGCCTTTAAAAAAAAAAAGGTGTTTTTTTTAAAAAAAGATGTAATATATGTCCTTTTTTATGTGGCTGCTGTTGTATGCTTTTGAGCTGGCTAACAACTATGGATAAGCAAACGAAAGAGAGGGCAACCTTGTCTCATATCCTGTGAAGAGGTGAGTACCTGAAGAGTTTCTATGAAAGGAAACCTTAGAATTTTCTGAAAGGGTTTTCTTATAGAGAACGAGAGGCTGAGACCTTCATCGAACCTGAATGCACATTATTCTTAATAATGCATAGCTGTACCCCTCCTTCCTTCCTTTCTGATTTTATTTTATTAGGGTTTCTTTTTTTTTCCTTTTTCTTTTTTTTGCAAGGAAGTTGCTGGACAATGTTTTACAGAGTGGAGTTGGGGGCGGGGGGGGGGGCGAGGAGGAAGGAAATCACGCTTCCTGTATCTTTCACAGCTCTTTAATTTGTGCCCTATCACTTTTATCTCCTCTTGCTTTAACACCAGATTTGGTTTAATTAAATTTATGTCAAATGAATACATGAAACAAGAAAGAAATCAGAAAGCCTGCAGTTGCCCATTAGTGAGTCACTGACTGCACATTGAAAAAGGCTTTTGAAGCTTGGCTCTCGGCCAGAACAAGCTTCTAGGGATTCTCAGAGACACCCAAGATGCTTTGAAGGCAAAGACTTGGGGTTGACCTGAACTTGCTCGACGGAATCAGTCCGAATCCTCAGAGGCTGAGATCTCAAGTCTTCTATCTTTAACCGTTTGCCTGTCAAGGGCGAGCAGCAGGGATGGAGAAAGCACAAGCAAGGTTCATAATTAATTAGATCAGATCCTTTAATTTCGTTTGTTTTACTGATAAAAGCCACGCTGTCTGTAGCTATTTCATCACGATTAGGAAATACAACAATATGTCATAATTACACCTCCAGCTTTTTTTTTCCTTTTTTTAAATCCGTAGCGCTTGATCTCACTAGGAGGCAGGCTAAAACCTAGGCCTTGGAAGTCTATAAATATCTGAGCGGGTTATCGGCGCCGTGCGTATTCGACGGTTTGCGTGGTCTTCGGTGAGCCCAGGTTTCAGCAGTAACTTGAAAACACATTGTAGAGGTTTGCACCAGCAGTGTCCAATCTTGCAACTTTAAGATCTGTGGACTTCAACTCCCAGAATACATGTGGTGGCTGGGAAATTCTGGGAATTGAAGTCAACGAGTCTTAAAGTTGCCAAGGGTTAGTGTTAACCATTTTGTACCTGATGAAACCAAGGGGATATGTCAAAACTGTGCCACTTTTGTTTACCTGCAATGTCTTAAGAGTCTGTCTGATGTATGTAACTCCTTGCCTAACTACTGAATCATGGTATGTCTCATTTGATGGATCTAAAATATAATCCTATTAGGATTTTCACTCACTTCCAAAGCTGGAACATTTAGCTACTGAATCTGTGAAAACATGCCAAGAGGCTATTTAGCTGACATTGTCTTCTTCTGCCAGTTGTGTGTAGGGTTTTCATACAGCAGAGCATCTCAGGGGAGAAAGTGGCACCTAGCATTGCCACAATGAAGATAACACTTGGATAAGTGTGTCATGCTGCTGTTTGGAAACACTGGTGTGAACATAATCAAACATAATCAGATAATTTGGATATGGACACATATGGAAAGGCTGAAGTCTCACATTTTCTGTGATTAGCCAATGAGATCCCAAATAGGAACTTGGCAAATTCCAATGAATTAATAGAGATGAGAAAGAGGGAGCTTTCTCTGTAAACCAATTTAGAAGAATATGAAGTATATTCAGAACCAGTTATGATGCTGCATCCAGATGATCTTCAATGGCAACCCCATGTGGAGTGCATTGTAGTAGTCCAACCAAGCAATAACTAAGGCATAAGTGATTCTGAGAAGAGCCTCCCAATCCCAGAAAAGAGGAGGATCTTCCCTCCATCCCTCCCCTTCTCAAGAAGCCATCTCTGGACCTAGCACTGCTGGATAATTTTTGATTGGTCTCTAATCTCCTCCATTTAAGCAAGGTTGTGAAAAATGTTGTTTGGCTGCTGGTTCAGAGATTATTTGGATTATTTCCAGTTGGATTTGAAGCCTGGACATACCACGGAGATGGCATTGATTATGCTTGTGGATAACCACTGCTTGGACCACTTATCATGGTATTCTTCCAAGAATTCTCCAAGAATTAGGAGATACCACCTGCTTCAAGAAAGGTACAAAGTCCAACAGATAGTTAAGACTGAGAAAGGACAACTGCAGCCAACCTGCCTTCCATAGAAGATCTGTATATATCTGCATATACATGGGTCAGATCTTCTCCATAGAAGATCTGACCCATGTATATTGCATGGGTCAGAAGGAGAGCTGAGAAAATATCTGAAGACCCGTCACATCCTGGACATTTTAAACTCTCCCCCTCCCATCCCCACCCTCAGGACAGGGCTATAGGGCATTGCAGGCCAAAAGAACTAGACAGTTTCTTCCCTCATGCCATTACTCTACCTAATTCTCACAGTGCTCTCTAATGTCTATGTAGTGTAGCTTTAATATTAATATTCATCCTTATTATGTTCTTTTCTTGCCCCTCTATTGGGGCAGTAAATAGTTATTATTATTATTGTACCCTATGACTATCATTAAGTGTTGTACCTTATGATTCTTGATGAACGTATCTTTTCTTTTATGTACACTGAGAGAATATGCACCAAGAGAAAATCCTTGTGTGTCCAATCACACTTGGCCAATAAAAAATTCTATTCTATCTATTCTATGATTATCATTATTCTGTACAATGCTTTGCATGTACACTGTCAACTTCTGCACTGGAGACAAATTCCTTGTGTGTCTAAAGACACTTGACCAAATAGTATTCAGTTCAATTCAATTCAATTCAAGGCAGGCAGGATCATCCTCTGAAAGATCAATGTACAACATTCACATAGCCAAAAGACACTTCCTGTATGGTGTTAACCGAAACAGACAGATCTAACATGCAGCCTCAAGAATCTTGTCCATTTGCTCAACGTTCAGTAGGACCTGCCCAACCACAGCCCACCTCAGAATAGATTCAGTTGCCTAGAGTAGGGGTCTCCAACCTTGCCAACTTTAAGACTTGTGGACTTCAACTCCCAGAATTCCTCAGCCCCCTTTGCTGGCTGAGGAACTCTGGGAGTTGAAGTCCACAAGTCTTAAAGGTGCTAAGGTTGGAGACCCCTAGCCTAGAGTATCCCTCACAATGGCCCTGCAGCTGTTCTTCATACCTCTGTTTCTGGAAGAGAAACAGAAAAGAAAAGAAAGCATTTATCTTAAAAAGGTCCACCTGTAAACAATCTGCACATGTGATCAAAGCAGAAAAATAGCTAGCTGTTTGCTGCCATTCTTATCATCACAATGTAAGTTTTAATATAGGCTCATTCACTTCTTCTGTCACACACAATCTTCATTTTTCTCCAGTGGCACTCTAAATATCCTCTCAGATTCTCCAGCACCCAGAGCTCTTCAGATAACTAAAGCCCTCCAGGATCAGCATAGAGAGAGATGCCACTCAGGTGTAACCTTATCCAAAGGTTGTCATCTCTCATTCCAGGCAGCAATTAAGACCTTAATCTAACTGACCATGAAAGCTTCAGGAAAACCTCAGGTATCTTTTGGAAACCAAGTGATTTCATTTGGGACCTGATCAAATGTGACTATCCTGCCTATGTGAGTCAATGGCAATGAAATCTAGACCATATGTTGGCCATAAAAATAGACAGAGGTTAATACTTCCTACTGCTGTCATCACTAGTGCACAGAACTTACCCAAATAATTTCAATATTTCTAACAATCCCCAGAGAATCTTCATATTTACTGTAACAATAAAAACTTCACCTAAACTGCCTACTTCTGTTCCCATTATAAGTTGACCTCCTTTGCCCAGTTCCATTATAGAAAATAATGTTAGCTCAGGACAAGTGGCTCAGGAGTCCTGATTGGTGCAGTGGACTAATTCATTGTTATTAAGATCAGCTGCCTGCAATTACTGCAAGTTCGAATCCCACCAGGCTCAAGGTTGACTCAGCCTTCCATCCTTTCTAAGGTAGGTAAAATGAGGACCCAGATTGTGGGGGCAATAAGCTGACTTTGTATAAAATATACAAAAGTATGAAGGCTATTGCTTAACGCATTGTAAGCCACCCTGAGTCTCCGGAGAAGGGCGGCATATAAATCAATTTTTTTAAAAAATATTGAAGTCTTAAATTGCCATCCTAAACAGTAGAACTTTATCCCACGTATTCTGAAAGATGTTTTAGTTGTTGGACTGCCACCAGTAAGATTGATTCTTAACTATTCTTAGCCATAGAGGTTCACTTAGTAATTTTGAGTTAGTCACTCTCTCTAAATCCAGATTCGCCACTATTGCTATTGTATGGAATAATAGGAGGACATAAGACTATGAATAACTCTTTGGACTGCTGAATGTAAAGGGGGAGTATAAATCTAACAAACAAACAGCCATCCAAAGAGGTTTCCTGAATGCTGTAAGATTTAGTTGCAAATTACAATTCATAAGCTACTCCCACTGGTGTTGTCCTGTCACAGGCTATTACAAATGCAGAATGTTAGACTTAAGCAGAGGTGGGAGAACCAGTTCTGGAGAACTGGTAACAGAAATTTTGAATAGTTTGGAGAACCGGTAAATACTACCTCTGACTGGCCCCGCCCCATCTATCGGGATGATCGGGAGGAAATGGGGATTTTGCAGGAACCTTCCCCTGGATTGGGGAGGGAATGGAGATTTTACAGTATCCTTCCCCTGCCACACCCACCAAGCCACACACACAGAACCAGTAGTAAAAAAAATTGAAACCTACCACTGGACTTAGGTCTCAGATCTTCGTACCAGCTTTAAGTCTCAGCCCAGTATCAGAGTGTAAAAGCTTAGGAATAATAATTTTTTTTTTCATGACTTTAGAAAGTGAGTTTTCACCCAGCCGAATCCAAGTTGCAAGAATAAGAGCTCAATGTTGTTTTGTACCAGTCTGGAGGTCAGCCAAAGAATCAACAGCAAGATACTCAAGAAATCCCATCTAGGTTGGACACTTGTTTGCCAACAAAACTCTGACCCCCAAGCCCTTCTTTCATAATGTTGACTCAGGCCTGCCTATTATTCTGAGTCATGTCTCTTTCTTTTAAGAAGCATCCTTGAATGTTTTCGTTCTATTTACTTGATCTTTCTGTAAGTATAAAAGCTGGGGATATTTTGCATCCCCAGCTTGCAACTCAATAGCTATGCTTTTGCAACTGGTGGCTGATGCCTGACTGCTGCAGACCTCCAGGATCACTCTCCAACAGGTCCTGCTTTTTTGGGTCTCATCTACAGGTACTGGGGAGCCTTTGAGCTCCTGCATGGCATGGCCAAAACCTGCCATGGATATCTCTACCAATTCAGAGTGCAACTCATCAGACAGTCGCATACAGCACCAAGGCTTTTTCTGGATCTCAAATGGTTGATTGCTATAGTTTAAAATAGTTTTAGCAGTCCTCCTGAAAACACTCACATTCTTGACCAAGTTTTTATGCTTTTAGTTATTCTCTTTACCTTTACTTTAAGATTTGGGGCAGCAGCATACGTGGGCGGAAAAGAGAGAAAATATTCACCGCTCTTCCTGCAATAAGCTTTCCCCACCAACACATTAAATTAGGACCTCAGATTATCAATATTTTGGCAGCTTTGCTTTAAATAAGGCTGTTTTAACTTTTCTTTGTAGTAAAGCTCTAGAGGGGCTTTATGCTGCTCTGAGAGAACCGTACGCCTCAACTGTATCATTGAATAATTTAACCCGCTATTTTAAACAGCTTTTGTTTTGACAGTGAATTTTTTTTTTTTTGAAGAAATGATAGCCAATGCCATTAAGTATGTAAATGTATTCTATACTGATAAGGGCATTTATTCAGATAATTGTACCAACCATAACCCATGCCGTAGGCTTGTGTTAAGGGCAAGATTTAGTATAGATCCTGCATCAGAAGGGAGGTGACTTTTTCCAGAACTGTTCTGGGTATTATTATTTGCACTACCTCCTTTTCACAGAAGTCCCTCGCTTTGGACATTATCCATGAAGTAAAATGAGAAAATGAAGAAATTACTTTAACTTCTTTCAGTCTAATTCTTGGCAAATTTAGATGAAATTTGCAGGGATGGGAACCCCTACTGAGAGAATGGACTGCCAAATTCCTGACATGAGATGAGAGCACTGTGCATGGCTGAATTTTATGTCTTTTGGGGGAAAAGGAATGACTTTACCCTCCCCAATGGTTTCCCTCCCTCCGCCCTGCAAGTAGCAAGCACATATCAAACAATATTAGCCACTAGATGAATAGCCTAAAAGAGCCCTTGAAGAGGCTAGGAGTCTTTTGAAATATTGAAATTTGGTAGAACCAGTGTCATTTAGGGATTGAGAGGTTAGAATTAGAATTAAGGGGAACTGGGTTTAAGTCCACTGCGTGTTATGGAAGTTTTCTGAACAATTTGAGGAAAGCTCTTTATTCTTTAGTCCAGTCTTCCGGAAAGGCTCGATGGCCTGCAAAATTCTAGAAGAGGAAGTATTGTAGAGCAAGGGGTTCTAAGGCAGAGGTTCTTAAACGTTTTGCTATCATACTTCCCCTTAGTGTAATCTTAATGTACACACCTAAGCCTGAAAAATCAAAACACCAAAATGAACACAAATGAACTACTATATGAGTAGAATGAAACTTGGTGGGGGGAGGGGCTAAATAGTTCTTCACACTTCCCCTGGGCTCAAGGGAGGTATACCTTGGGGAAATTCCTTTCTAGAGGAAAAATGAAAAAATAATTATCTCAAATTTGTCTATCATCTCTCTCATTCCCTCTTGTACATAGCTGCCCATCTCCATGTAAGATTCTGGGTGGCTTTCAATCAAATTGAGTTGAGTTATGTCAACTAGACTTCTTTCCTTTTTTTGTTTGAAACATTTTGCTGCTTATCCAAGTAATGAAGTGAAGAAACAATATCCCAGAAAAAGTCTACCTGGATGACTGAAAATCTTCATTGACAAAATAAATAAAGCTTGAAAGTTCTTTCCGTTATATCTGTGTGGTCCAGTAGTTAAGGCACCAGCTTAGAAAGTAGGAGACTGTGAGTTCTAGCCCCACCTTAGCCAGGAAAACCAGCTGAGTGATCTTGGGCCAATCACAATTTTTCAGCCTAACCTACCTCACAGGGCTATTGTTGGGAAAACAGGAGGAGAAAGCTATGTTGGATACGCTCATCACCCTGAGGTCCTTGTAAAAATAATAAAGGCAGGATACAAACAAACTAAGAATTGTGTGAAAGTGAGGAGTGTGTGTATGTCGCTGAATAAAGTGTGGCTATTGGGATGACCAGTACAATATCTAGTCTTACTTGGAGATTTAGCCATACCAAATTTACCCTAACCTTTCCTAAAATCCAAGTGGCTTTTGACTCAAAGTAAGTTCTCAGTTCTCATTTGATTCCAAAAGTAGTGAATTGCTAATATGATACACTCACTTCTCCTCCACTCCCTTTTACACACACACTGTCAACCCTGAAGTGAATATGGCTGAAGTCATCTTGGAGTCTTCAGGGTTGCCACACAACAATGGGAGGGGGAAAATAGTTAGATGGAGTTTTTTAGCCATAACAATAACGTTTTCCTGTGGGAACCAAGAACATTCGCACAGATGGCTGGCCAGAGGAGGAGCAAGTAACCAGGCAACAGGCCAGCACTTTAATTGGACAGCATGATCAGTGACTTGGGGGGAAGGGGGAAACATTTACTTTTAATTAGGTGAAAGGCACAGGAAACTTTAGATTCGGCTTTCACCAGTTGTGCCAATAAACTGTTCTTTGAGGAACCTCCCTGCCTTGTAGTTCTGTTTCTATGGCAGTGGTGGGATTCAAATTTTTTTAGTACTGGTTTTGTGGGTGTGGCTTGGTGGGCATGGTGTGGCTTGGTGGGCGTGGCTTGGTGGGCATGGTGTAGCTTGATGAGTGTGGCTTGGTGGGCATAGTAGGGGAAGAATACTGTAAAATCTCCATTCCCACCCCACTCCAGGGGAAGGTTACTGCAACTTTCAGTAACCTTACTCCCCATTTCTTCCCAATCAGCTGGGACTTGGGAGGCAGAGAATAGATGGGGACGGGGCCAGTCAGAGGTGGCACTTACCAGTTCTCCGAACTACTCAAAATTTCTGCTACCTGTTCTCCAGAACTTGTCAGAACCTGCTGAATACCACCTCTGTTCTATGGGTGCATTACTTGGTACACTGACACACACACTTGGTATGCACAACTATATGATGACTTGGGAACTGTTTTCCTTCTGTCCCTTCACTTTTTCCCCATAGTGGAAGGAGGCAGAACAAGATGGAAAATTGCATCTGGAAAAACCAGAGATGATTTGCGTGAAGAGCTTCTGCTTATGGAATAAATTTACCTGTGAGTCATCCGGTGATCACTTCCCTTCAGAGCAGAGAAATTGATTAACGATGGTCCCTTTGAGAAGCCAGTTGAAGAGAACTGTAATTCCCTTTTATATCTACACCCAACATGTAAGCTTTGTCTAGTCTGAATGGATTTTCCTAGAGTGAACTGTGCTTCTGTTCACTTGCAGACCTTTGAACATTTCAATGCTACAATCTGCACCTGCGTGATTTCTGTCTAATGAACCTATTCTGCACCAAGTTATGTTGAGTACATTTGTCCTTTAATCCAGGCCCAACAATAGCTGTTTTTGCTCTCTACAGCTCTACACTGCCTAGAATTCACATATACGGCTCCTTACTGTATATACCAGTGGTGAATATTTTTTTTCTGTTTTTTAAAAACTTTTGGAACTTGCATTTTTGTCATTTTAATATGAAGGAATGTGTTATTCTTTGGTCGTTAGATGGAAAATAAATGAGAGATTAAAAGTAGCCAACATCTTTTGAAATTACTCTAGAATCACAGAATATAAAGTGACAGTCTAGTTCAGGGATGTCAAACTCATGGCCCACAGGCCGGGCGCATCACGTGCTGGCCATGCCCATCCCTGATTTAGCAAAGGGGAAAAAGTTACAATACGTCCCATGATGACAATGTGTTGTCACGAGTTTGACACCTGGTTAATTAAAATGTACAATAATTTCTAAATATGGTTGTTTGTATTCATTAAACAGTGGCAGCTCTTAGATATGTTTTTTTATTTTTATTTATTTAGAACCTGCTTGTAAAATGTTAAAAAGGGGGGCTGAGAAACAGCATCCTACACCCACATACAGTGACAGCACTAGTGAAGAATGTGATATGTCAGAAACACAATCAGCAGAGGATGGGATCCCTTGGAACAGGTGTCCCCAACCTTTTGGACCTCAGGGACCACCAAGTTCATAATTTTAAATCCCACGGACCACTAATACGAATCCAGTGTGCCGCTTGCTGAAGCGTCTGGACTCCCAGTAACGGGATGAGATCCTTCAGGCACTCTCCCTCCTCTCTCTCTCTCTCTCTCTCTCTCTCTCTCTCTCTCTCTCTCTCTCCCTCTCTCTCTGTCTCATCTCTCTCCCCCTTTCTCTCTCTCTCTCTCTCTCTCTCCCACTCTTTCTCATTCTCTCTCTCTCATTCTCTCTCATTCTCTTTCTTTCTTTCTCTCATCTCATGGGCCAGCCACTGTCTTGGGGCTGAGAGGAAGTCAAGCATCTCCCCAAGAGACCGAGGTGCATGGAGCACCAACAAGGGCTGGATGAAACGGCCACAAGATCCAGCAAGAGACAAAGTTTCACTCCCGCTCTGGAATAGGGAGCAAATCTCCATCCACCTGGTTTAGTTGATCAGGTTTCTTGTAAGGCAAAGGAGTATATATTCTGGCATCAAGTAAAAAAGTCCCTCAGACTGGTGTAGAAATTAAAAAAAAATGCTGTAAATTAGCCACATCCTAAATAATTGCTACTATATCAATTTTAGTTATGATAGAGATCAATTTCCTTTTGGAGGAACTGGCTTTGACCACTTAATGTTTAGTAACACCAACATCTTATTCCTGAAATTGCACTTGTGACACTGCATTTAAATTTTTATTTTAGCAACATGAAGCAAACAAATTGGTAAGGGGCTTCTGATGGCACCATTATTATTTTTTTATTTGCCATGCTAATTTTTCTTGGAATATCTTGTGCCTTTTAGCCAGCTGTTTCCTTAACTAAAGGCTCCCATTGACAGCTTTTGCTAAAAACAATCCCAGTTTGGGATGAAATCCTGTATATTTTTTTTCGGAAAAGAAAGTATCTTCAAAAACATTAGGACAGACAAACAACCCCATTTAGCAATATGTGACTGGATTTTGTTTATTCAAATTAAACGTAGCCTAACAAAACCTAGGCCAAATGGTGGTAACAGGCCAGACTTTAAATAACTTATCTTTAAGATACAAGTCAAGAATGAATTGAGTTATAAATAATCACCCAGAAGACAAAATCCTGGAAACTGATGGTGCATTAGGTAGCTTCTTTCTCACTTCCAGTCAATAGAAAGGCTGTTATATACAAGGAACAAATCCTCTCCTGTAGAAACACACACAAATAAGAGAGTCACAAAATCAATGATCTACTGATACATACCATAGAAGTAATTCTGTCTTTTAAAATTAATATTATACTTAGTTAAGTTTGATGTATTCCACAATCATTTTAAGAGATATAATCTGAGTTAGTAGACTTTGAATTTACATGCTGTTCTCATGTATAGTTTAGCAATAATAAATCAATTGCACCTGCTATAAAAATGACTTTCAATTACTATAGACAATTTACTATATCAGTTAAATAAATCTTCTCCACAACTGTGGAGCATGCTTTGATGCACATTTTTAAGATAGACCGAGAGACCGAGAGACCGAGAGACCGAGAGACCGAGAGACCGAGACCGAGACCGAGAGACCGAGAGACCGAGACACCGAGACACCGAGACCGAGACCGAGACCGAGACCGAGGCCGAGGCAGAGGCAGA
>WNWU01000002.1:11385916-11415893 GCA_012654045.1 Ptyas mucosa | reverse complement strand
CAGAGACAGAGACAGAGACAGAGACAGAGACAGAGACAGAGACAGAGACAGACAGACAGACAGACAGATAGACAGACAGCCTTTTCCATATTTTCAAATTCTAATCTGGAGCAACAGAAAAGGCTTTCTTCCAAGGATTTGTATGACAGGGTTTTTTCAAACTGTGTTCTGGGGAACCCAGTGAAAAACAAAGGACAAAAAACCAAAGTCAAATCCATCTAATTTTCTATTACTAGAGCTTTGTCTCTTTATAAGGGCTTCTGGGAATCCCCCCCCCCGCCCCAAAATAACAGTTTCCATGACTTGTGGACATGCTGGCAGAAGATGACAGTTGGGAAGGGCAGAGGTAATTTAAGAAAGGTGGTCTTGCTAATACCTGGGCTCTAAGAGCCTCTAACCCAGTTGTGTCCAACACTGACAACTTTTTAACTTGTGGACTTCAACTCCCAGAATTCCCCAGCCAGTCATGCTGGCTGGGGAATTCTGGGATTTGAAGTCCACAAGCCTTAATGTTGCCAAGGGAGTTGAAGTCCACAAGCCTTAATGTTACCAAGGGAGTTGAAGTCCACAAGTCTTAATACTGCCAAGGTCAAACACCTGTGCTCTAACCCATAAAGATTATAACCAACCCCTTGAATTGCACCCCAAAACCAACTGTCCACCATTGCAGCCTGCGCTGCTTGCAACTCTTTTTGCAAAGTAACTTGCTGAAAGCAAATAGGTTAGTTTAGTATTATTTCACACCAAAATGTGACGTATTTGAGAGAGAGAGAGAGAATCTAGACCCAGCTCATTGCATCATTACTAAAGCTCTTCTTTACGTTCGTGTTTTTGTCCACGGGGCCGTTAAAAAAAACAACAACAACAACATTTTTGAAACAGGGTTGGTTGATTACGTCTTCAAATTTCAGCCCTCCCTCGCAGAGGTTCCCTTAGTACCATATGCTTCTCTTTTCCTTCACGGCGTGATGTGATCTCTTCTGACTGTTACATGCATGTGAAAGGAGAGTGGGCTTTGGGGGGCGAAGGGAAGCCATGCTTAAGAAAGTACACGTCGGTTGGCTGGCAGCTCTTCGGAGCTGATTGAATTTGACAAGTGTTATAGCTCCTCATGTAATGGATGTCTGTGCTTTGGCAGAGGGGAGGTGGAAAAGATGTAATTCCCAATGAAAGAGGGCAACATGAGCTATTATTTAATTACTAGCTAATAATAAACACTCTCTCCTGGAATCTTACGCTGGGCCTGAATTCCTTCTTCAAGCATGAATTGAGCTTTTTCAGTCTCAATAGGCTAACAGGACCTATTAGTGCAACCTTTATGTTCAAATAAGACAACACACACGTCTGTCTATTTTCTGTTAAAATTTACACTACCCAGATCTCTAATTCTAATCTCTTTTCCCTTTGTTGCACAGGTGTATCCTGAGCAAGCATCTTCGCTTTTCTTTTTAATTTAGTATTGTCTTCTAGCCCAAATTCTTTGCTCGTATGTACTTTTCCTAATTAACCCCAATATTCTCAATTTAGTTTGAGGGACTTTGGGATACTGATTCCCTTGTGCGGGTTAATGACCGCAATAAAATTATTTCAATTACCTATTTTTTTTCTTTTCCAAACAGTGACAGATGTTTACATATGTACCCCCAGATTTCCTCACTCTTCCTTAATTTAAAAATAAAATATTTACATTCAATCCTGCTTAAAGGATTAGGACTCTTAATAAGTAGTCGGCAGTAATAATTCCACATGCAGTGGCAACTTTCTTTTCATCCAGGCTAAGGGATGAGGTTGACAGCATGGCATTGGGTGTGGGTGAGGGGTTTTTTTTTTTCTTTGTCATTTTCTCCCGCCATACATTTGCAATTTGAAAATCTATATTTTCTATACTTCATTATTTCTACTCTTGTTTAGCTTACCGTTAGCATTCGCAACATAGACTGTGATACAATAGTTATTGTTATCATTACTGCCATTGTGAGAAACCAAGAGCTTAACCTTTGGCTTAATCTCAAATATTTCAGTAATACACTTATCATTTGTGTAGGAGGAGAAAAAGGGGGAAAAAAATAAATCCATGCCCCAGAGGGACAGCTGTAGCTTAAAAATGTAAAATATTAAGTAAGTACTCCTGCATAATGCAGTAATATAAACAGATTCTGCTGTAGCAGATGTACATTGAGGGTGCTGAATAATTTCAGATACAGAATGGAACCTTTTAAACTAGCTCTTTTAATAATTCTTCCTTTAAACTACATTCGAGTAGATAACTTGAATGAATTTCTACTCCTTGGGAGGCAGATATTTCCATCCTCTTGATTTTTTTTCCCCCAAGCAAGATATTTGTCCTGCAGATAATGCATATAGTTTTAATTGTTAACCAGATTAGAAGCCATATCTTCGAAATGGAATTTTAATCAACCGTAAAGTAACTAGCCAGGCTAGTCTGTTGTGTTCAGTTGAGAAAACAGAAAAAGTTGCTAGATAAGCAAATGATAAGATCATGTTTTCTTTTGCCTTGAAGTGGTGAAGTTTTGATGTACCCAGATTGATAGCTTTGCTCTTACATATTGAAACCCAGCTGTACTCTGCTGCCACTACTCTGCCCAGGAGCCCAAACTCTTCATAAAATTCAAAAGCTAACAACTGCCAACTAGTCAGCACATTTGGTCTGTTTAACAGTAAAATTAAAATATATAAAGATCCAAAATGCACATGTAGACAAGCACCTACGCATTTCCAAAAAATCCTTGCTTTTAGCTCTTTGGAACTCCAACTGATGCTAGACATTTGCCTTATGATTAGTGATTTTAAAAAGTCTTAGAATTAAGAGCCTTACCTTCTTAATAAGAAGTTTCTGGTTCACAAACCAACATATGTTTTTCAATTACTCTTTTATTTCTTTCAACTGCCTAGCTATCTTTTCAAGCCCTTTTGGAAGGTCAATAGGGTGGGGGCAGATCTCATCACGAGGGGCACAATGTTCCAAAGAGTGGAAGCCATGGCAGAAAATGCTTTTCTCCTGGACCACACCAGCCAAAATTCCTTAGCTGATGGTATCTGGACCATACCCTTTCTGGTAGAATGAGTGGGGCAGCTCAGTTTGATTAGGATGTGACATTTTCCCTGGTAATATGGACCCACATCACAAGGGACTTTAAAGATAATTATCAACACCTTGAATTCCACCTGGAAACAAACTGGCAACCAGTGCAGTTTGCACAATAGTGGTGTTACATGGCCCACCCTAGGGGCTCCTAGGACTATCCACATTGCTGCATTCTACGCCAGCTTTAACTCCCAAATACACTTCAAGGGTAGCCCCATGTAGACTGCATTTCAGTAGGCCAAACATGAGATGATCAGTGCATGAGTGACCAAGTGCAAGGCTTCACAATCCAGGAAAGGGCTCAGGTTGTCCAAACTATGGTCTCCTAGCCATAATCTTATTGTCCTTTTTATTAAAATTTAATCCTATTTAAAGTAAAGTTATGGAGACGGAGACATTATTTTTCATTCAATTTTGTGAATGTACTCTGGGATATGAGCAGGGGAAACCCAGGGTCTCATGTTCCCTAAGGCTCCGAGGTCAGCTGGGTGAATTTGGGCCAGTTACTCTCTTTCAGTTTTGGATTGGAAAGCTGAAAAACATGTATTTATCAACCTGCATTGAACCAACATGAGTGCTTCAATGAAGAGCTATCCTGCCCCCCCCCCCACACACACACACATGTTCCAAATCAGTCCACATCAAACCAACTAACTTTGGACAATCAATCCAAATCAGTTGGGATGTCTGAATCAAATTGGATCTATTTCCTGAACTGAGTCAACTATTCAACTTAGAGCAACTCAAAAGATGGAATCAAACTGGCAATCCAAATTGGAACAGACCCATGGACCTAAAACACAGTTAAAGGATTAAAGAAAAAAAATGAGTATTGTATTACAAAATATAGAAGCATAGCAGAGTATGTACAGCAATGGTCATTGGCTTCACAATGGCAAAGACATCAATGCTCCACATCTTTTCACATGCCTGGATGAGTGTGTCATTTTGAAGCCATTGATCACAACTGCAAATGCCCCTGGAAAAGTTGGACTATATACAAACAAGCAGTTGATTTGACTGCGCATGAAGAAGGAATAAGGTGAAAATCGGTAGGTGTTAACCTGAAACATAAGAGATTGGAAATCACTAGAGAAATTGGAGTGCAATGTAGACTAGCCTCCACATGGTGCATCCTGGGCAATGTACTGGTAGCTTCATCATGGCTAAATAGTCTGCCTATTCTGGCTGCTGAACCTCATAAGGATCTCCCAGCAAAAAGCAGCAGCATGAGTATCGAAGATAACAACAACAATTAATACTGCATTCTATTATGCCATACAAAACAAATAAAATACTAGAGAAATTAACAACCCTAATGAAAAGGGGCAAGGCTGATGTTGTCAAAGAAGGATTAGGTTGTCAAAGAAGGTCATGGATTAGAAGAGCATAACAAAGAGAGCTGATAAAAAAAATGGAGCGGGCCTGGCAATTCTCTATCCGTGTGTCTTCCATAATTTGTAAATGTTTTTGATATAGCCCAAGAATCCAAGTCATTCTAGAAAGAACAAAATGCCTTGGACAACTGCTAAGAGAGAGTGGGGAGAGACGGAGGGAGAGGGAGAGAGGGAGAGAGGGAGAGGGAGGGGGGAGGGGGAGAGAGAGGTAGGGGGAGAGGGACAGAGAGAATGAGAGAGACAGAGAGAGAGGGAAAGAGAGAGGGGGGAGGGAGGTAGAGGGAGAAGTAGGGGGAGAGAGACAGAGAGGAGGGAGAAAGGGGAAAGGAGAGAGACACAGAGAGAGACACAGAGAGGGGGGAAGAGAGAGGGGTGAAAGAGAGAGAGAGAGAGAGACCACGGAGGACTTTCAGAGCACTTTCCAGAAGCACTGCCACTTTGACCCTATGAGTGTTTGCAGCACTCATAAGAGGCCTCTATACTGTAGTAGATCACAGAGTGCAGGTCAGAGTGTTTATTATCACTCTCAGGACTTGAGCAATCCTATTAAATTTTAGCAACTACTAGCAGCAATAGGGAAAAGGAGGGTGGATGACCCGGAGAGAAGATTACTAGTTCTCTACTGCTGCTAGAAATGGGGAAACAGTAATCCTGATTGGTAGAGAGGTTAAAGTGACATCCATTCCCCAGACTAAACTTCTCGGAGAAAATATCTTCAGATCAAAAGGAGGAACGTTCTTTTGTCATGCAGAACTGGATAGTAATGATAAAAGGCAGGCATTTTTAGATTTATGAATGGGCATGGCTCCATCCTTGTTCTCAGTGTTGTTATATGCTAAAATTGATATTTTTCCCCTACAATCTCTTAGATCTCTAGAGTGAATTGCCTATTTTAATCTGTCAAATTTCTGAAGAAGTATGATTTCATTAGAAACTTAAATTGTGTATTTAATGTTCATTTTTTTTAAACCCAAGGAAACCTTTGAATTTTGAAGTTCTTCATCATCCAACTTTTCTAAAATATACTAATCACCCTATAGCAGCAACTTTCAGGGTGATATACAATAAAATAGCATAGCATAGAATAGAATAGCATTTAATTTATGTACTGCCCCATAATGCTTTACAGCACTCTTAAGTGGTTTATAATGTCAGCCTATTACCCCCAACATGCTGGCTCCGTATTTTACCAACCTCGGAAGGATGGAAGACTGAGTCAACCATGAGCCCTGTCAGGACTGAACTTCAGGCTGTGAGCAGAGTTTGCCTGCAATACTGTGCCACCAATGTCCATATAAGCACGTAAAAAACCAGGAAGTTAGAACTATTGATTATTGGTTTACAGAAATAAGAGTGGTAAGCAAATCACATTGAAGAACTACAATTAAAAAGTATCTGAGAAACCAAATAAGTCTTTGGAAACAGAATATATTCCAAATCTCATACCTCCATTAATCTCATTTTTAAAATTTACATCTAAACATTTAATTTAAATACAGTTTTAAAGTATATTTTCCTACAAGGCACATTTTGAAATCTATTATGATGCCGTTGCACTGTACGGAAACATGAAATACATTAGCTTACTGTTTTCCAGCCTTTTCATCCATCTGATGATACAAAAACTAGGCAAGTCTCTATAAATGCAATAACTGGAGTCTCTATAAATGAAATAACCATTGCTTAATTTTTTTAGTGAGACAGAGAGATTAAAATTATTTCTAATTTTTTAGAAATAAGTAAAGTAGCAGTCTGAAGGCAGAGATTAATACAATGAGATTTATCTCTGTGCTTTATGTACTTTGACCAGTAAAACAAAAACAGGGTCTTAACTCCTTCCTTGAACATTTCAAGTGATCAGTAATGACAAAAATAAATTAATAAGCATTGATCATTTGAGAAGCTCCAGATTAAGGGATCTTAAGTACATCTGTGCCTCCCTGCTTATCTTGAAAAAGGGTGTTGCTAAAATCTGTTTTCTTCCTAAATATATTACAGGAGTTACCCTGTTCATAAAGTGGCTTGGTGATGTAGTTAACATTCCCAGTTATGTTTAAGTCTGTTTGTGTGCACACACACAAAAAAACCCCCCGAAGATCAAATTATATGCCGTGTCCAGCTGCATTCTGATGTTTGTTTCCTTAATAATGAAGGAAACAAAAGCCAACATCTCAGATATAAATACACAACAGTCCATGCAGAGAGAAGAGAAAAAAGACAGACAGACATGGCATTAGTAGGAGGTTTCTTGTTGGTAGACAACAGACGGGGGTGCGGGGAGGAGGGGTTACACTTGACAACTTGATACCCTGTGTGTGGCTTCCAGATTGCAGATTGTGCAACTATGTCTTAATTAATGAAAGAAGTGGGGGAGGAGTTGTCCTCACAGCGTGTTGGGGAAGGAAGATTTATTCTAGCTTGATCCTCACTACAATCCCCAAGGCAATTATTAAAAAAGAAGAAGAAGAAGAAAAACCCTAGCAGGACAGTACTGCATGAACACCGATGAATGATATTTTGCAAAATTATACCTTTTGGGACCAAATGAAATCCTCTCAGCCAGTTCTACTATAGCTGGACTACGCAGTATAAGAATAAATTGTTTAAATTTGTATTTGTCTAATGAACTTGTCTTATGTTTGGATAACACCAGCTACTCTCAACCTTTCCCATGGCAGAACTTCTTTTAACATGACCAGCATGTACACAAAATAAGAGTTCATTCAAAATATTAATTTAGATTTTTCCTCAGGCTTCTCAAGATTTGTAACATATGCCAAGTAGGCTGAACGAGCGCCTGCTTGTTTGTGTGGACAATGGGGGGGTATTTGTTAGAGCAGTTTCAAACCCCTTCCCTTACCTCTTCCCTCTGCACCAATTTTTTTTTTCTCCCAGAAAGGTGATCTCTCAATGTCTAAAGACTTTAATTTAAGGCACACGGCAGCACAGACTAAATGCTTCTAAATCCAAAGGACAATTTCTGAGGTTTCTCAAGCACTTTCCTTAATCGTGAAGCAGGGGGTCTTTTCTTCATTTGTGGGTCCACCAACACTCCAAACAAATCTGAAGCCATTACGACACATGGCAGTTGGTCGATAGTGTGGAAAAACCTCATTTACTGACTGGCCAGACAGTTTTAAAACCTCCAGATTTTTCTAAGTCTAGGTTATTAACTGTCTGACTGTAATCACATCTTCACCATAGGGAGCTTCAAAAGCTTTTCATTTGCATTGAATCAGTTGCCTTCCTCCCTGCCTCTTCCCCCCTGGAAATAAGCTTAAATAATTCAACAAACTGCACACATGGCTAGTGATTATTGAACCATTCTGAAACACTTGAGGCAAATGGACCATTATGCAGTGGGAATTAAAACTTTCCTTTCCGTTGTCATTAGAGCGATATGTACTTCACAAATTCTCACTATAGAGATACACAGACCTAAGCCAGGCAGAATATTGGGTGTGCTTAAATATAGGCAGGTGTGCAAGGGTAATGTGTACACTCTACTATATAGTGCCACTGTCGGTAAACTGCTGAAATGTTGCATGATTCTATCGATGGTGATGCCATTATAGTGGATTTAATCTGTGGATGTGCAAGAATTAACATCTGTTTCATCTTGTGAAATAAATCAACTTTGTAGTCTTTGTAGTCTTTTCTGCAATCTGTTTTACACTAATATGGTTCTGGATAACTATTGACTTTTTCATACCCTCAGAGGACAAAAAGCTACATCATTTTTGACTTTGGGTCAACTAGGTATTTTTTGCATGACGGAGAACAACTACCAGAATGTTAAATCTGACACATGGTGCAACGTAAGCTCCCACAATGCCTCTAGGCGTTGTGGATGCTCTTATCACTGGAGGTTTAGTGTCTCCTGTTTGAGCAGGGAGTTGGACTAGAAGACCTCCAAGGTCCCCTCCAACTCTGTTATTCTGTTACTAATGCCCCCTCTCAGTGTTCTGCCCCAGCTCCAGATTCCCAAGGATTGTGACACACACCAATGGTCCTTATCAAAGTTATAACATACCAAGAATAAACAAAGTCCAGCAAAGGTTGGCAACCAGCCCAGAAAACAAGATAAAATAAGACACTCACTCTCCAAAATGCTCTGTAATAATTACACGTTGTTTCCAGCAAGAAATTACTAACTGCGTGCAGCTTAAATAGGCTAAGGGAGTGGCCAATTATCCTCAAACCTTACTCTCAAGGAGACCTCCTCCTCCTGAGTAGCCACTCCTGCCTTTTGGCAGCCCTGCATGCTTGAGCATTTAGGAGAGGCTTCTCCACTTTGCTCTCTCCACTTGAAGGAGCCTCTGGAGATCTGAAAGTCCTGGCTGAGTCTCTGCCTCTGGCACCACATCCTCTTCAGCCTCCTCACTGTCTGATGCAAGCGCTGGCTGCGCAGACTGCTGGCACGACCCCACACCACCTCCTCATCGTTGGGATCAGCCACGATCCGCGCAGGCCGCTGGCGGGCCACAACACTCAGGCAATATTTTTTCTTCCTTGTTTCTTCTTCCGGCATCCAGACTAACAAAAACCCAATACTCCAAAAGTCCATGTTATGTTACAATTTGCTGTACAAATCAATATTTTATGACTGGCCAACAATTGCTATGCTAAAATAATCAACATTTGTATATTGGAGTATGTCAGTAGTGAGCCATGAAGAACATTCTTGTTTCAAACCATGCTTATGACATCTGAAAGAAGAGCATTTTAGTACCATTTTAGGATATATATTTTTTCCAGACACTGTTTTCAGGACATACCATACCACAGAATTCACAGGATGGGCAAAGCGTCTGAGTATCTTTCTAAGCCCTAAGAAGGAAGAGGCCCTGATCCTTTACACTCAGGTAGCTTGTGAGAGTTTTGATTGACATTCCATTCCCAAACTATGAATATGCATTAGAAATAACTGCTTTGTGCCCAAATTGCTTTTGACAACAGAAAGCCACTAGTATTGATGTGGTCTCAAAGATGCTTTTTCAAAAGGCAACTGGACTTTCTTAGTTTTTTTTCCTTGAAGATGTTTCGCTCCTCATCCAAGAAGCTTCTTCAGTTCTGACTGAATGGTGGAGAATGGAAAGATTTATATTCCTTGCAGACAGCTGGTCATTAGCACTCTCGAGGTCACCTGGATAGTGCAAATGGGAACTCCTTTCAGCAGTTCCAAGATGGCTCCACACCTATTTGCACTATTCAGGCGACCCTGAGGGCACAGATAAACCTCCAACTGGCCTCAACGACTCTCAGAGAGAGAGTGCTAATGGCCAGATGACTTCAAGAAATGTAGAAAGTTCTCTTCTCAAGCACTAATAGTCAGTGAGGCCTGTTCATCAGAATGGCTCAACTCTTAAGGATTTCTGGCCCTGGGGCTCCATTTCCTTACTGTCACTACTGATCCACCAATGCTGGATTAGGGAGCAGTGATAGGCAAAATAAGAAGTAACACACTTCATTCTTGGCTCTTTGTTTCCCTTTGTCTGTCAGTAATGCCAACGGAATAAGACAGGTAAATGAGGCTAGTACAGAAGTAATTGAGAAGTAATTCAGAGGAAAGGTCCTCACTGAAAGCATCTTCCTCCCATCACCTCAAGCAAAAATGGCAGCGGCCATTGTGACTGAAGGTTGTATGGAATAAGTAAGGTGCGTGAAGGCAGAGTAGCATTATTTCCTCTCTACTAACTCTCTCCTTAATGAAAGGAAAGGTTGCCACTTATTCTCCAGCTGTAATCATCCTCGTCATCATCCATTTATCTACCTGGGATATAAAATCTGTCAAAAATGACACAAGCAAAACTTTTGATACGCTATTAACTTGCTGAGATGTGCTATTTGACTGTAGAGCCTTGGTAGTACAGTGGTCTAAAACACCGTTATTAACACTAGCTGCCTGCAATTATTGCAGGTTCGAATCTCACCAGGCTCAAGGTTGACTCAGTCTTCCATCCTTTCTAAGGTAGGTAAATTGAGGACCCAGATTGTGGGGGCAATAAGCTGACTTTGTATAAATATACAAAAGTATGAAGGCTATTGCTTAGCGCATTGTAAGCCGCCCTGAGTCTCCGGAGAAGGGCGGCATATAAATTAATTTTTTTTAAAAAAATGACCACCAAAAACCATTTTTCTGTCTTAAAAAGGAAGGAAGGAAGGAAGGAAGGAAGGAAGGAAGGAAGGAAGGAAGGAAGGAGAGAAGAAGGAAAAAATGAAAGAAGATCTCTGATGTTTCCTGCCAGCTTTTTACAACGGGGAAGCAGGCAAGAAGTCAGAAGTCGCTCCTTATCCCCTGGGTTTTTTACTCCCCTCATTCTGTTTCTCTGTCCAGGCAAAGAAATATCTCTGAACTGTTGACCCACATAAATTGTCTAGTCTTAACTTTTAATCAATACTCTTAAAACCCTGAAGGGTTTTTTTTTTTTTATGAAGTTTAATTTGTTCTCAGCTTACAAGAACATGATTGATATATATTTTTAAAAAGTTTAAAAAGATGTTTTATAATAAAGTGATCAATTTTTAGACTGCTGTTCCGCCTGTGTATTGTAGCATGTTTTTATCTACTATATGTGTTGTTTAGGATTAAATGAGCATTCTTTTCTTCTAATGTTTATTCAAGCAGCCATATGAGCTGCATAAGCTTTTAATATTAATCCATTCCCAACCTCCACCAATTTTATTGTGAAGTAGAATTACACCTTGGGCTCCAGTGATTGAGATTGTTTTGAACACTAAGCATGAGTGGGAACTGCTAAATTCAACTTATTCTGTAATGAAGTTTATATTGTACAACTCCATAGTTTTTGCTATACTCAGCGGTTTCATCCAACAATTGTAATAGGCACTAATATAAAAAGGTTGAAATGTGTGTCTGATGAATTTTATACCAAAAAAAAGTTATAGGGTACATTTTTGAGCCATTTGCAAACACAGTCAATTAATTATCCAATTAAAATGTACTTCATAACTTGACACAATACTAAATTTAAATGCCACAATCACCTCAGTTTCACCATTCAGAGTGCAGTAATTTGGGGAAAATGTCATCAGACAAAAATGCTGGAAGTTCAAGAGTCCAATTTAGTTGTTTTTCAGTTGAAAGATGACACTCCTCAACATTATATTGTGCATATAGCAATACATACACAGAAATACCAATAAATGAAACTGAATGTGTATGTCATGACATTTTGTTATGTCATAGGTTTGCCAGTTGAGATTGTTTTGGTGTTCTTAGCTGTTTAAGACTGGATATGCCTTTGGTCTATGTTTTATTGGAGATTTTTAGATGATATATGTAATTTTGGTGTTCCTACAAGATAATGGTACAACGTTTGGTGTAATGATACATTATTGTCTTGATTTGAATGAAGGTTTGAAGGAGGAAGGATGAATGAATTTGCAGATGGGATTAAATAGGCAGACATTGCTTGACACTGAGGTTGGCAGGCTGTTCCCAGTAACAGCTCTCCAGATAATGTATAAGACCCATCCTTGAAAAGATCACAGCATCATTTCTGGATGTTAAGAGTGGAAGATCTTTGCTTTTTGAATACGTCCATTAAACAACGCCTATTTAATTACTGGCTCACTTACTCTTAAACAGTACAGAAATGAATATTAATTAACCAGATTGAAAACCAGGCTTTCTCTCTGGACCCCAAGAAAGGGCAAGTAAGTATAGAAAACAATTCTTCCTGACTACCTTGAAAAGTGTACCCAGAAGGTCTGCCATTGAGATAATCTGTATTGCCTGTTTTTGTGTAACCATCATTTCAAGGGATGCTGTCAAAATGTTTTTCTTTTCTATAACATTTTGTTGAACCAACAGGATATTTTTTCCTTGAGTATGTTGCCCTTTGTGTTGGTTTGTGATAAGTTTCAATTAATTTCACAGTACCTGAAATCCTTTTTGCAGGTTAACCAGGTGAAGGCTAATGTAAGATCTAGGAATAGATGGAGCACAACATTGATTATTCCAAATATTACCTACATCTTTTCTAAATTTGATTCTTTGACCTCCAGATGTGAAAAATCTGAAGAAAAATAATCATCTGTTCTCATATAGGGTCATCCATATAACTATTGACTCTTCCTTAATTTTTTTTCCTATAAATATTATTAAAAGTTTTACAAAGAACATAAAACCAACACAAACTAATATAGAGTAAAAGAAGCAAAGATACAAAGAAGAAAAAATGTGGAAAGAGAAAAGAAATAGAAATAGAAAGAAGCTTCTGATATCCTCTGCAGCAAATGTAAGTACGTAATTATCCCTTACTCTATGATTACAAAAAAGAAAAGCTCACTTTTTTCTATTAGCCAGGGCTCACACACACACACACACAATCATCAAAACAACAAATTATAGGTGCATCATTTTTTCTTCAGATCTTCTCTGAATAAGATTCAAAATGGAGAAAGCAGGATACAAAGTTTGGGCTAGACATTGAAAACTCAAATCCATCTCCATAGCTTTTCTACATAAGGATTGTTCAGCATGCATCTTCTAGGCCTACAGTCCCCAACAGTCTCTCCCCCTCCCCCACAGACCAGTAGTGGCAGTGGCAGTGGGAAGGGATGGTTTCACACATGGAACCTAAATCCCATAGATGCCCAAATGAAGTTTCACGCACCTGCCCGCCACTTGCTCAGACCAGTTCCCAACAGGCTGTGGACTGGTATTGGTTCGTGGCTCTGGGGTTGGGGACGCCTGTTCTAAGATGTATGTTCCCCTAAAATATGTAACATTAACCAACATTATTATAATCCCATTCAAATAATACAAGGAGATTAAGAGCCTTGCATCATTGAAACCTGGTTGGGAAGTAAAAGGGGCAGTCCCCTTTCTGAAAATTACTCTCCAGGGTTCCAGGTGCGACTCCAACTGCAACTTAAGGGGAGAAGCAGTGGAATGGCTATTTATGAATCTCTAGTAACCTGTAGGGACCCTGCAGCAGACATCGCCAGAAATGAGACCCTTTTTGTGAGATTGGGTTGTAGGAATGAGTGGGGAGTGTGGTGGACTTACCTTCCGGCATTGTAGCAGTATCCCTCTCCATGGTCCTGAATGCTTGTGTCTAGGTTGGCAATGAAGTGATTCTGGTTTATGATTCTGGAGGACTTTCCTAGATTTGCAGTTCATGACTGCCATGGATTTGATTCAACTTATCCACCTTCAGACCTTGGATCTGGAGTTTGGTGCTACCATTACTTGTAGTACTAGTGCTCGGATCTGAATCTAGTGAATCTTAATATCAGTTCAATACCATGGGTGGTTCTCTTTCTCTTGATCTTAGTATTTTCTGGAGCCACCCTCACTGCAAAGAGGTGGGGCCCATTAGATCAGCCCACTTCTGGTTATGTGCCTGAAGGTATCTGTCCTTCCCACAAGAGCAAATAAGGTGGGCATGTTCCAAGTCCCTTCCCTTCAACACTGCCTTCTTGTGGGTCTTCAGAAGCCTGGCCTCTATTGCAATCCCTGCCTTATAGAACACTCTCCATGCTAAGATCCAACATGCCCCCACCTCTTTAACCTTCAGAAGAGCACATCTGGCTTTGTTACCAAGTGTTGGGAATAGGATGACATCAGGGTGGAGAGAATCACAACATAGTGAGTGGCATCAAGGAAGGGGGATGTGGCACTAGATTTTTCTATTTTGGTTGAACTGGTTTTTCTGTTTTTGTTTACCTTATTTTTCTTTTGGTATTTCTTGTTGTATTTTTATCTTATAAGCTGTCCAGTATTTAAGATGTAGGGGAGGGAAGAGCTACACAAATATTTTAAATAAATACATTTAATTGATTAGACTTTAAATTAAATTGATATTTAGGTATTGGCTTGATCTTAGCCACTTTGGGGAAATAAATAAAAGGTGTCATAACTGACTCCACTACCACAATTGTGAATATTCACGAAACCCAACTAGTGTTCTCTCTGGCTGTTAAGGAGGAAAAACCAAAAGTGGCCTCTTTCCAGATCCCATTCCCCATTTGTCTCATTGCATTTCTTTTATGGCAAAAAAATATGCCAACACTATTACAAGGTGCTCAAAAGCCTACTGCTAAGGTGACTTGTCAAGTGGAGTGAGATAAAAGACCCAAGGAACCAGAAGACAAGGATGGCTAGTGATTTTTACCAATGGAAAATCAGTCTATCTCCAAGCCCCAGGCACTTAGCTCTCCTCAGTCAGGCGCAAAAAAACAGGGGTATTCATTGTGTCCACTTTTATACAAGAATCTAGTAACTAGTCAACTAACAGTCAAAACTGATTTGGTACTAAATAAGGGTAAACAGGATTCACAGGGTGGCAAACTTGGGATTCTTTTAGCAAGGACTCCAAACTGATGACTTGTTTAACCCCACCTTCCAGCTCAGCCTGCTCTTCTCCTATGGGAATGTGAGGGAGTTGAATCTGAAAAAAACTTGTCTAAGCTACTTATCATGAATGCTAATGTGGGAATCACTGTGGGAATAATTCACAACCCATGCATTTTTACAAGCAGTGCTCAGGTTTCAGAAATTTGTTGTAGAACATTTGAATAACTGGGATATCAAAAACAGCAAGGAGTCAAATTTCTGATTGGGATGACTCTTCTTTCTATGTGAAGCTAAAGACATCCTAGAAACCCCTGGCTACATACATCAAGCTCTTCATCGAGGATTATTCCCAGTCCACCTTCATTGTTTGGTAATTAATCCAGATTTGCTTAAAATATTTTAAATCCTGAAAAATACATTAATTCAAAATAAGGCATTGGAAGAGATTTCATCTCTTTTTCTACAGTTGAGAATGAAGTATACGATTTCACATTACCTGGTACTGGAACTAATTTCCCAAGTTATTTTTTTCCATATATTTTAAATTTCATTCTGAATTTTTTTGTTTCACACAGAACCACAAAAGGAAGATTTAATCAGATTAAATGTAAGGCCCAGCTGATTAATTACAAGGTTATTGCAGTAACATTGGACTGATTTTAATTCTTAGCTCCACCACCCACCATCATCTGTCAGATTAAGCTCCATTAGAAAACCATTAATTTTAGTGATAACATGGCTCCCTGCTCAGGTGAGGTATTAAAAAGAAGGAAGGAAGGAGATAACTCAATATTAACTTTTCATTTTTAGGCACTCTAGAAACAAAGTTTAATAAAAGTTAATCACTCTCTGGACATTGCAGTCCAAAATTGCAATCCAAAAAAACAAAGCAGACAATTCATAAGCCTTGCTTAATAGCAGCATTTTATAAATTGATGCTATATAAAAAAAATTATCCAGGTAATACTAAACTAGAATTTGCTATGTATTCACTGGGGCAATTAAACCAAGAAAAAGAGGAGGAGATAATTATAGTTTGCATCCTGAAAGCATCAGTACACTGTGTGTGCTTCGGCATAGCGGTATCCTGGATCAGTATGATGGCTTGCAAGGTAATCTCTAGAGATCCTAAATATCATAAATGTGCTTGACTAAAACTGAGTTTTAGTAGTTGTGTTTGTGGCATGCTAGTGAAAAAGTACTAAAAATTACTGATAATGTTCTTTCTGTTAGCAGGAAGTGCTACATGTTGCTTGGGTATGATTAAAGATGGTAATCTTCTATATCTTACTATAAACATTACGTGGGAGTCTTGACTGTTCAATGGCGTGATGATCAGTCATGGTGGACTCATCAGTGATTCCCATGTCATAGGAAGACTCAAATGTAACAGAAATAAAGAGTAAAGAAAATGAATGAAATGAAAGAAAGAAAAAAAAAGATAAGTGGTTGTCTATATAGTAAGAGAAAAGGGAATATAATGGATCTGAATAAAGATGCCCTAATAGCAATAGCAATAGCACTTAGACTTATATGTTGCACCATACTTAAAATACTTTCTAGGCGATTTACAAAGTCACCCCCAACAATCTGGCTCCCCATTTTAGCGATCTCGGAAAGATAGAAGGCTGAGTCTACCTTGATCCAGTGGGGATCGAACTGCTGGCAGTCAGCAGAGTTAGCCTGCAGTATGCATTCTAACCACTTTACCACCATAGCTCTATGGAATGCGGTTGACTAATGCATGCAAGTGAAAGTAAACTTTTTATTTAAAAAAAGGCAAGTGTTAAAATGTCCCTGTGGACAGCTTGCTTTCCACAAAATACAGTAGTCGTCGATTTATGACCAACCACAATTGAGCACAAAATTTCTGTTGCTAAGCGAGACAGTTGTTAAGTGAATTTTGCCCCGTTTTACGATCTTTTTTACCATGGTTGTTAAGTGAATCATTGCATTTGTTAAGTTAGTTTCATGGTTGTTAAGTGAGTCCGCCTTCCCCATTGACTTTGCTTGTCAGAGATTCACATGACCCTGGGCCACTGCAACCGTCATAAATATAAACCAGTTGCCAAGCATCTGAATTTTGATCATGTGCCCATGGGGATGCTGCAGTGGTCATGAGTGTGAAAAATCATCATAAGTCACTTTTTTCCAGTGCCGTTGTAATTTTGAACAGTCACTAAATGAACCTGTATATTTCATGAGACTATAAGGAAACTTCTGGAAGTGCAGTGGGACTTTAGGATTGGCAAAAGTTTGTTGTTGTTTAGCAGGTCATTGAGAAATGTCTGAATGCGAGAAAGAAACTTTAACATGCATTTATTGGTTTGGAGAAATCAACAAATGATAAAGTAAATAGGCTTGAATTAGGGAATGTTTTCTGAAAACAGTCAGGTAAAGGTTGACTGCTGAGTGTGAAGAGTGGGAGGTGAATGAATAAATGAATAAATAATGAATGAGGATCAAAAGAATATTTAGTTAATAAATAAAGACCAGAATGTGTGATCAACCTTCAATATATCTGTAGATAAATGTGTTAGTATAAATGTATATTTGTGGTGATTATGTTGGTTTGAGATCTGAATATGTGATGAATGAATGTGAATTAATGACAAAAGTGTGTGAGCAGCACAACAGAAGTATGCTGAGATGGTTTGTTCATACAGAGAAAATGGGTGTCTTGTGTATAATTATTTCAGTTTCCTATTTCTTACTCTTTTCTATGATTAGCATAACATTTACTTACACGGAAGGGAACAGAGTGATTGATAACTATGTATTTACATGGAATCTATCCAGCCTTATTTCTAGGAGAGCCACGCAGGGAGAAGCTATGGTGATCTAGAAGTAGTCCTTGAGTTATGACCATTTGTACAGCAACTGTTCAAAGTAATAACTTTGTTGAATGGGTGGTACTTATCACCAGTCCTCGGAGATCTGGTCATTACAGCATCCTTGTGTTCTTGTGATCACAATTCCAACATTCCTTGCTGGCTTGCTACAAGCAAAATCACTGGGGAAACCAGCAGGAAATCAGAAGTTGTAATCCACACTTAACAACTAGCATAGTTCTTGCTTACAATGGCAACTGAGACTGCTAGAATTGCCATTGCTAGGCAACATGGTCACACAATGCCATGCTTTACAACTATGTTGCTTTGAGTTGGTACTACTGACCCCAACTGCTGTCATAAGGTGAGGACTACCTGTAGAAGACAGAATTTTAGATACATGCATTTTGGGAGTAACATACATGACTTTTAGAGCCTGTTGAAATTTCTTGCAACTATTACAGGTAGTCCTCAACTTACGACCACAACTGAGCCCAGAATTTATGAGGCTAAGTGAGACGTTTGTTAAGTGAGTTTTGTCCCACTTTACGACTTTTCTTGCCCCGTTTGTTAAAGTAAATCACTGCAGTTTTTAAATTAGTAACACGGTTGTTAAGCGAATCTGGCTTTCCCATTGACTTTGCTTGTCACAAAAGGTGATAATGTGACTCTGGAACATTGCAACCGTCATAAATGTGAACCAGTTGTCAAGCGTTTGTATGTAAATCACATGACCGTGGGGGATGCTGCAAAGGTTGCAAGTGTGAAAACTGGTCATAAGTCACTTTTTAAAGTAACGGTCACTAAATGAACTGTGTGTAAGTCGGGAACTGCATATAAATTGTAATTAAAGAAGTTGCACAACTCTGTTCTTCTTTTCCCCTGGCTACTCAACTTGCTCTATAAATGCAGATGCACATATTGGTAGAATAATATCAGTGCCAGTGAGAATGAGGTTTTATGGAAGCCCTGGTAATGCACTGGTTAGAATGCAGTATTGCAGGCAAATTCTTCCCACCATCTGGAATTCGATCGTGATTGGCTCCAGGTTGACTCAGCCTTCCATTCTTTTGAGGTTGGTAAATTGAAGATCCAAATTGTTGGGGGCAATATGTTTACATTGTAAATCATTTGGAGAGTGCTATAAAGTGCTATTGCTATTGTAACTAGCTTCTTTTATTCGTGTAAGAATTAGAATGATTTCAAGCATCCAAGCCATCAAAGAAATATCTAATACAAAAGAAGAAATTCATGAAATGTGAAAAAGACGGGGTTTGAAACTGATGCAAGAATGCTAAATTGTTGTGCTGTTAAAGTTGATCTGTTCCTTTTTATTATGAGCCTTTTCTTACAGCAATATGTTTTGTATGTCTAGGTTAATAAATTAAATTGACTTAATTAGCAAGGTTAGTTCCCAAAGGAATGTATAAAGGATTGCATAGAATTAAATATGTTACCACAGAACTGTGATCTTTTTGGATAGAAAAAGAGACGCCTTTATCTATTTCAATGAGTCAGTATTCTTCATATTTCAGAATGATGTGCATAATTATCCATTAATTTTTATATCTAATAAAGGTAATATGATGTTTACCATTATTCCGAACGTCCATATGTTCAATATTAGCCAACATATTTTTTCCCAGAGGAGAAATAATGTCAGTGCTTGCTAGGCAGCTTGGTAAGTTAGAGGCAGAGAGGCATAAAAATACATACTGAGGTACAAAACTCTATTACTTCTACATTTCTATCTCTGGGGTCTGCTCTGTAGTTGAATGAATCTACCTATCCAAAAGTAGATTCATTCAACTACCAAACCAAAAAACTACCAAAAAAAAAATCACAATATATAGTGGCAATTAGAGCAAGATGCGGGTATGAAAAAAAAATAGTAATTTAAGCAAGTAAAACATTTGTTTGTTCCGTACAAATGTCCACCTCTATTCAAACTGTATGAGCTTAAAATATGAAGACAGGTTAATGGAATAGAATGGAAGCTAAGGGTATTTCACAGTCATTCTAAGCAGCAGTCCAATGTTTCATATGCTGCTCTACTATACAGCAACGTGCAGCAGTCCAATGTTTCATATGCTGCTCTACTATACGGCAACGTGTAAATGGTGAATTTCTGCCATGTTTTTAAAAGAACATTTTTTTAATGATAGCATTTTTATTTGTCTCTGGCTATCAATAGAGAGAGGATTCCATTGTCGGGTGCTACCAAAGGTGGTAGCGGGGATCGTGGGTGGACCTTCCCATCCGCCTTGGCTCCAAGTCATGCTATTTAGGCACGCTTTCAATGCCGGGCGCATCAGGGGTGGGTTCTAATTTTTTTTACTACAGGTTCTGTGGGCGTGGCTTATTTTGTGGGCGTGGCTTGATGGTCATGTGACAATTCTTTAGGATTTAGCAGAGGTATTGGTCTACCAGGCTTTAAACTGCTTGCAGAGCTGTACTGGTATACCCATTTATTTTTGCAGGCACTGGTCTACCCATTTATTTTTGCAGTCATCAGTCTACTCATATATTTTTGGAGGCAGCGGTATACCACCAAACTGCCTTTTACCACTGATCAGCTGTAGGGCGGCCCTTTGAAGCCCCGCGGCAAGAGTTTAAACAGTTTTTTTCCTTATAGCCCATCAGCTGGGACTCAGGAGGCAGCAATAGATTGGGGGTGGGGCCAAATAAAAGGTAAGAATAACGCGGCGGGGGGGAGGTGGGGAGGCGGGGGGGTAGAACTGGTTCAGTGACATCATATTGTCACCGCTACCGGCTCGGCGAAATCGGGTGGAACCGGACGGAACCCACCACTGGGGCACATGCGTGGAAGGCCGGGTGCATGTACGGACAGTGCACACATGTGCAAAGCAAGCATGAGTGCACGTGGCGAACCAGTGATAAAAGTAAGTGAAACCCACCTCTGGTTATAACACCAAAAAGTCTTCTTCATTGCTTCTCAGTTTTTGTTAGGAGAGCCTCTAAAATTGTGGTGCAAGAGCAAAGGGGGGAGTTTTGGCAACACAGAGATTTCTAGAGACAGGCCCAAATTAAGAGGCTGTACAGCCCTGAAGAGGGAGGGTTGGCAGAGATTCAGGGTAGCCATAATCTTAGATTCTCTCAGAATATTTCTAGTAGATTAGAAGGTTACAGCTTTAGTTTGGCAAAATTTTGTTCATTAGGTTTAAGCAAATAAAGGATTGAACTTGATGGGATATTGCTATGTTGTCTCTGGGCTTGGTCCAAACAATAATTACCGTATTTTTTAGAAGTGTAAGACTCACCGGAGTATAAGACGCACCTACCTTTTTTGGTGAGGAAAAGAAGAAAAAGAAATCTCCCTCTGCCTCTGAGCAATTTTGCCTCGTTGCAGCAAACAGCCAACAGCCTGCTTTACTTTCAGTTTCGTTTTCAGCATAGCTTGATTAGCACAAGGAAAAAAAATCTGCTCCAGCAATTTACCTCTTTGCAGCAAGCAGCAGAGCCCCGCGCAAAACAGCTGAGATCAAATCAGCTGAGAGTCGGGAGGCCGATCCAATCAACTTGTGCTAATTAGCTTGTGCTGAAACTGAAAGGAGCTGTTTTTTCTTGCTGTTTGCTTGCAAGGAGGTAATTGCTGCGAGGCAGAGGCCAAAGGGTGGGGGCCAGTGGGTGGGTGGGGCTACATTTGGTGTATAAGACGCACGTAAATTTTCACCCCTTTTGGGGGGGGGGGAAGGTGCGTCTTATATGCCGAAAAATATGGTAAGCTTACTTTATTAGCCAGCTGGTACTGATATAAAAGAACTACGACACATTTGGCTAGAGTGGTCTTTCTATACTATTCCTAACTGGAGGAATTTCCATTGGTCTCAAATTCTTGTTTGAGTGTGAAGCATAATTCATTCTCTACATTTTTAAGAAATATAATACAAATATGAATCTAGTAGGTAATTTGATAACCACATAGATATTCTTGCTTTAAGGGAAAAAACACATGCATTTCTTATGCTGCCACAAGCCTTAAGGTTATAAACCTTAAAATTATACAGTGAAATGTTCTTTCTTATTATTTGTACTTTTGGTGGAAAAAACTACTCTTCTCATTCATGTCTATATCATTAACATTCAGATATGATTCAGATCGTATCTATGATGATATTGTATCTCTGTGTATCTATACGTTAAGAAATATTAAATACCTGATACTTTGGTTTAAAAACTTAGACCATAATCTTGATCATTCTTTTTCATTGCACCGTTCTTCATCTAAATTCATTTTGTTGCAATAATTGTCCCTATATTATTGGTAGAAGGGAGGAAATTGAAAATGTTGATTGATATCAAGTAAGACTTTCTTCTGTTTGTGGGATTAATCTTTAAAATCTGTAGCTAGTAGCATTGATATGTTACTAAAATCTTCCTGAAACTGTATTATTTGGTGATATTTGGTATTTTTGATTACCATAAATGTGTAATAACAAAAGCAGTTACACTGAAAGTATCTTGGAGTATCTTGCAAATTTTCAAATGTTCCTTTATTTTGTCTCTCCCATCACCTATACAGTTTGTCAGCACCTGAAAATGTTGGCATGATCTTAGAAACTGAGCACAACTGATTTCAGCCTTCAGAGATACAACTACTAAAATGTGCTACTAAAGATTCTACTATCGTGCTTTTAAATTCCTTGCCTTTTAGCTGGCTGATGACTATTCTTTAGTTATTTTATTCCAGTGTTGTTCTTTGGTTTAAATTATTCATCCTTAAGATGCCTTTGAATTATAATTACATGTATGTTTTACAGACATTAAACTTTACAATTGTTTGTGTGTAATTGTGAATTATATATACAATGCTAAAGAAATAATCAAATGGCTATCAGAAATAATGGAGAGCAGTGGTGTTCTCCAACTTCTTTTTTTTTTTTTTACTCACATTCCAATTTTCCTTCTGTGTCTGTCCAGACCTATTTAAATAATCATTTATTTTCGGGAGAAAATGGTATGATGAAAAGCACTGATTAGGACAATTTTTTGCCTTCAAAGTAAACATATTACTGGAAGCAATAACTCCTTGTAAACACAACTTAACAACTCACAGCATGAGACAACAAATACAGATTTGCTTCTACTAAAGTCAATGAAAAAATGTCCATAACTTTAAGGCCATACATCAGTAACAAGACAAGCGCAGTTAGTAGAGTTCTTAAATTTAGCCAGCCAGTAAAATAAAATCTGAAATGCTGAAAGACAGATCCCTGGATGAAATTTAGGCACATCTGTTATCAAAATATATCAAAATTTATATTAAAATGGTATATATTATCCAATACACATACCACACACAGATAGATAGATAGATAGATAGATAGATAGATAGATAGATAGATAGATGATAGATAGATAGATAGATAGATAGATAGATAGATAGATAGATAGAGGGTGGGCTGCTGGGTGTTTGCAGGAGTTCAGGAGAACATCTAGTTAAGATTCTGTGCAGTTTGGAGAATCCCCAAATCCCACTCCTGGCAGGCTCTGCCCGCCCCACACCTCCCCTCCCCTCCCAGGAGTCTCCACACGGACTGTTCTGGATTCAGGTAAATGCAGGATGCGCATAGGGGCTCAGAGAGGGCAAAAAATGGGCCTACCGGAAGTTTGGGGAAGCCGAAAACGGGCCTGTTTCTGGACTCCAGAGGGCCTCCAGAGCCTGGGGAGGCTGTTTTTGCCCTTCCGGAAGTTCAAGGAAAGCCTTCTGAGCCTGGAGAAGGCAAACCCCCCCGCTGTGGTGCAAGAGGCCGACTAGGCCACGTCCATCATGGCCATGCCCACCCAGCAACTAGGCAGAGAACCCCTTGCTAAAATCTGGGGAGAGAGAGTGAAAGATGGGTGGGTGGGTAGATGGATGGATGGATACTGTAGATTATAGATATATAGATATAGTTGATAGATATAGATATAGATGATAAATAGATATAGATAAACACACACACACACAATACACAGAGAGATGTAGATTAACAATAGGAAGTCTTTAGATGGTACTGTTAATCTGGGTTTATTGCTTTTGAAAGGTTGTGCGACAGAGTTGTTTATTCAGCTACACAAATCTGTTCCTTGTGTCTTTTAACAAGGAGGACATTGTGAAGCAGACGTCAACAGTTCTGTCCCTCTTTGGAGCCATTTCCCACTAATTACAAATCAGAGAAAAGGCTGTGTTCATAAACAGTTCAGCCTCAGACTGTTTTTCCAACCGCACTTTCCAAAAAATTAACTCAGTTGTAGCCCTGTGTGAATAATAGTTTTGCCAAATTGTTCAGGAAAGACTTATTGTGAATAATTGTTTTCTTACTGTGCAGAACATTGATGCAAATTTTATGTAACAGTAGAACTCCCTGAGAAATGATGGGTTTGGAAATGCTGTGTAATTTTATTTTCTAAGGCTTATGCCCATAATGATCATGACAGCTCAAACAACTACAGGGAATAAATGAAAAGGATAAAGAGCAGCCGAAAAGAGAGGAGGCGGGGGGGACAAAAAGAAAAAAAAATCTAGTGTGCTGTGTAGTTTTTTATTAATCCTTTGGAGAAAAATAGGTTATGTTTAACCTTTTTAAAAAGAATTAATAAAGAATAAAAAACAAAGGGAGCATCATTTTTGACTATCTTCCAGCATTTTTTCAGACACAATGATGTTCCAACATGAGGAGTTTAACTTTGAGGGCAAAAGTTCGTTCTCCGAGCTTGTGGGTTGATTTCTGAACATTTCATTACCAGGTTAGGTAATATCTTCAGCAGAGTTTAGGGGATGTCGGTGTTCTTCTGTTTATAAGGGCTTCAGGTGTGAGGGTCAGCTGTGAGGGTCTTGTGATGGGTCAGCTGTGAGTCATCATTAAGTCTTGTGATGAGTCTTGGAGATTATATCAGGTTGGAGTCATTGGGAGGTGAACTGCTGGTGTTGGGGGTTGTGTCGATTGGTTGAGGGTTGGTGCTGTTTCTGGTTGGCTGTGAAGTTGATTTGGATACTGAGGGGTTTGTAGTTCATAGTCAATTAAACTTCATATCAATTAAAAACCAGGATCCACGAACATCAGCTGGCAGTCAAACACAATCATCCCAAATCCTTAATCTCTACCCACACCGACACCAAACAGCGTCAGTTCGATTGAAGCAACACAAAAATTGTCAGCCACATTACCACCTGCCATGCTCATGAGTTCATCGAAGCCTGGCATTCCACAATCAATTCCATCAACAAACATTCCCTAGCTGACATCCCCTAAACGCCACTGAAGATATTATCTAGCCTGGTAATGAAACATTTGTAAACCAATCCACAAGCTCAGAGAATGAACCTTCACCCTCATCCTACACCCGAGCTACAGATATTCGCCACTATTGCAGACCTTAACTTTATCTCTTACCGGTTGTATGGGGTTATAGCCCTGGATTTTGAACTCTGGTATGATTACGGCCCCAGGTAGATGTCAATGGATTAAAACTTTCATGCAATAACCAATCATGCTAATCAGGGACAAAGTATCTAAATGTCTTCACAAAGTTGCCTAAATATCTTCAGACCCAGAGTCCTGAGGAAGATTTGTGTGCTCCTCTGGATTACTCCATCAGGAAAGTGACTCACATGCAGAGCTGGTCAAATTACATCTCAAGAAAGTGTTATCAGGCAGCCATACTTCACTGTAAGTTAGAGTCAATGTGATTTTACTAACTGCTAGGTGTTGGAGTTCCTCATATCTGGTGACCAATGGGCTACAGGACAATTAGGGCCAGCAGCTGCAGGACTACTGGAAGAAAAAGTGTTTACTTATCACAAACATGCAAAGATTGAAAACAAAGAAATAACCATCTGTTGTTACTTGTTAAGCCCAGTGGTGGGATTCAAGTAATTTAACAACCGGTTCTCTGCCCTAATGATTTCTTCCAACAACCAGTTTGCCAAACTGCTCAGAAAGTTAATAACCAGTTCTCCCGAAGTGGTGCGAACTGGCTGAATCCCACCACTGATTAAGTTCAACAAGAAGAGAGTATCTAGAAAAAATACAGCAGTTCTGGAAAGAACAACATCTAGTTGATTTATAATACAAAGTAAAATATTCACAGAAGCAGAGTTAGAAGAACTGCAAATGTCTACCCAAGCAAAGAAATTGAATTCTTGCCAGAAGTAGTTCAGATTATAGAAGTGAACCAGGGGGGTGGACAGTAGAAGAAAGCATCGTAGGTACTAAATCAAGCACCATCAGCATTGACAAAATTGTCATCAATCAATTGCAAAAGATTGAAAAACATTACATCCTGCTATTATACCATCAAACAAGAATATCTGTCTACCCCAGGTCTTTGGGAAGTTTCAGTAGGTGGATAAAAATGCCAAATCCACTCTAAACATCGAGCCTACTGTGCAACCAACTATAATAATAATAACAAAAACAATATCTCCTGGCTGTTGTGGTTTTGAGACACTTGACTGTGAAAACACACCTGCTTTGCAGAGTTCAGTCACCATAAATTATCATTTAAAACCAATTTATCAAAAATAAAGACACCATAAATGTTGACTTTTAAGATTACATAGCTACGTGCAAACACCAACCGAAGGTGGAGTATAAATATAGAATCACCAATAGCAATTTATAAAAGGATTTCCATACAAGTATGTATGGAGAAAAATATGAACAAATCCTCTTGAAAGCTTTGCAAAGCCCTGATCTCAAGGTCCATAGTTCACCTTGAAGTGGCAGCTACAAGGGTTATACGCCATTGTTCATGTGCATATAAGTATGAAAGGGGTGTGGTATGTATGTACTTGTTTCAGTGTAGATATATCTGAAAGAAATTATAGGATCAAAATGTACAATATCATATATACCTTAATGGCAATTGAGGTTTCAGTGACACACACACACACACACACACACAGGTAAAAAGTTCTCAAGAATTATGATGAATACTTCAGTGAAGATGTATAAGATGGGATGCTTTATATGAAAACAAAGTCTCTTGTCAAGAATCTGTAAGAAAAAAATTGAAAATAAAATCCCTCATATAACAATGCCTTTATATAAATCTGACAGAAGAGACTTTCATCTTGATAAAGCTAAGTGGCCTCAAACCAGTGGTGGGTTTCACTTACCTTTGCTACCGGTAAGCTTCTGCGCATGCGCAGAGCAGATTTAATGACGTCCAGGCGTGTGGGCAGAGCCTCCCGCCACTGCTACTACCACTGCCTCAAACCTGAATGTGTCCATAATAGTTTTGAGGAGTCCAGTTTGACTCAAGGGATGCTTTACTATTATAACATTTTATACAAATGAGTGATGTAATTGGTACATTTCTAGTTACTATACCTCCAAAACTATTGTCATGGTCAATACTAGCTTCTGTCTGAAACACTGAACTTGTTAGCTTAGAAAAAGAACATCTGATTTTTAAAAATGCATTTAAAACACATATTTGGCCTCCACTGCATTTATCAAAATTGTACAAAAAATGTCTACTCTGTTTTCCTGAAAATAAGACATCCCCTGATAATAAGCCCAATCAGGCTTTTGAGTGAATGTGCTAAAATAAGCCTCCCCCTGAAAATAAACCTTCCCTGAAAATATTTAAACGCAGAGCTGGAAATCGGGTAAGATGGCAAGAGGAGCCCCATCTTGCTCCATGCACCCAAAAATAATAAGACCTCCCCGAAAATAAGGCAAATCGCTTATTTCGGGGTTCAAAAAAATATAAGACAGGGTCTTATTTTCGGGGAAACACGGTAACACTTTGAAGAGAATCTAGACTGATGTTTCTTCAAGTATGTACAACTTGGTTTAAAATGAAATACCAGACACTAGGAAACCAAGACCAAAGACTCTGTTCTCCATGTTTGATTATTATTCATCTCTGTGCAAGTCGGAACAGAAGAATTTAGGACTAGAAAATCTTTTTCTGTGTCAGGAAGATTCTTCTTGTGTTTGATATGTGAACAGAGTACTGTCCTCTCTATCATTTGCAAAGGGCTCCTAACGTGCTTTTAGGAAATCAATACGGGTCTTGGCTTGAATAAGGACTTCAGCCCATTTTAGATACTTTCTTGTGGAGATACCAAGAACTATAGGAGAAGCCACAGTTTGTTAGCAATTGTACTTCTAGGAGTTGATCTTTTAACTTGTCACAATAAGCATAGGCACAAAGCTTTCTGCCTATCTGCATTTCTTCTCTGCAGGAAGAAGTAAAACCACAGCCATGATATTCATTCTGTCATAAATATCCAAAATGCTTTTTTAGGTAATCAAACAGGCACAGAAGTAGAATGGCAATGAAAAAATAAACAAATATCTGACCAAAACTGCAATTTGTGGTCTATTTGTTTAGGATTACAGACTGAATTTCATAATTCTGAGCCCTCTGTTGTTAGATGTGTGCATTTGTATATGAATATACAGAGAGAGATTCAGGTTCAGATATGGGACAATCTATTTTCTTTTAGCCTGTAAAGGACACAAGCAAAAGTCAGTCAGCAAACACAGTTTGAATATTATGATGCTACAAGTCAAGAAGTGAAAATCAGATGTTGTTCCTGTACCTAATGTGCTTTCCTTTACTATCTGACTCCCTTACCTGTAGTTAGCCTAATTAAACTAAATAGGGGGACTGTTCTTAATTGGCTCCCTGCTCTATTTAGTAATGCAGATTACACAATTTAAGAAATCTCCATTTCTTAGAATCAAAGGAGACAGTTCAGTACACTCTTTTTCTTCAACTGTTTTTGTGAGTTTGAGGATCCTACAAGGAATGTACCACATTGGCAGCCCTGGAGACTCCGATTCCCTGCAAATGTTTATCCAGAGAAATAGACTCAGCAGGTGAAACAAACTTGTACTGTAACAGGCTTTCTTTTCCTATCCTAACAGATAAACTCTGGTCTAAAATAATCCACTCTTTCTTAGCCTCCTCAGAAACATAACATTTAGAGCAGGGGTGTCAAACTCAAGGCCTGCTGCCAGATCTGGCCCATGGGGTACTTAGATCTGGCCCACGGGGCCACCCTGGAAACAGCGGATCAGTCGCAGTGACTCTGGCAGCCGAAATGGGTTCCCAAGCTCTGTTTTCATTTGCAACAGCCTCCTGCAACCCTCTGCAAAAGGGGGTTGCAGAGGGTTGCAGGAGGCCGTCGCAACTGAAAACGGAGCTCGGGAGCCTGTTTCGGTTGGCAGGGCGCTCAGGTCACCACAGGCGCCCCTGACACGAGTGACATTGATCTGGTCATCCCACCCCCGCCACACCCACCCTGACCCCCCAAGGTCAAACACAACCTGATGTGGTCCTCAATTAAATCAAATTTGACACTCCTGATTTAGAGCATTTGAGCTAATAAATTCCAGCTAGAAACCTACATGAAGTAAATGGGAACTAAACGATAGTAAGATTGCAACCAGAGCTAATATGTCCCGAGAAAAATTTTGTGACTTTGCTTACAGATATAAAGAAGCATATTTTTTAAGGCTGTGGGAGGGTGAATCAATTCAAAAGAGGTTTTCTCAGATTACAATTTGAATCAAATCTTTGAGGTGTAGAACTAAAACCACTGACTTTGAATTGCATTGGAGAGATTCAAAGTCCCTTTAAGATGTGATTGACATTAAAGGTTTCCCCCAGCTCAGTAGAGTTTCAGGGTTTATTTCACTTTTCCTCCTTCTACCAATGGACAAATTTGAGATGGGGAAGGAGCTGAAACTGTCATGGGATTCTGATGATAATGTGAATGTCAATGAGCAGGCCGACACAGCTGCCAGCCCAGAAATTTAAGCAGTCAAAAGCTGGTAGCCTTTTCATTCTTTAGAGGAATTCCCTTGTTAAACAGTTTATTTTAAAAAAATATGTGTATATCTCACTCCAAAACATGGAACATGACATTGTATTATTTCAGTGGGAACTTTTCTATAATGACCTTATGGGTTGTTGTGCTGCTTTCCTCCATTTTTTGTTATCTCTATCTTAAAAGAGATAACAAATCCGAATATTGTTGTTAAACCTTGAAACTAAGCGGCTGAAACTTTCTGGGATTATTATTCTATGAAGGATCTATCATCCTGTTTGTTTGTTTTTTTTAATCAAAGGAGGAAGAGCTGCAAACTTGATCTGCCCCTATCGTTGGTTATGGCTGAATGTTTTATCAAATCCCCAATAGGTTTGAATCAAATCTTATTACTTTTGAATCAAAAATTCAGATTGAATCTTGTCAAATCTTCAATTTGAATTACATGAAGACTGATCCGCATTTTGTGTCATATCTATCTATCTATCTATCTATCTATCTATCTATCTATCTATCTATCTA
>WNWU01000002.1:11370448-11385906 GCA_012654045.1 Ptyas mucosa | reverse complement strand
CTATCTATCTATCTATCTATCTATCTATCTATCTATCTATCTATCTAATTTATCCACCTACCAGCCTGCCTATTTACACACTGTAGATCGATTATAATTGGAGAAATAATAGATTGGAATGGAAATGTTTTTTCCTTCCATCAGTATAATTGGATCTCTTTGTTTTCATTTCAGTCTTGCTTGCAGCAAACAGCATTCTAGATATAACTAAAGTTTGGTTCAAGAACAAACCCCCAAGGTTCAAGGTCAGTTCCCATATTGAGGCTCCTATAGAGCAAGAGTAGCAATTTCCCTCCTTTTTTTTCTGTTAGAAAAAAGATTGGAGGAGTCTATCAGAATAAGAGGAATGCTGTGTGATGCCTTGCTGGTTGCCACAAAAATGGTTCAGTGCTGAAATAATAAACACATTTCCTTAGTAATGAAGATAATGGCACCAACTGGTATCCAACAGTCATCTCTGGAGCATCATCTTGGACAAAGTTGGTCCAAGGCCCTGTGTATTGTCATCTAGCATAGTAAAGATCCATGTATTGCTTACTGCTATATCTTGACCAAACCTGAATTTTGAGATAGTCCATAGTCAGATAAACCAATTCAGCATAATCCCTTATCATCTCCAGGGGAAGCATTACAGTTACAATACTGAGTGTGGATTATCCATAGAAAGAGAACATTCTTTTGGCCTTATTAGAAAGAAGAAAATCTCAGCCAAGTCATTTCCTGCCAACTGCCCAATGAGAAGACTCCCTGAAGAGAAAGGGAGGAAGGGAGGAAAATGCATCATAGAAGCAAGCTTTCAGCTGCTGTTCAGCGGCATCTCCCACCACAGTATTATTACTATTAACTCCTCATGAGGAAAGATCGTAGGAGCTGGCTTTTAAATAAGATTAGCTGTATTTCAATTTTCGGATGTTTATATAGCTTACAGGCCATTTGGGAAGTGTATTATCCTGAAAGGCAGGATAAAATTATAATAACAAATAAAGACTGAATCTTCTCACAGCGAAGCTTTCAGGGTTGAAGGCTGGAATGCTAGTTCAGTATTTTCTAGAACAAGTAAAAAAAAAACCACACACACAATGACTGTGAATTATCCAGTAGAGGTAGTCCCCGACTTACAACAGTTCATTTAGTGACTGTTCAAACTTACAACAGCATTGAAAAAAGTGACTCATGACCGTTTTTCATGCTCACTACTATTGCAGCAGGCCTACGGTCACATGATCAACATTCATATCAGGGGTGAAATGCTCCCCGATGGGACCGGATCGCCCAATCCGGTAGCGATTTTTCCCTGTGGTTCGGCGATCCAGTAGCGATCGCCACCCGGGTGTCATTACTTCCTGGTTTTAACCAGGAAGTAATTTTTTTTACCTTCTGCGCATGTGCAGAAGGTTTTGCACATGCGCAGAAGGTGTGCATGCACACATGACGCATGCATGTGCTTCCGAACCGGTAAGGAAGGTAAGTAGATTTTACCCCTGATTCATATGCTTGGCAAATGATTCATATTTATGACGGTTATAATGTCCTGGGGATACGTTACCTTTTTGCAACCTTCTGACAAGCAAAATCAATGGAGAAACCAGATTTACTTAACAGCTGTGTTACTAATTTAACAACTGCGGTGATTCACTTAACTGTGGCAAGAGAGGTTGCAAAAGGAGGCAAAACTCATTTAATGAATGTTTCACTTAGCAACGGAAATTTTGGGCTCACTTATGGTTGTAACCAGAGGACCACCTGCATTTCAGGAAATATGAGCTGCTTAGTTTTTAAAACAGGTGGAACTGCTTCCCAAACTGAGTGTAGGATGTTAAGCACCAAGTTAATGAAATAATTTCCTCTTATGGGCATTCAAAAACCCCATTGTACTTAACGATTTAGGCACTACAATCATCATTGCTGGTAGAATCTCTACCTTATTTCACTCAGAAAATCTCTGTTGGAGTCCCTATTTTTCTTAACAGCACCTGTCCCAGGGGTGAAATGCTCCCAGTTCGGACCAGATCGCCCGATCCGGTAGCGATGGTGGCAGGTGGTTCGGAGAACCAGTAGCAAAAAATCCCTCCCCATGCCCAGCTGAGCCACACGATCATCAGAGGCTTTTTATTTTATTTTTTAAAGCATTTTTTCTACAATCTCTTTGGCCGAAAAAATGCTTTTAAAAGTAAAAACAAAGCCTCTGCCGATCAGGCAAGTCGGCTGGGATTGTCAAAGGTTTTTTAAAAAAAGAAAAGCCTCTGCCGATCAGGCAAGTCAGCTGGGATCGTCAGAGGCTTTTAAAAGCATTTTTTTACAACCTCTTCAGCTATCCCACTCAGTCATATTACCCACCACCACCAAGCCACGCCCACAGAACCGGTAGTAACAAATTTTACATTTCACCACTGACCTGTCCCAATGTTGCTTTAAAGCTCAGAAAACAACAATCAGTTTATAACAGGTCTGATGGATCACGATATACTATTTAATGCCAAATTGCCTTCCTGTAGTGACATTGATGCTGGAAAATGATTAAATCATTACTGATGATCAATACCTAAATACTTTATGGTTATATGGACACAATCAACAGGAATCAATGTGATTTTAAATGTTGTGCATCAAATAGTTTTGCATGACTGAAAGAAAATATCATCCAAGTGTGTTGCGGATACATCAAGAGATAAACCCTGGCATTACAAGCACTCTTTTTTATCTTTATACATGGCATTTGGCTTATCTAATAATATTTAATGCATTCTTTTTACTATGGTATCATCTAGGACAGTGATCACATTCTTGCAGAAAATAAGATTAAAGAAACTACAGGCTCCAAAATTTCCAAACAAACACATATGTAGACGACTGAACAAAAAGAATAAAGATTATGACTATGCAAGTGTAGCAAATCCTGCTAATTTAACATTGATATGTACAAAATTCAGAGGAATTCAATGTTATTTGATTGATTTATTACCAGCAATGTATATAATTAAAATCAGGTAGTTGCAATAGTTTATCCTTGCCATTTTTTTTTTTTTGAACAATGCAACAGTTTGCTAAAATTTGTTACTGTCAATTTTGAGCATAATTTACCTAATATTTACATAATTTATTAGAAAGGTGGAGAAAGCTACTACTGATGCTGTATACTGATACATATCCTTCTATCATTTATTTATATTACATTTTATGGGTATCTACAGAGATACTCAGTCATCCAGGTCATGGTTTTCCCAAAAGTACTTTTTCCAAAGGCAACTGGATTTTGTTTTTTCTTGAAGACGTTTTGCTTGTCATCCAAATTCTGAGTGAAGCTTCTTGGATGAGAAGCAAAATATCTTCAAGGAAAAACAGTTGCCTTTGGAAAAAGTACTTTTGGAACATTTTTATGGGTGGCATAAAAATTAAATTAATCAATCAATTTTCTTTGGCTGTCCCATCTGGAAAAAAGCCCAAATCCCATTGATGAAGCACAGAAAGCCTGCAAGGTTGCAGACCCTTAGAAAGACGATGGTACAGTGAAGGACTGGATCTTCAGAGATGTATAAATACTAAAATCTTCAGATTTTGTTTCAAGTGAAAGGTGAACCAAATTTCATCCACCATTGAAAGTAGCGGCATAAGATTTTAGTCTGAATTGTATTTATTTATTTGTATCCCATCTTTATTATTTTTTACAAATAAGGCAGCAAACATGTCTAACCCACACCTTCCTCCTTCCTATTTTCCCATCAACAACCTTTGAGGTGGGTTGGGTTGAGAGAGAGGGACCCAAAGTCACCCACCTTGCTTTCATGGCTAAGGCAGGATTTGTACTCACTGTTTCCCACTTTCTAACCTGGTGCCTTAACCACTAGACCAAACTGGCTCTCAATGAAACATGACTCACAAATGGAAAATAAAAATTTGACAAGTTTTAAGAGATTTGGCATGTTTCATAGGCATGTTTATTTTCATTTATTTCTGTCCATTCAAGTCAGTTTTTAATTCCTGAAAATTGCCAGGACAAAGTGCCTGAAGTTTTCTTGGGCAAGGATTTTTGGAAGTGATTCCCCCTGTTTGTTCCCTAGGGTTGAGAGCAGAGGTAGGCTTCAGCAGGTTCTGACCAGTTCTGTAGAACCGGTAGCGGAAATTCTGAGTACTTCGGAGAACCGGTAAATACCACCTCTGACTGGCCCCGCCCCCATCTATTCTCAGCCTCCCAAGTCCCAGCTGATTGGGAAGAAATGGGGATTTTGCAGTATCCTTTCCCTGGAGTGGGGTGGGAATAGAGATTTTACAGTATTGTTCCCCTGCCATGCCAATCAAGCCACGCCAACCAAGCCATGCCATGCCACACCCACCAAGCCACACCCACAGAACCAGCAGTAAAAAAATTTGAAACCCACCACTGATTGAGAGAGAGTGATGGGTCCAAAGTTATCCAGTTTGTTTTGTACCTAAGGCACAAAACTAAACCTCACAGTTACCTAGTTTCTAGATTAGCACTTTAACCACTACATTAACTGGTTCTCTGGACTACTATTGTTACATTAAAATAATCATAAATGTCTATTTTTAAAAGCACACAAATAAAGCAGAAATCATCTCTCTGTCTTTCTACAAATATTATTATTCCCCCAGTGAGGCATTACCTTGACTTGGTCGTGGGGCTTGTATGCTCTGAGGAAAATGAGAACTATGCCAGAAGTTCAACCATACTGGACCAGTCTCATCAGAGGAGTCAAAGAGTGTCTCTCCCATAAAAAATATGAGACGTAAATCCTGGCTTGCCTGTCGCCCAGGTCATTATTATGATTTGTCACATAGTCAAAATGGATTTGGCATTTCTAGCAAGCTATCAAGTCCTTCCCAAGGACCTGGGATAGGCGGGCATTGATGTTTGATGGTGTGAAAGGTATTGTCACAGGATGTAAGCTGTGAAGACCTTTGTATTTTGTGATTTTTTTTCCTCTCCAGATCTTTCTCTTCTGTTCTGCTGCCTCCAGGTTATTACTATCATCATCATCATCATCATCATCATCATCATCATCATCCATTTGTAATAGTTTATGAGAATTCGTTTCTTCAGCCGAGAATTTGTTTTGAAGCCGCTCTTCCTATTCTTTCCTAGCTTAATACATTTAGCTCAGAATAAAATTCTTGAGGGGGAAAAAAAAAACTTCTTGGCAGCATAAAAGTCCTTTGTTGGAGCTTTTGAACTTTCTAGATGTGGACTACAAAGGGTTCTGCAGCCTGTCTCTCACCACCGCAGAACAGACACATTCCCCCGTTTTGGATCTTGATATACAGGATATATTACGGAGTGCCTATCAAAAGGTTTGTGAACTTTGATGGAAATCAGAGGTGAAACAGATGGTTCAAATATTTGGTCTCAGTTTAAAAGTTCTATGCTAATGTATTTTTTTCCCCTCCCCTTGTAACGGGCTCATACAAAAGCGACAATGAAAGTCACATTCTGAATTCCATTCCGCGATGCCTTCTCCATTGAAAAGCCTTTTAAAAAGATCTCGAGCACTCAACATTTTACAGGGTTAATTAAACCGCACTGGGTTTTTTTTACTCATATTGGAAAACAATGACCATGTCCCTAATTTGTACACTAAAAATGTTTCCTCAAGAATGACCCTTACCAAGTTTAGAAGCTCATGGCACCCTCAGTAGAAAAGAAAATATTTTTTTTCCTTTCTTCACAGATTTATCTACTGAATGTTCACAAAGATTATTTTCCAACCCAGACTTCCCTGATAAATAAAAATACACATTTTTTTCGTTTCTTCAGAAGAAACACAGAGTACAAGTGAGGCAAGAACACAGGCACGGCAGCTCCTTATGAACCCTTTTAGGTTTGATCATACATTTATTCTATTTCTAAGAAGTTTTTCTTTTTTTCCCCCTTTTTTAAAATATGAAATTGTAAATGGGGCTTTCAATTATATAATTCTCCAAAGCACTCTCTTCTGAAAAGAGCCCTTTTTTCATGTATATAATACCTTGATGTAACTAGAAAAATGAAGCTGGATCTACAGTACACAGATTTTAGATTATTTCAATACTGTGCCTATGTATTTGGATTTGGGGTTAGTGATAATGGTCTCCTAACCTCCCTCTAATTAGCTACCCATAAGCTTTTTCCTTTTCTGTCGCCTTTCTTTCTCTTGTCTCTATGGGAGGTGGGGAGGAACAGTAATTATCATAGCTTTTTCCGGTTGCCTTGCAGGTATCTAGAGGACAAAACTCCCATTTAGAAACTGTTTTTCTGGTCCTTATATTCTCTTTTTGAATTGATAAGCAACAGAAAGAAATGAAAATTAGGTAAATAACTGATTTGCTACTTTTTTTCAATGTGTGTCAGCTACAGAATTTTTTTTAAAAAAAAATAGTCAGGATTTCATTAGCAAGTTTATATGAAACGGCATTTCATACGTAGCCCCAATTTTTAATTTACATGTTTTACTTTTAGATTTACGGTACTAGTTAGGGTTTCAAATTATTGACATACCAAATTCTTTGAAACTGTAATTTGTGATGCATTAAATATCTCTGTCTTTCTACATATCTTTGAGTTAGGCAAGGTTTTTTTTTTTAATACTGCTCCACTTTAGAGACAACATCTTGTAATGCCTTTGAGGAAAGTTCTGGTTTTTAATTCTAGATACATTAAAACTTCAAAACCTAACTATTGGGGATGGAGCAGAGCAGGGGTGTCCAATCTTGGCAATTTCAAGACTTGTGGACTTCAACTCTCAGGATTGCTCAGCCAACCATGCTCGTTTTCCTGTATCCTTGGAAAACGGTGTGGATGACTGACTTTTATTCAAAGCTCCGATGTACAGTAAAATATTCCTTTATAACAACTCGGTTTATAACAATCCAACCGACCACACAGATTCAAAATACTAAGGGACCCAAATGGTGAGTATTTATTTATTGAAGAAACAGAAGTCATTATTTTTCAGTAACAATAATTTGTTTGAATAGTTTATTCAAACTATTCCATAAATAATAAACTATAGACTCAAGGATTAATGTTGAAAGGATTTTCATTGTCAATACTCTGGAGAAAGCATCATCCTATATGGTATGTTTGATCACAACAAAGCCATACAGATTTGATTTGTTTAGATTTTTTTTTTAAAAAAAGTATACAGCAGGAACAGCTTAAAACACAATTGTACACTGAATGCATTAAAAAAAATAGATAACAAACAGAGGGGAAACTTTTCCAGGTTGAATTACCTGCATTTTGCAGAATATAGGTAGTCCTCAACTTACAACAGTTCATTTAGTGACCATTCAAAGTCATTGAAAAAAATAACTTGACTATTTTTCACACAATCGTTGCAGCATTCCTGTGGTCACATGATCAAAATTCAGACGCTCGGCAGCTGGCATGTATTTATGACGGTTGCAAAGTCTCAGGTTCATCTTTTGCGACCTTCTGGCAAGCAAAGGCAATGCAGATGCCAGATTCACGTAACAACTGTGTAACTAACAATAACTGCAGCGATTCATTTAATCCATGTGACACGAAAGGTCATAAAATAGGGTAACACTTACTTAACAATTGTCTTATTTAGCAACAAAAAATTGAACTCATTTGTGGTCATAAATTGAGGATTACCTGTATGAATTCAGGAGCTGAAGCATAAAATTCAGATTTACGCTTCTTGTTTTTTTTAAAAAAAATACAGTTGTAGGGATATTCTGTAAAATTAGGGAGTTTATGTGGAGCTAAAACATAAGCCACTCAAGACTGTCCACAAATGGAGGGGATTGAAGATGATTGAACAGATCTTGCAATTCATTCTAGGTCAGCACAACTTTGAAGATTTGAGAATATCACAAGTTTGTTGACAATAGCCTTTACTCATCTGGAAGGTTGCAGGCAGACAAGCCTGAACTTGAGTAGCCTGGGAAGTATTCAACCAGCTTGAATCTTATTATGAGATAATGTTAGAATTCTTCGTTGCCACATTGGATATTTCCAGGCAAATGAATGCTACCTTCAGTCACACATTATTTTTTCCTGATGAGAAAAGCTGCCTATAGAACTGAAGAAGAAATGTCTTTATTATCATATGTTGTTCAGATCAGTTCGGTACAATAATTGGAGGGGATATCTCACTGACCTCACCTTCCAGCTTTAGGGGTCATGACATGGCTACACATCATTATTGGGAAAAGAACACAAAAATAATACAGTTGCCATGTCATGTTAAGGAACATTGGAGATAATTGATGAAGGACTCGGAAATGCAAGAAGTTTGATCCCTTTTACTTTTTTTTTTTAATATAATAGGAAATGGCCAGCAATTGAGGCACTGATTACGGTCTCTGTTCAGCTATTGCCAAGAAATGGCAATAATAATTGCTTGTTTTTTTGGAACACTATTTGTGGAGAAAAATCTAAGCATACCTATGCCTCCAGGGTTGTGGGGTCAGTCTCTTTGAAAGAGGAGGTGGTACTTTTGCCATGAAGTAAACAGTGGTGGGCTCACACTTCAGGAACCCATCCCTGGATACTGTTGTCTGCGACAACTACCATCTGTCTCCAATGGTCCCTTTTTAGAAGATTATTAAAAGGGATCTTTTTAGGAGATTATTAAAAGGAATAGATAAAAGCTTTGATCTAGAAAAATTATCACCTAGTCTCCAACCTCCTCTTTTGGGGGAAGGTAATTGAGAAGGTGGTAAGGTAGTAAGTACAAAGGGCTCTAGAAGAAGTGGATTATATTCAGGGATAGGCTTCAAAAATTTTAGCAAGGGGTTCTCTGCCTGGTTACTGGGTGGGTGTGGCCATGGTGGGTGTAGCCTAGTCAGCCTCCTGCACCATGGGGGGGGGGGGTTGCCCTCACCAGGCTCTGGAGGCTTTCCTTGAGCCTCCAGGAGGGCAAAAACGGCCTCCCCAGGCTCCGGAGGCCCTCTGGAGGACTTCCCGAACTTCTAATAGGCCCATTTTCCACCCTCCTCAAGCCTCCATGCACTTACATGTATCCAAAATGGGCTGTGTAGGGACTTCTGGGAGGGGTGGGCAGGATGGGCCAACCAGGAGTGGGATTTGGGAGTTCTCCGAACTGCACAGAATCTTAGCTAGAGATTCTCCTAAACCCCTGCGAACCCCCAGCAGTCCACCCCGATTATATTTACTCATTTCAATCAAGGATCAGACTTGGGCACAGAATGAAAATCGTACTGGCCCCTCTTAGTAATCTGTTGTAGGCCTTAAATAGGAGAAGTGCAATTCTACAGGGCCTGATAAATGCTTAGCAACTTTCAATGCCATCATTCATAGTATCCTTCTGGACCCTGTACAAAACTAGGAGATGCTATTCTGTAATTTTTCTTGAGGGTTTGTATAAGCAAAAGGATGTGAAAGGATGGGTTGCGCTCCCCTAGGAAGAAGTAGTCTGGGTGTTCTCCTGATCTCATAATTCCAGTGTAGAAAAGCAGCTGGAAGCAATACCTGAGACACTTTTGCTGAACAGACACTGAAAGTCCCCATACATAGAGCAGTAAGAGAAGACTCAGAAGAGGGCATTGTCTGCTGAAGCTCCCTTCTTGTGGAAGGGAGCTAGAACTAAAATCCGCATCCACACTGTTAATTCATAAACCTTGTTAAAACCTTGCTGTTTAGATGAAAAGGAGGGCTTCAGTATATGGTGCAGAATGAATCTGGGTTGTCTTTTCCCACTGATTCTTCTCATTGGTGTTGTTATATATATGCTAGTAGAATGGTTTAAATTGGTCCTGTAAACTGGATTCTTTCGACTGAGATAGCGTAAAAACACCTGAAATCAAGACAAACAATGCTATTTGTTACATACAATATAATATGATCTTGCTGAACATTATTCAGGGGTTATGTAAATTAGAGCACTCCAGCCCATTTTTGAAAGTGTATAAAACAGAATAAGGAAACGATGAGAAAAGATCTTTAATCTTCATTGTTGTCAAATCAAAGCTTGCTTAGGATTTGATGACTGACGCAGTTGCTCCAACGAATTCTCCTAATAACCTAAATGGAAACTAAAGATGTAATTGTTATCACTACTGTGTTTCTCTGAAAATAAGACACTGTCTTATATTTTCTGAACCCCAAAATAAGCGCTTGGCCTTATTTATGGGGAGGTCTTATTATTTTGGGGTGCATGGCGCAAGATGGGGCTCCTCCTGCCATCTTACTTGATTTCCAGCTCTGCATTTAAATATTTTTGCGGAGGGCTTATTTTTGGGGGGAGGCTTATTTTAGCGCATATGACATATGAGCCTTGGATAGTACAGTGGTCTAAAGCACCCTGTTATTAACACAGCTGCCTGCAATTATTGCAGGTTCAAATCTCACCAAGGCTCAAGGTTGACTCAGCCTTCCATCCTTTCTAAGGTAGGTAAATTGAGGAGCCAGTTTGTGGGGGCAATAAGCTGACTTTGTATAAATATACAAAAGTATGAAGGCTATTGCTTAGCGCATTGTAAGCCACCCTGAGTTTCCGGAGAAGGGCGGCATATAAATCAAATTTTTTAAAAAATATGCTCAAAAGCCCGATTGGGCTTATTATCAGGGGATGTCTTATTTTCAGGGAAACAGGGTATCACAAAGAAGGCACTTTACCTAATGCCCTGTGAACATATATATCAATTTTCATCTGCAAGTAACTTTATTTTGATACATTAATCTGCTTAGAATATAGACGACACGACGCCTTCCTTTGCTGGGATGCTAGTAATATCTGGTTACAAGATCTCTGAATTTCATCATTTCACAGAAGCACAAAATATTTAGGTGCCATGTCTCACATTTTCAGGCTATCCGTATCTTTTACACACCCATATATTTTACCTGCATGTTCTCCTTTTAAGCAGATTGTATTAATTATTATAATACATTAGTAGATTCATGCATCAGAATCACTTTAATGGTTATTCAGTCCAGTGGCATTGCTCTAATAATGCAACTCCTGTCTAGTAAAAACCTTTTAATGTTACTTAGCTTTGCACATACAGTATAAGCATAGACAGAAAGCAGAAGCAAAGCACCTGTATTTAATATGAAGCATTCTTTGCAAGAATAAAAAAATTGTGCTGATGTTTCAAAACCATCATTACTTGAACTAAGGAGTGAGCTTGGAAAGTGTACTATAGGCTAGTGACTATTTTTACACATTTTCAGCAATTAAAATGTAGAATCTACTGTGCTTAGAGTATAGATACAAACATGCATACATTTCAAAACAGTTATACAAGCAACCAAAGAGTATATCTTCATTAGGAGAAAAGAGGTTTTTATTAAAAATAGCAGACAAGCCTTCACTTTGACTCTGACATCAACCTGTGATGGAAATTATATGTTTCAAAAAACTGGAATGCATCAATTTAAGGAAAGCTAAAGAAGTTATTGTATTGATATATACCTATCCACCACAGACCTGAGGATGGAGGTTTTTTTTTCATTTTGCCTTAACAATCAATTTTTGAGATTGAGAAAAATGGTATCTTCAAGGTCCATCCATACACTCTGCGATCCAAGTCCAACATGCTATTCAACACTATCTTATTAGGTGTGAAGAATCAGAACCGTACATTAAGTTCCAAATAAGCTGATTTACTGTTCATACCTATGCACATGAATCAATTCAACTAATTGTTAGCACTCAGCTGGCACTAGATGAGAGTTTGTGGAATTCAAGGACTGGACAGATTGCTTCTGGGAACGTAAGCACTCCAGGCTGATTCTTTTCTTGATTCCTCCCCCAGTCTCTGCCTCTCGTTCACCTATGTCTGTCCATATAAGGACTCGTGCAAACTCTGAAACAAAGGTTATTACCTCTAGTTTCTGGGATAGGACAAAGAACACTGTAATAACCGGAAGAGATTCTTTATAATATAAAGTGATATTTCAGATTTTTGCAGTTTTCTTCCAAGTCATTTATGGGAGGTGCTCAAAATGTGAAATGTAGCTACTCTGAATTCTTCAGTTTTGAAAAAGGCTCCATTTCTGTCTTCCACATCATCCTTCACTCTTTCCCTATCACATACTTACCTTGTGAATATTCAACATCCAACATGATTAACAAATTCAAAAGTTTCAGTCAAGAAATGACTGAAAAATGAAAACAATGTACTTCATTTTTTCCTTCAGGCAGCATCACTGATTCTTTTCCCCCTGCAAAGTTAATACAGCTTAGTGGATATTCTTATTGTTTCAGACAGTGGGAATTGCAATGAGAGCAAAATGTGGGAATTTGAAATGCAACATTTCAAAAAGATTACCACATGCAGAGTACCTACTGTAATGTTTCCATTTTCTTTGCCATTAATCTAAAACAGGGAGACTCTTGCTGACATTAATGACAAAATTGTTGACAATCCAAAGCAAATATCCCATTCACCTTTGGAAAAAACAGGATTGGTATCTCTCTATTTTTTAGTCTAAAGTGCTGTTTTGTGTTTGATACAGAATCACCCATATGAAGAGAGGGTTGATTAATTGCTAAATCCCATAGTTTTCTTGCAATTTCTAACAAAAGAATATTTATAAAAGAAATAAACCCTTTTATTTTGTGTGTCACACCTTACACCCAATTTTGTATCAATTGCAATTAAAATCCCTTTTAAGAAATAATAACTTGCATATTAGAGTAGGCTTTAAATATTGCTGTAAAATATAATAGGCATAAATTCCAGGATCATCTTCAAACCTACCAGCCTTGAAGCTCTGAAAATCAAGAGCCAAAGCAGTGTTCTCCTCCAAGCTGTCACGCAACCTGCAATAACAAAAATCCCCAGTTCAGGGCAAACAAGAAATAAAATAAATTGCTTGAATGTGTACATAACAACACTCACTTATGCTTTTATTTCCTTGCATTTGTCTGATTGCACCCCACTTCCCCAAAAGCCCAATGTTTTCTACAATGGGTAGGGAAATATTCGTCAAATCAACTTTCCCCTTGAAAGGTATAAAGCCCAGAAAATAAGTAAATCATGAATTTCCACACAGGGTTCCATTCACCTGCAGTTGTTGTCATTATTTATTGTAGTTTCAAGATCATGGCTTAACTAAAAATAAATCCACTCGGCTCTTGAATGCAGCTAGAGCAGTTTATCAATTGGTACTGAAGCCTTGTATAGAAGTTTAGATAGTAGTGTTTAGTGTGGTGTTTAGTGTACACCACAATGTGGCTGTTGAAATAAAGACCAAAAGGAGACATCAACAGCTGCAACATCAGGCTTCTAGCATAGAGTACTTACTTGTTTTAGGCATCTCTATCTCCAAAATTCTCAGTCATCCTGTCCCACAAATCTTCCTTATATATTAAAGTGGCTTAATAGGAGTAACTATTGCTATCTCTGAAAGAGAATATTTGTAGCTCAGGGTTGAAATGAGGCCTTCTTGGTGTTGTCTGAACTTGGTTGTTTGATTGCAGAGGTTTCATTATCCAAACTTGGTAACATCCTCAGCACTGAGGATGTTACCTAGTTTGAGTAATGAAATTTCTGCAAGAAAACGACCAAGCTCAGAGAGTCCCAAGGACCCTTTACTGCTACTTCTTCAGCACATCACCAAGCAGTGGCAAAAACAGCCACCATTCTTAATACTGCAGCAGGTAAAGTGTGGGTCTGACTTCAGAACACTTTTCTAAGCTTCCTACACAATGGAGTGTCAGGTGCACCCAGGGCAAATTAAAAACGTTTTGAAGTCAGACCCACACCTCTCCTAGTAATAGCACTTTTGTTTGGGGATTTCTCTTCCTTTCCTAAAACATTTATATTTTGTTTTTCACGAAACCAGGAAAAATCATACAGAAAGGGGAACAGTGGGACAGAATTGCATAAATCTAATACAGTAAGGATGCAGTGGCTCAGTGGGTAAGATACTGAGCTTGTCAATTGAAAGGTCAGCAGTTCAATGGTTTGAATCCCTAGTGCCTCATAACGGGGTGAGCTCCCGTTACTTGTCCCAGCTTCTGCCAACCTAGCAGTTCGAAAGCATGTAAAAAATGCAAGTAGAGAAATAGGGACCACCTTTGGTGAGAAGGTAACAGTGTTCCGTGCACCTTTAGCGCTTACTTATGCCGGCTACATGACCACGGAGACATCTGTGGATGTTTTCATCTCTTCGGCTTTGAAAAGGAGATGAGCATCACCCCCTAGAGTCGGGAACAACTAGCATATATGTGCGAGGGGAACCTTTACCTTTTACCTTTAATACAGTAGCTTGCTGATGAACTGGCAGTCTTCATTCCATCCAGTTCTATTTAAAATCTGGACACGGACATGGAAATCTAATTTGTTCACCAAAAACCATTCAGATTTTATTTTCATTAATGCTATTTTGTAATTTTCTTGACATTGCATGCATCATGTGTCTGACTGGAAGTAGGGCCAAAAAGCTCTTCTCTTCTTGCAGACGTCTAATGGACCACCACTATACCACAAGTATTCCTGGATTTACAACCATTTGTTTTGTGACCATTTGAAGTTACAACAGCATTGAAAAAAGTGAGGTCTGCTTTCACACTGAACGACCATTGAAGCATCCCCATGGTCACGTGATCAAAATTCAGACCCTTGGAACTGGCAAGTATTTATGATGGTTGTAGTGTCCCCGGGTCAGGGAATCACTCTTTGCAATCTTCTACAAGCAAAGCCAATGGAGAAGCTGGATTCATTTAACAACAGTGTTACTAACTTAACAACTGCAGGGATTCACTTAACAACTGTGGCAAGAAAGGTCATAAAATAGGGCAAAACTCACTCAATAACTGTCTTATTTAGCAATGGAAATTTTGAGCTCAGTTACTGTTGTAAGTCGAGAACTATGTGTAGGGTTTCCTACTCCAATGTCTGATTTTATCTAAATCAGGGGTCTCCAACCTTGGCAACTTTAAGACTTGTGGACTTCAACTCCCAGAGTTCCGCTGGCTGAGGAACTCTGGAAGTTGAAGTCCACAAATCTTAAAGTTGTTAAAGTTGGAAACCCCTGATCTAAATCATAGTATAAATGTCCCTCAGGTCAAGCTCAATTGATTAGCACAGAATTGATCCATGGTGCTTTGTTGCATGCAAATACCAATAATATAGATATTTGGTGCATACACTTAAAATGCTGCTCATTGTTAATCATAGAATTGTATATAATTATATAGTTATACTTTTAGGATAGAAGTGCCTGACATATGCTGAATCTTACACTAACAATACCATATTTTTAAGTTATCCACTGACACCTAACCTTTTAATTTTCCAACCTTTTTCTTTGTAATATTTCACCTATACAAATAAACAGAAAAAAGGAAGGGTTGGGATTTTTTGGTGGCTTTTGTTTTGCCAGTGTTTTGCTTATAGCTTTTCTTTTATGTACACCGAGAACATATACATCAAGACAAATTCCTTGTGTGTCTAATCATACTTGGCCAATAAAGAATTCTATTCTATTCTATTCTATTCTATTCTATTCTATTCTATTCTAT
>WNWU01000002.1:11332517-11353768 GCA_012654045.1 Ptyas mucosa | reverse complement strand
TTATTTGTTTATTTGTTTATTTGTTTATTTGTTTATTTGTTTATTTGGTTATTTGGTTATTTGGTTAGTTAGTTAGTTAGTTAGTTAGTTAGTTTTGTATTCTTTGTGGAATCTGATGTTAAGAATGATATTTTCTTAAGGAATAAATAGGAGATAAAATATTGTTACCAAGAAAATATGAGTATGTTTTTGTAGTCACCAGGATTTGATAAGGATTTTAGCTTTGCATTATGTAAAGGTCAAGGTTTTCATCACATAATTTTACTATATGTGAACTAGTCTTTTCCAAGTGAAAGACATCACTGAAGGTGCTGCCCATAATGTGATCTTGATGATGTGTAGCAATATGTTCATAGGCAGGATATTCAACTCTAAAATAAGCAAAGTCCATGAGAAATACCTAGTTTTCTCCTTCTTTATATTAGATGTTCTAAAGCTGAAAAGTGGTTAAGAAGATGCTATAACAAAATGTTGCTATTCTGGGCTGTAACCCTAATAAGTTTAAGTTTAAGTTTATAGCGATTTATATGCTGCCCTATCTCCAATGGACTCAGGACGGCTCACAACAGTAAAATACACAATGACATTAAAACAATATGAAATTAAAAGTCCGAATTAAAACAATTTAAAATCAATTTAAAAACTAGTAAGAACACCCCCCCCCCCATTAGTCCAGGCTACAAAACAACCAGGTCTTCAAATCACGGCAGAACGAGCGAAGGTCAGGGGCCATCCGGAGCTCCAAAGGAAGTTGGTTCCAAAGGGTGGGTGCGCCCACAGAGAAAGTGATTGATTGATTGATTGATTGATTGAGAAAGTTGTAGGGTGAAGACTTATTATTGTCTGGATAGAATGTTGTTCTCTCCTTGGATACTTCCTGTGATTCTCCCTCCTTCTTTGATTTTTTTACCCTATTATTACCACCCATGGCCATTATATATGCTTAGTCCACACTGAATTGTTGAAAATATAATTTTGATTATTTTTTAAAAAAATGTGTTGTGGTTTTTAAGAAGAGACTGGACAGCCACTTGTCTGAAATTGTATAAGGTCTCTGGCTGTCCAGCAGTGGTTAAATCCAATTTTTTTTACTACTGGTTCTGTGGGCGTGGCTTGGTCGGGATGGTGTGGCTTGGTGAGCGTGGCTTGGTGGGCATGGCAGGGGAAGGATACTGCAAAATCCCCATTCCCTCCCCACTCCTGGGGCCAGCAAGAGGTGGTATTTACCAGTTCTCCGAACTACTCAAAATTTCTGCTGCCGGTTCTCCGAACTGTTCAAAATTTCCGCTACTGGTTCTCCAGAACCCGTCAGAACCTGCTGGATTTCACCCCTGCTGTCCAGTCTCTTCTTAAAATCCTCTAGTGATGGCACCCACAACTTCTGAAGGCAAACAGTTCCACTGGTTAATTGTTCTCATTGTTAGGAAGATTCTCCTTAATTCCAGGTTGCTTCTTTCCTTGATTAGTTTCCATCCACTGTTTCTTGTCTAGCCTTCTGGGTGCTTTGGAAAATAAGTTGACCCCCTTTTCTTTGTGGCAGCCCCTCAAATATTGAAATACAACTATCACGTCACTCCTAGTCCTTCTTTTCTCTAGACTAGCCATACCCAGTTCCTGCGACCATTCCTCATATGTTTTAGTCTCCAGGCCTTTATTCGTCTCAGTTGCTCTTCTCTGCACTTTTTCCAAAGTGAAGAAACCCACCTGTTTAGAAGTTGGGGAGGCTGGATCACAGTTCCCAGATAATGTGCAATTAATGAATTAATTGACTAAATTAAAAAATGCAATAGATAATTAGCTGGCTGAAACTAATTGTAGATTGCTGATGATCATCCAAGGAATATCAACCATAAAAGGCCCATCTCTGGTACTACAACAGTACCCTTAACAATTTTTTAGCATTAGGTAGGGGTGTGTAAAACAGATTGCCTCTATCTCTTACACACTTGTAAGACACAAAGGTACATAGGAGATGTACTGTATTAAGTCCTAGTTCTGTTTCTGTGTTTATTGTTGTTGTAGTTTCATTGAATAAAAATTAAAAAGCAAGGTAGAATTGTTCTTTATGGCAACCTTAGAACTGAAGATCAGGACCAAAAACATGGATTGAATATTATTTGTCCACTAGCTGAATACCCGTGCTCCGCTATGAAACTATGTGATCGGGCTTGATAAATCGACACTTAGAGTTTGAAAATTAATGAGTAGTTACGATCGGTCTCTCCTCTCCCATTCAGGCTGGCCCCATAGATCCTCTCCTCTCACCCTCTCTCCATCAGGCTGGCCCCATAGATCCTCTCCTATCCCCTTCTCTCCCTCAGCCTTGCCCCACATAAACGTCTCCTATCCTATCCCCTTCTCTCCCTCAGACTTTCTAGCCCCTTCTCTCCATGAGGCTTGCCCCACAGAAGCCTATCCTATGCTATCCCATTCTCTCCAGAGTTATTTTCAAATTGGGAGGGAGAGTAGAACGTCTAATTAATTACATCAGAGCGTGTTGTAATAATATAGGAAATACTAATGATCTGATGGTCATTTCGAAAAATCCTTTCTTAGTGAGCACCTAGAAGCCAAGAGGAACATATGTGGCAAATTTCAAGTTTGTAGGTTTTACGGTTCTGGAGATTTCATGATTAATGCATGAGTGGTTTTCGCTTTTATATATATAGATTTAAAAATCCTATTCTGGAATGTGTACTTAATTTTGTAAAATGCTGCATATTCATGCTACAAAATAGATTCTGTATCAGGGCACTATAATTAATCTTTAAGATGAGTATTCCATATAGACGAGTTATCTTTTTCATACTTAAAGTGGCTACTCTTTGTTACAGCAAAAATAATAAAAGTGGTTTCATGAAGCTTCTGGCATGACAATGAAACACTCAAAATATAAGTGTAAAAGAAGAGTTAGCCCAGATTTATCACATCTTGCTTTAATATTGTTTATTTTCATGAAAGCTAACATGTTAAAGAAATGATGGCTGAACAGGTAGTAGTAATTCATGCAGACCGTAGAAATTAGCCTTTAATAAAAACAAACATGCTTGAGTCTCTCCTTGATATGATTAGAAATGCCTCACTGATTTCAATATCTTCATTTAGTTCAAAAAACAGCTACAAAAACAAGGTGACACAAAAAGATCTGATCAGAAATATCTTTAGCACAAAACTCAGCGGTTGCGTTGGGGCTTATATTTATATTTAAATTGCTACTGAAATTTCAGAAACTACACAAGTTATGAGCCTGGTGGTGCAGTGGACTAAACTACTGTTAAAGTAATATTTAGCTGCCAGCTGCCTGCAATTACTGCGATTTCAATTCTCATCAGGCTCAAGGTTGACTCAGCCTTCCATCCTTCCGAGGTAGGTAAAATGAGGACCCAGATTGTGGGGGCAATAAGCGGACTTTGTACAAAATAGAACACTGCTTGGGGGGGGGGCAAAAAGCCCTACTAAGTATGAAGGCTATTGCTTAAAAGCATTGTAAGCTGCCCTGAGTCTCCGGAGAAGGGCGGCATATAAATCAAACTAATAAATAAATAAATAATAAGTCAAATAATGCATCATTCAAATTTAAGTTTGATACTTGATATACAATAATGAGAATATCAATGGAAGAACATAGATCATTCACTACAAATAATATACTTTGTCTGTTTTTAACTGATATATTACTCCAGTAATTGGATTTCAGAAAATTAATGGAAATATAAAATTCTGATTGGATCATTGTTTTATATCTGGTGCCAATGTCACAAAAGCACAGCAATTCTGGAAGATGATCCATCATTGGATGAAACAAAATGTAATTATTGACTTTCTATTCTTACAGGTATTTTTCTGTTGAGTATCATCAAGCTTTATATTCCAACTAAATATACAGAGTTGACTTTCTAATGATTTGAATAAATAAATGTTTGTTTGTTTTATATTTCATGTTTCTAGACTACCCACCTCTCTCAGGGGTCCCTATTAAGTTCACCGCTGCTAATATATGCTGTGCTTCCTACTGAAAATTACATTCTATTTTACATTCTATCTTGCAGATTATAGGAATGTGCATTAATGTCAAAAATAACTTCAAAGTCTTATACTAACTGTAACTTAATCTGGAAATTAATCTTATAATGTATTATTTTGCAGGTAGATTTTTGCTACATCTGGAGTTGAGATTTCTTTTAACTTGCTCTTTTAAAAAGCTAGATAACATTTCAGAATAGTTAGAAATTCTCGCTAATTCTTATTAGATGTCTAATGTATGATGAATATACTAGATCGTAGCTTCCTGAATGATATATTAGAATTTATAACTTGGGATTTTAAATGTGAAGCACCTTCCCAGAGGTTTCCACTCAGCTCAGCTAAGGGCAAAAAAAGATACCATACTTAGCAGAATTCATGATTATAGAAATATTGGTAACATTTTACAGAAATGGACAGAATTTCAGCTACTATCGTCAGTTATTATTGCCAGAACTAGTTACACCACAGTAAATTAATCTAGACCATATATACATTAACCAGGAGAAATTAGTTTAGCGTTTACCAGAATAAATTATGCCAATTTACTCCAACTTAAAAGTAAAATTGTCAAAGACATTTTTTTTAATCTGTATTTTTGGGGTTTCAGGGATGATGTCATACAGAAAAGTGACAACTCATATAATTTTTCTGCTTTTGATAATTAGTAGGCATATCTGGCTGGCAAGCCTGGAGCTGAAGGAGCTTCTTAGATGAGAAGTGGAACGTCTCAAGGAAAAAACAAAATATCCAGTTGCCTTTAACACCTTTGGGACAACCATGACCCGGATGAATGAGAACCTAGACACTAGTTTTAGTGGACTGCTAAATTAGACAGAGTAACTTAGAACCTGGCCAGTATGGCGTATAGCAAGGTAAGGTGCAACAGAAATAGGTCATGGAGAAAGAAACTTGCACAAATGAAACAGCTTAAAAGCTTGTCTTCATCATCATCCATAAAATAAAAGCAACAAAAATTTGGCTAGGAGGTCTTCTAGTCTAATGCCCTGCTCAAGCAGAAGAACCTATAACATTTCAGACAAGTAGCGGTCCAGTCTCTTCTTAGAAACCTCCAGCGATGAAGCACCCACAAACTCTGAAGGCAAACAGTTCAACTGATTCAATTGTTCTCACTGTTAAGTTTTTCCTTAATTCCAGGTTGCTTCTCTCCTTGATTAATTTCCATCCATTGCTTCTTGTCCTGCTTTCAGGCACTTTGGAAGATAAGTTGACCCTCTCTTCTTTGTGGCAGCTCCTCAAATACAGGAACACAGTGATCATGTCACCCCTAGTCCTTCTTTTCTTTAGACTATCCATATCCAATTCCTGCAACCGTTCTTCATCTGTTTTAGTCTCCAGGCCCTTAATCAATGTAGTTGCTCTTCTCTGCACTTTTTCCGAAGTCTCAACTTCTTTTTTTGTAATGGAATGACCAGAACTGGATCCAATATTTGTGAATTCTCAATGGAATAATGAGAGTTACCCTGCATTCTTTTATCACACTGCAAAAATTACATGAGAATTTTTTTTAAAAAAAGTTAAACGTGATATTGTTTGCCAGATTATTTTTTTAAATAAATTAAGCTGAACTCATACCTCGCTGATAATATGTATTCATGTGTTCATAGGTATTACCATGCTGATGATTAACTAGGTACATATGTGGTTCAATATCTTACCAAAGGAGGAAAAAGTCAATATATCTTTCTATTGTTATCCTGCTGAACCCTGGAACACTTTGTCACTATCTGCCATCTCAGAGTTCTAAGATCTTGCCCTTAGACATTTGCTTTGTGCTTAAAAATAGATTCTGGCTCTTAACTGTTCCTTTCTATGAGGTCCCTTGCAGTGGCCTTTGTCCTGTGTGCCCTATAAAAAGAGGAGCTAATGTCAGTAATAAATACCAACTGCAGAAAATCAAATGTAACATTACAAATTTAGGCTTTTGTCCTTGGTTAGGGACTTTTTAAGTCAAGGACCACAGATTCAGATTGCCTTACTCCTCCATGCACATGTATATGCACACATATATCCATCTGTCCGTGTGATCCTTGACGCCTCTTTCATTTATGTCCTGGCAAATCACTTCTACGCAATCACAACTTAAAGCAATTGTCATCCAAAAGAAATGCAACAATAACGTGCAAACTATTCAACTAGTATCAAAAGGTGTTTATTAAAAAAGGTGAGAGAGAGAGATAAAAAACGGAGGAGATTCTTAGAATTATGTAGGCTCCATTGTAAACTATATGTGAGGGAGGGGGAAAAAACTTGAAGATAAATGAAAAGCTTTCTTCCCATCACAACTTGCTAATTTTTATTTCTCTACCGTCTCCATTTTTGCTTTTCCAGTGGGTAAAGGAAACATCATCAGGTCCGGATTCCTAAAAACACCAAGGGGTTCTGTTTGGGATGCATTTGCTACTGATTACACACCCCAAGCCCACTTTGGAGATCTGCTTTAGGTGAACACCAAAGTCACTGGTGTTTAAATGAATGAGTGTGACCAAACTATACTTAGAGGAAATCTGAATGTTTCCCAAAGAGCAAGAAGTTAATAATATCTATTCATGTTTTGGGGAGAACCAGGGGAAAATGTCTAAGGTGACAATTGTTCCTAATAAATACATATCTCATGATTTTCTGTTGTGACCTAGGTCCAAGTAGTTATTAGCAGACACAATCAGTCCTAAACAAACATATTTTATTAGAACAGCTGAGAATTACTTCATTCTCAGCTTAGTCCAAATAAGTCCAAATTAAGTCCAAAACAAATTCTTCATAAACAGTTCTTTCGCCTTATCACCAACCTTGACTTCTTTGGCACCCTGCCAAAGACTTTTCTTGGCAAAAGTTCAGAAGCAAGAGACCTCTACACAAAACAAATGTAGCAAGACAAGAGGTAATTGTAGCAACATTGCTTTCCTACAAAGATCCCAAGAGCCGTTGCTGCTCTTTTAAGCCTTATGGAAGGGGCCAATCATCTCCTGGCCTTACTCCCGAGTCGTCCTTTTTGCTTTAGCTGCTCTTAGCTTCTGGCAGCTCTTTGCATGTGTGCACTAGGAACAGACTTCTCCTGTTCCTCTGCCTCTCTGCTATCCACCTCTGGAGGCTCTTTGAGTCTGCACATGGCTCCCAGATGGCCCTGGCCCCCTCTCTGCCTCCGACGCAGAGCCTTTATCCGAGCCTTCCCCTGACTCCAAGACTGGCCCATGGTCCTCCCCAGCCTCCTCACTGTCCAACTCCGCTGCCAGTTCTGCAGGCTGCTGGCGGACCACAACACTTTGGTAGGAGGGCATGCATTGTCCTTAGAACATGAAATTTTATTTTCCTTCTTTTTTCTTTCTTTCTTTTTTTTTAAGTGTGGACATATGCTTGAATTAAGGAGGCAGGGGAAATTGGTATGATAAGATTGTACCCTCTAAACGATACAAAGAAATCACATTAGTAATACATTTCGCCCATAAATACAGTAAGTTCCAAATGTATTAGCTCCTGTATATATTTGTTTCACTTCAAGCTGCTTTGTTAATTAACATGTTGCTGTGAGCCCTGCTGCTCTATTACGCAAAGTACTTTTATAACCTAATTATTGAGTAGGCAACCATGGACACTCCTGGACCATTAGGCTGCTCTTTGCCTATCCACCACCCGGGATTCTTTCTGGAGCTTCACCAGCCTGCAGGGTGAAAAGAGGACACAAGGTGCTTTAAGGTGATTTAAAGCCTCTCAAACTGGTTTTAACAACATCCCCCATTAGGCCCGCAATGTCAAGACTTCAAACTCTGTGCAGACAATAGACTCTCTCCCTGCTCTGCATTCCCCAAGCAGAGTCAAGAAGGTTGGATAAATAGATTTATGGGAGATAATTAGGAAGCCACAGCTACAAGACATTTTCTGCCTAACAACGCCAAGGAAGCCTAACTTTCAAATATGCTTGTTCCAAATCTGCATCTCTGCCTCCCACCTCTAGTGGCCAATGGCCACACAGCTATTAATTTCTCAACCTTGAAGGTTTTGCCTTTTGGTCCCTTGTTTAAAAATCTCTGGCGTGAGAAACAGAGTTTCTCAGCTCATACTCTTTTCTGTTATAATAGCCTTTAATTAATTTTTTTCAGCCCTATTACTTTAATCTCTATGTTACAAGAACCTTACTTGAAAGTGAGACTCAGTATAATACCATTTAGGCTTGTGTTGTGTGGATCTGGATGAATATAATGTGTCATTTCATATTGCTTTCTCTCATCAGCTAGAGCAAGCGGTCAACAGCAGAAGTCATCAACTAGAGCAGGGGTGTCAAACTTGGCCACTTTAAGACTTGTGGACTTCAACTCCCAGAATTCCCAACCAGCATGGGAGTTGAAATCCACAAATCTTACAGTGGCCAAAGTTGATACCACTGAGCTAGAGCAAAAGTTTACCAGTAAAAAATCCTCTCTGCTGAGAATAAAGTCTATCCATTTCTTTTTAAAAAAAACTATTCTTTAACATGAATAATTTACTACAGAGGAAATTAAGCAGAGCTTATAATTATTCTTGTAAACATATTTTGGTAGCTTAAAAGAGAAAAGAATCACCCCTTCCTCTTTGCTATCATCAGGGAATGCCTTGATAAGATCATACTTGAAATACTGCATCCAGGTTTGGTTGCCACAAAAGGAAAAAGATGTTAAGACTCTAGAAAAAGTGCAGAGAAGAGCAACAAAGATTATTAAGGTACAGGGATAAAACATATGAAGAACAGTTGCATGAATTAAGTATGTCTAGTTTAATGAAAAGAAGGACTAGGGGTGACTTGAAAGTAGTGTTCCAATATCTCTGCCACAAAGAAGAGTCAACCCATTTTCCAAAGCACCTGAAGGCAGGACAAGAAGCAATGGATGGAAATTAATCAAGAAGAGAACCAACCTAGAACTATGGAGACATTTCCTAATAGTTAGAACAATTAATTAATGGAATGACTTGCCTCCAGAAATTATGGGTGCTCCAACACTGGAGGATTTTAAGAAGAGATTGGATGGCCATTTGTCTGAAATGGTATAGGGTTTCCTGCCTAAACAGCGGATTGGACTAGAAGACCTCCAAGGTCCCTTCCAATTCCATTATTCTGTTAAGTAAAGAATTTTTTGTTGTTTTAATGGATCTAATGTAAATGAAGAAGTCAAAGCTAAAGTTGCTCTTAAATCAGTTCCACAATATAAGACACAAGTTCCTAGCTTGCTGGAGGCCTCCCTTCACTCTGGTTTGTGGAGCTAGGAAGTACATAGTCCCTTCTTCAGCAGCATGGCAGCAGTTCTGAAGATTCCTCACCTTTACAGGTCAGAGATAGATCAAAATCGGGATCCTTAATTTTTGTTCCCCTCACCTCTCAGCAATGCTGAGGACTAGAAAAACCCATTTCAATTTCCCAAAATGTTTGGAATACACCCAAATATTGCTGAGAAATTAAAATCCCAATTCTCCCTCTATCACTTGCAGCAGAATTGTGTCAGCCTGCTTTGACTTCCCCTGTCAGATAATCCCTCAGAGTCTAATTTACAATGAAGGAAGATCTAGGGTACTTTGTAAAGCTTGAAGTTCTCCCTAATCATATTCAAGGATTTAGTACTACTGTTAGGCAACTACTTGTTCCTTGGGAAAAAAAAGAAAAGAAAAGACTAGTATGTTTGCTACAACTGTCATCTTGTATTATCTATTAAAAAGTCAAAATACAATATTCTGAACAATGAAGTGTTCAGCATTTTTTAAAGGTAGACAATGCTGAACCTTCTAAATAGCTTATATAAAGCACTTCTGGAAAACACCTGTCACCAATAGACAGGCAGTGTATGGAGTAGTGCTGTGCCACTTTAGGTGCGTCTGTGTTTAAAAACATGTTATCCTTACTAAAACACTCTCTGTTCCATTAATTTCAAAAAGAACATGATGGGACCCCTCCTTATTCATTTCAAAAAGAAAACAGAATGTGTGTTGTTCTTTAAATCTCCAATACAATTCCCCTCACATAAAGATTTCACTTTCTACCCTATCAAATCTATTGTACTAGTAAATTCAATAAGACGCAGCCTTGACATTCTAGATGCAATAGATAAATCGTATTGAGCTGTTAGAGTTTAATACTTTGATTCACACAATTAGCAGATGCATGGTGGATAATCACTTTAAAAAGTAAAAATGTAATTTTCACCCAAACTGCCAGAACTAAAATCCAAAAAAAGTAAGAAGCAATAAGAAAACTGCTCATCATCCATATGGAGGTGAAAAGTGTTTAAGCAATTAATCAGCCTCTGTCTATAAAAGGGGAGCAAGAAATCTCTCTTCCAAATTGGGAAGTGGAAAAATATAAGGACTTAAATACAGGTATATATTAGTAAGTAGAAACCATGTCTCCATTAAATACATGTATTGAATACAATACATTTATTGTATTATTCCATACAATAAATACTCAAGTATAAAATTCTGTAAACAGATAAGGGAGGTTATCATAGTCATTCTCAAACTGGTGTGCTGGTTAGCAGATCCTCACAACAGAAGGGAGAACTAGATGAAAAAATTAGCAAATTGCTACATTTTAAACGTGACAAAATATAAGTCCATAGAAATCACAATAACAATAGCACTTAGAGTTATATACTGCTCCCTAACACTTTGAACCACTCTCTAAATAGTTTACTAAGTCAACCTTGAGTTGGTCAGGATCGAACTCCTGACAGTGGGCAGAGTCACCCTGCAATACTGCATTCTATCTTTGCACTACCACAGCTCCTTTAACACTTTAACATGGCTCCAATAACCACAATGTGACATTTTAAACATTTCCTCCAATTGTAGGAATGAATCTAGACATTCCTATAGCATTTAGTGCATTATCTTACGGGAAGAAATCTTTCCACAAAGTTGGGGAGGGAGGGAGGGAGGGAGGGAGGGAGGGAGGGAGGGAGGGAGGAAGGAAGGAAGGAAGGAAGGAAGGAAGGAAGGAAGGAAGGAAGGAAGGAAGGAAGGAAGGAAGGAAGGAAGGAAGGAAGGCCGATAAAGGTTGCCATTGCCATTCTAGTAAAATCATTTGCTAAACACAACTTTCAATGTGTACCTCATAAAAAGAAGATTGTCACATCTTCTTTAAGGAAAATAAAAACCTTGGAAAATAAACTGCTCTTATAGGCTAAGCAGAATTTCAAATACTGTCTAGCAGTATTTATGCTGATATGCTATTTCTATTTTTATTCTATGCCAAGTGTTTAAAATCCCTGGTACTGAATTCTTAAAACAGATGCTGCCAATGTGCCATCTCTTCTGCTGTCTAGCAGGCTTGCTTTTTAACTAAAATAAAAGGGGTAAACTTGGTGCAAGACTTTTGGTTCTGTAAGGTTGTTGGCGCTTGGAGACCTCTATATCTTAAGACCTTTTTCTGAACTTCATGATGACAATGGCAACATAGGGATACCCATTTTATTGAAAATAAGTTAATACTGCAGATCTTGTTATATACTCTATATATGTTTGCTTTTGTTTTAATTGTGAGCAAATTGACTAGTTATTGTCTGATTATTAAGCACAATCTTCTTAATGGGCTAACCATTGTTCGATACGGCTCCCAATCTTCTCCATTAAGATAAGCAGCATCTTCTCCAGGTCTGTCCCTCCAAGCCAGATAGCTAGAATTACTAGTTCACTTGACAAAGCCATTATATGGTGATGTCAAGATGTGACCTTGGATAAGCCCTGCAGTGATAGTTACCAAAAAATGACCAACCCCCCCCCCCCACAATTGCAGAGAGCATGGTCCTTCTACTGATTTTTATACTAGGATAATATCTTAGTCTTTAATCATTCCTTACATTGGAATTGAAATTGGATTAACAGCTGAATCAAGGAATCTATACTTTTCTTTCTAACTTTCCTTTGCAGCTTTCTCAATAGTTTGCCTTTTGCTCCCACAGTCTTAACAGTCATAACATTGGCTTTGGAGTTAGGCTAGGGTTATCCAATGAGTTCACAGGGAAATCTCTTTATAACAACACCTCCTATTTAAAATTATTCAACTGGTTGCAAAGAAGAAAGAAAAGCAAACATTTTCTTCCTGTTCCTTTTTCTCCTTTTTTTCTGTTGTTTTTTTCCCTCAATTCTGCAAGACACAGATAACATCTTTCTACCTGATTATTACTAAGAGAACCAGCGACGTAGCATAAGAGTACATTTGTTCAGGCAATCCAGCTGCCACTGATACCAGAAAGGAATGTGTTTTCAGGTCTGCCTTTTTGTTGGTCTTGTGAAAATGATCAGAGCAACACAGCCAGTGGGCTAGCCGGAAGGGGTTGGCAGGTGAGGACTGAAGAAAAGGGGAGTGGGATGAGGAAGCTTATTCCAGAGAGAGAGAAAGAGAGAAATACACAAGTCAAAGAGGACGCTTGGATGTGGAAGCTGAGGAAAGGCAGGCAAATGAGAGCAAGATTAAAAGAACTGTTAGGAGAATGGGGTCAGAGAAGTAAGAGGAAGGGGCAGGAAGAGATGTAAAGCAGGAGGATACAGCCGAATTGACTTCTGAAACTAATAGAAATGCAGTCTGGGAAAGAGAGGCCAAGGGCAATGGAGATGTGCTTCCAATGTATTTGAGTATTCTGGAAACAGAACTGTGGACCTCCTGAAGTTTAGTAGGCAGGGAATTAGGATTTCTCAAAGCGCAGGTGAGAGGTAAAGTGAACTAGCAAGAAATGACTGAGTTTCAAGTCTCCAAGTTTCTATTTCTGAGAACTAGTTTCCCTTCTATAAAAGGGCAGAAGAAAGCTTCTTGAGACATTAGCTGATATACATGCTAGGCAACAGAGCATGTGGTGTTAAAGTTCAAAATGAAATGTAAAACAGGGAAGCCTACATTTTGAGAATCTCAGACAATAGTATGTTGCAATGCTTAAATTTCAGCGAAGTTAGAAGGAGCTAAGCCAAGTTACCACTTTAAAAGACAAGAGCATAACTAGGCTAAACTGAGGGAGAATTGGGCAGCAGGGCTTCTGGATATCATTAATTTCCGCATCGTTTGAATGTTGGCATATAATGGAGCTTAAATGAAGCAAGTACTCCTGTTGTAAAGAATCTGTGCATTGCAGGAGCTTTGCGTTAAAAAAAAACATTTCCCAATCTGGCTAAAACTGAATTGACTGTATATATGTAGAGATTTTTCCTTGAAACATTTTGACTTATAGAGCATGAAGAAAATACTGGACCAGTTGTATTGTTTCCTATAGCTCAGTCAATCAATTGCATTTTGCATTTTCTCACTCATCCAAATTTTCTTACACTAATTGCTGTTTCCATATTCTGGTAATAAAGATGAAATAGTCCATTATCCTTCACCACCACCGCCTTTCCTCCTCCTCCTCCTCCTCCTCCTCCTCCTCCTCCTCCTCCTCCTCCTCCTCCTCTTCCTCTTCCTCGTCCTCGTCTTCATCTTCTTTGTCTTCTTCTCCTTCTCTTACTCTTACTCTTTTCTGTTTCCCTCCATCTCCTTCTTCCTCTTCCACTTCCCCTCCCCTTCCCTCGCCTTCTCTTCCTGCTCCTCCTCCTGGTACAATTAATTTCTAGGATCAGACAAAACTCTAATCAAACTTGCTTTTTGTGATAACCTTTAACATCTGCAATATTTTAGGCAAATATAAATAAAATTACAAATCAAATATGCTATATGTCTTATAGAATACATTTAATGCATGTATCTAAAATCTATGCTTAGAGCAAGCTTAAATGCTAAAGTCAGAGTCGTAAGATAATCATTACTGGGGAGCATATAAAAATTTGGACCAACACTGTTTTTAATCAGCAATGATTATGCACCATCATTAAGACCCATGAGATTTTAACTATTTGTCGAAATAGCAGATGCAAACCAATATAAATGCACAATCTATTAATGGTATCTTAGTCTTGGCAGGTGAAGAGGATAAGAAAGACAGTCACTGTACATTGTGCAGTTTTCTTGACAAGATTGTTCGAAAGTGGTTTGCTGTTAACTGTTTCCTATGGCTGAAAGTGACTGACCAAAGTCACCTAGCTGGCTTTGTGCCTAAGGCAGGACTAGAACTCACATTCTCCTGGTTTCTAGCCTGGTGCTTTACCCACCACAACAAACTGGCATTCATTCCCACATATTAGAATATTAGAAATCTTTCTGCAATATACTTTCTAAAAATTGCATGCATAAAATTAGATCATATCATTAGCACCTATTCACATGCATTAAGGTTGATGTAGTTCTACATGCCACATCTAACCTAATTTAATGGTAGACCATTCAAATTTATTTATTTATTTCATTTTATTTATTTGTCAAATACGTATAAGATAGCAGATATAAGTATAAACGTGATTATGAATACAGGATAAGGATATGAATAAATGGGGACAGTAGGACAGGGACGGTAGGCACGGAGGTGCTCTTATGCACACTCCTTACAGACCTCTTAGGAATGGGGTGAGGTCAACAGTAGACAGTCTAAGGTTAAAGTTATGGGGGTTTGGGGAAGTAACCACAGAGTCAGGTAGTGCATTCCAGGCATTGACCACTCTGTTGCTGAAGTCGTATTTTCTGCAATCAAGTTTGAAGCTGTTTACGTTAAGTTTGTATCTATTGTGTGCTCATGTGCTATTGTGGTTGAAGCTGTAGTAGTCATTGACAGGTAGGACTTTGTAGCAGATAATTTTGGGTCAGACCGAAGGTGGCGTCGTTCTAAATTGTCTAATCCCAAAATTTCAAGCCTGGTGGCATAAGGTATTCTGTTGCGAGCAGAGGAATGGAGGACTCTTCTCATGAAATATCTCTGGACTCGCTCAATTGCATTAATGTCTGATATACGGTGCGGGTTCCAGGCAGATGAGTATTTGAGAATTGGTCTAGCAAATGACCTGAGAGGACAAATATAGCATCTGTTTGCAACATCTTATAGCAGCAAAGCCTTTTCCCACATTATGGTTTTTTTTAAATTAAATTTATATGCTGCCTACCTCATCCTTAAGCTGCTCCAGGTGGCTTAAAAGGTCATAAATAGCAGTATGTTTTTATTTACTTATTTATTTATTAACTTTATGTGGCACCCATCTCACTGTTCTACTTGCATAAAACAATTAGAAAGTTACAAGCGTTTTAAAACACCGGGCATTGAAACTTAAAATATTAGAATTAAAATTATCCTTTTTTATCTTTAAAGTTATCCCATTAGATTATTAAAGTTATCCTGTTAGATTATCCTGTGTTGCTCTGCCCCTACTCCATCTCACATCATGTCTTCCTGCCTGCCTGTCTGTCTGTCTCCCATGCAGCCTGCTGGGAATGCAAAATAGCAGATGCGTATAAAACAATTAAGTTAGAAATCCTCCCTGCAGAGTCTTCTATTCAGCATGCCCAAATTCTTCTTTACCTTTTGTCAAGGTTTCCATATCCCACTTTCCTGATGCTTTTTTACCCATCTGGACCGAATCAGGTGAATTTCCACTTCAAGGTTTTCAACATTATATGGTGCTAAAATTAGAAGGAACTTAGACACAATAGAATTCAGAAATAAAAGGCCACAGAGAGCACCATAGGGAAATTGTCTTATTCATGCCCTTAGCATGCAATGTAATGAAACTAGAAGAAGATAAGCACTGCATAATCCAGTCTTGTTATTATCAGTTGTATCGCACTGAGACCTTCTTAATTCCTGGGGCTGATTTTTTTTAAAGTCATAAAACAGAATATATCAGTAAGCATGAAACGACTGATTTGCTTTATGAATACGTACCATGCAAGATTCCTTTAAGTGCTGGGGAGTGTAACCAGAATATTCAGGTAACAAGAGGTGGGCTAAACGGTAAAGTCTGAAAACTGAAAATGAAAAGGAGATCATCTCTGTCTAGCTGCACTCACAAAAGCATATAGAAGGGGCACTTTCCTAAGGAACTGTTTCCATTCTCCAATCCCTTCAAAGCAGTCTAATAGCAATTTGGCACTGCAGCCTAAACCGTTTGCCGCCCATGCTACAATTGGCTAATTCTTAAATCACCTTCAGTAATTCAGCAAGAAGGGGAATTTACCAAATTTGAGGATGATACTAAGCTGGCAGGAATAGCCAACACCCTAGAAGATAGGCTCAAGATCCAGATGGATCGTGACAGACTTGAACACTGGATCCTATCTAACAAAATGAAATTCAATATAGAGAAAAGTAAAGTCTTACACTTAGGCAAGAAAAACCAAAAGTACACACATATTTGGTTTCACCAAAAGTGAAATCAGGCTTAATAACATAGCAGTAACTGTGAGAGGGATCTTTGAGTCTTAGTGAACAACCAATTAGATATGAGCCAACAGTGTGCAGCGGCAGCCAATAAAGCCAATGCAATCCTAAATTGCCTTAACAGAGGGATACAATCAAGATCAAGTGAGGTACTAATTTATTGTTTATTTATTTATTTATTGGTTCAATTTATATACCGCCCTTTTCCGGAGACTCAGGGCGGCTTACAATGCATTAAGCAATAGCCTTCATACTTTTGTATATATCTGCTTAGTAGGGCTTTTGGGCCCTACTAAGCGGTGTTCTTTTTTATACAAAGTCAGCTTATTGCCCCCACAAACCAGGTCCTCATTTTACCTACCTCGAAAGGATGGAAGTCAACCTTGAGCCTGGTGAGATTGCAGGCAGCTGGTGTTACTTAACAGCACTTTAATCAGCTGTGCCACTAAGGCTCTAATACCATTCTATAAAGCCTTAGTAAGACTATACCTAGAATACGGCATCCAGTTTTGGTTACCACACTAAAGAAGATGTTGAGACTCTAGAAAGGGTGCAGAGAAAAGCAACCAGGATGATTAGGGGACTGGAGGCTAAAACATACGATGAAAGGTTGCAGGAACTGGGCATGGCTAGTCTGGTGAAGAGAAGGACCAGGGGAGACATGATAGTAGTGTTCCCCTATTTGAGGGACTGTCACAGAGAGGAGGGGTCAAGCTATTTTCCAAAGCACCTGAAGGGAGAGATTCAACCTGGAAATAAGGAGAAATGTTCTGACAGTGAGAACAATCAACCAATGGAACAGCTTGCCTTCAGAAGTTGTGAGAGCTTCATCACTGGAAGCTTTCAAGAAGAGACTGGACTGTCATCTGTCAGAAATGGTGTAGGATCTGCTTGGGCAAGGGGCTGGAGTAGATGACCTATAAGGCCCGTTCCAACTCTGTTAATCTATTATCTGTAATTCCAATCCAGATTGCAGTGTGTTTGTAATGGGGCCAGGCTGTGTCCATACTGTAGCCATACAAATACAACCCTCATTATATAAATGGCTCCTGTACAAATTCTTATCCTGTAAGAGTTCTTCCTTTCCCGCTGGTCTCCAGGCCTTTCCTTTGCTTTCCCAGACTTTTGCACATGTGGATGCCTTCGTAGTCTGCCTTTCCCACATTAACTTCTTTTACATTAACTCATTTATTTGTCCTTTACGGCTCTGTGGTTATTCTGATGCTACAGTAACCAAAGCAACAGAAAGAGCTTGTTCTTTCATTCCTTCTTATGCCAATCTATGGCCACCTTAGAGAAAGGGTGAACTAATAGCTCAGCTTCAGAGCAACCAAGTAGCAAATGTTCCCACATTGCAACTTAAAAGATTAAAAATAACATAAAATAAAAAGGTGAGGGGTGTCAGGTTTTAAAGTAGGTAAAGGAAGGGAAGCATCCTTCACTCAGTGGTGCCCACTCGGACATGTCATGACTGAATGATGCTTCTAGGATTGAAGATGGTCCAGAGATTTCATGAGCCATTCTTTGCTTAAGCTCATTTAAAAAAAAAGATAACTGTTAGTTCAGGAGTTCCAGGATAAAATGGCTGCCAAGGAAGGCAGAGTGAGCCAAGCACTGTAGCCAATCGGAGCTGGGGATGCTACTAGAAGGAAGCAATGTCCAGATGATCTTCCATTCTAAAGGGCTTAAGAGGGCACAGATTGGAAAATAACTTTTTCAAATCAAAGCTTGAATACATGGATATGGGATACCCAGATAGTCTTCGACTTATGACTGCATCTGAGCCCAAAATTTCCATTGCTAAGCAAGGCATTTGTTCAGTGAGTTTTGCTTCATTTTATGATCTTTCTTGCCACAGCCAAGTGAGTGAATCTGGTTTCTCTGTTGACTTTGCTTGTCAGAAGGCTGCAAAAGACCCCAGCCATCATAAATACATGCCAGGGGTCCATCACTTGAATTGTGGTCACATGACATGCTGCAATGGTTGGAAGTCTACTGTAAAAAAGAATTTGGTTTAAGACTGAAACTGCTCAAAACCTAGGATGGGTGTCAGCAACCCACGGCTCTGGAGCCGCATGAGGCTCTTTTAGCCCTCTGCTGCGGCTCCTGATGCCACTGCTGTTGCCATCTCCATGGCCTGCCTAATGCTCTCGCAGCATTGGCTGTGGGGCAGGGTGGACCAGTGTCTCAGGATCATGGGTGAAATGTAAAATTTGTTACTACTGGTTCTGTGGGCGTGGCTTGGTGTGGGGGGGTTAATGTGACTGGGTGGGCATGGCCAACTTTTTTTTTAACTTTTCAAAGCATTTTTTCTAATGCTTTGAAAAGCTTCTGCCAATCAGGAAACTCAACTGGGATCGTCAGAGAGGCATTTTAAAAAATACCTCTCTGCCGATCAGGAAACTCAGCTGGGATCGTCAGAGACTTCTTAAAGCATTTTTTTACCACCTCTTATGCCAAGAGGTTGCAGAAAAAATGCTTTGAAAAGCCTCTGACTATCCCAGCTGAGCGGCGTGATCATCAGAGTCTTTTTTTTTTACTTTTAGAAGCATTTTTTCGTCGGAAGAGGTTGTAGAAAAAATGCTTTTAAAAGCTTTTTAAAAAAGCCTCTGATGATCCTGCGGCTCAGCTGGGCATGGGGGGGGGGGGTTGTGCAGGGATTTTTGCTATCGGTTCTCCGAACTACCTGCCACCATTGCTACCGGATCAGGAGAACCGGTCCAAACCAGGAGGATTTCATCCCTGCTCAGGACGGAAAGCAGGTCATGCGTCCAGCATCAACCAAGGCTGGAAGTAGACACCTGCCATTTCCTCCTGCAGTCAGGCAGTGAGAGAGAGACAGAGAGAGGGAGACAGATTTGGCTCAATTTGGCTCTGCCTGCTTCCCTCTCTTTGCCTTTGCCCAGTTTTGTAGGATTTCAGCAGATACTGCCTCGGTGATGGGGGGTTGGCTGATCCAGTATTTGCCTGCCAAGCGTCTTTGATGTCACCCAGGGACTATATTTTCCAGCCATTTTGGACCGAGCTGCAGGATGCGTATGCGTGCCTGTGTGAGTGTACTGCTGCTTGGGATGATGCTTCTCTGAAGTGGGTGTGGTGATCTAAGGTGGTAACCTCATGACACTGTGATGTAACAGCCTGACAGTCACTCCTTTTGCAATGCAAGGTTTATTTTTGTATCTTTCCAGAGACAGAGAGAAGGTGGCCGAATTTCCTTACAGTTATTTCCTGGGTGCGTGGGTTGGGAAGTGAGTTGGGTGGGAAGTGGGGGAGAGGGAGGGAGGGAGGGAGGGAGAGAGTGAGAGAGAGAGAAAGAGAAAGAAAGAGAGAAAGAAAAAAGAGAAAAAGAGAAAAAGAGATAAAGAGAAAGAAAGAGAGACGCAAAGAGAGACAGAGAGAGACAGACAAAGAAAGAGACATATATGTGTGCGTGTGTGTGTGTGTGTGTGTGTGTATAGAGAGAGGGAGGGAGGGAGAGAAAGAGAGAGACATACACAGAGAGAGACACACACACAAAGACACAGAGAGAGAGAGAGAGAGAGGGAGGGAGGAAGGGAGGGAGGGAGGGAGGTAAACAACATACCCAAGTCCAGGTGTGGCAAGAGGTGGCTGGGAGGGGAGAGGTGAGGCAGGGCTGGGCAGGGCAAATAATTTAGCAACCGGTTCTCTGCCCTAATGACTGACTGGGTAGGCCTGGCTGGTGGATCATGTGATTGGGTGGGAATGAGGACGTCGAGTTGGCCACGCCCAGCCATTCACACCAGTTGTTAAATTATTGGCTCCTGGTGTTTTCTTTTCTGTGGGAAATGGGTCCAAATGGCTCTTTGAGTGTTGAAGGTTGCAGACCCCTGACCTAAGATCTGCATCCAACTTTGCCCAAACTAACATAAGCCCCAGGATCCTATGGGAATTACTTATTGATTCTATAGCCTATTTGCCTTTGCAGAAATTTAGTTCCAACATCTATGAAATGCCAGAACAATAAAACTATGCAGAAGATCTAGATCTTCAAAAAGACTTTGACTTTGTGTCAGAATGGTCAACCAATTGGCAACTCCAAATCTCAACCAACAAATGCTCTGTCTTACACATTGGCAAAAAGAACCAAAACACAAAATACAAGCTGAGCAGACACAACCTTGCAGATGACCCTCACTCTGTCAAAGACCTTGAAATACTCATATCTAATGATCTGAGTGCCAAAGCCCACTGTAACAACATCGCCAAAAAGGCATTAAGAGTTGTAAACCTAAACTTGCATAGATTCTTCTCTGGTAATATTACACTACTAACCAGAGCATACAAAACATTTGCTAGACCAATTCTCGAATACAGCTCATCTGTCTGGAACCCGCACTACATATCGGACATTAATACAATTGAACATGCCCAGAAATATTTCACAAGACGAGTTCTCCATTCCTCTGCTCGCAACAAAATACCTTATGCTACCAGACTTGAAATTCTAGGCTTAGAAAACTTAGAACTAAGCCGCCTTCAGTATGATCTAAGCATAGCTCATAAAATTATCTGCTACAATGTCCTACCTGTCAATGACTACTTCAGCTTCAACCACAACAATACACGAGCACACAACAGATTCAAACTTAAAGTGAACCGCTCCAAACTCGATTGCAGAAAAAATGACTTCATCAACAGAGTGGTCAATGCCTGGAATGCACTATCTGACTCTGTGGTTTCATCCCCAAACCCCCAAAATTTTAAGACTGTCTTTAAGTTTGTCTACTGTTGACCTCACCCCATTCCTAAGAGGTCTGTAAGGGGTGTGCATAAGAGTGCCAGCATACCTATTGTCCCTGCCCTAATGTTTTCTCTACTCATATTTATTGTATGTATTCAATTCATGCTTATACTTATATATATTACCTAATACATTCTTGACAAATAAATAAATACAATACAATACAATACAATACAATACAATACAATACAATACAA
>WNWU01000002.1:11220050-11332507 GCA_012654045.1 Ptyas mucosa | reverse complement strand
AATACAATACAATACAATACAATACAATACAATACAATACAATACAATAAAATAAAATAATAAAATAAAATAAAATAAATCTTCTGATGTAAGCCTCTGATGTAAAGGCTTATATTAGGCTTGAAAATAATGTGCAAGAAGCAGAAAATCACTTCATTAAGTTTAAGAATGACCCAATGCAGAGAACAGCAAGGTTCATTAAACTCTGCCTGAAAATTAAGATACTATTGCTGAAGCTAATGCCAGATTCAGATATTAGAAGAACTAGTATGTAGAAGTAGCAGTAGTAAACAGCTTGTTATGGAAACTTTCATCCAGCCAATACCCAGACACTTAAGACTTTAGCTAGTATGTGTTGACAATATATACTGTACTTTGGAATGCAGATTTACTAGTAAATGTATACATGAACTTCTCTGTAATAATGAAGGGAGAAGGACAGAACCATAACAGAATTGAAAAACAAAGATAAAAGAATAAACAAGAGCATTTCTGTTCAATAAGAATCGTTTTATTAAGAATATAACTTACATCAATTCAATGCAAGCACACTTCAGCTTTATTTTCCATATGCTCTAAGAGCCTCATATTTACTCTAGAGCAGAGGTGTCCAACCTGGGCAACTTTAAGACTTGTGGACTTCAACTCCCAGAATTCCCCAGGCAGCATGTCTGCCAAGCTTAGGTACCACTGCTCTAGAGACTTCCCCAATACTTTAAGCTGTTTTGTTGCGCCATTAAGGAGCTTTGCAGGAGGAAAGAGAAATCAATTTCTCAGGCATGGGATGTGGAAATGGGAGACAAATAGGACCCAATGCAACTCTAATTATATATTCACATATAAATACAATAAACGCAAGAGTAGTATGAGAAATAAAGCTACTTTTTTCATAAGCTGAAGAAATATTGGGATGCCCAAATGTTGGGAAAAGACATAAAAATACACGATTAGCCTTAATGAAAAACTGGACTGTAATATTGTATTTATTATACCACAAAGGGCCTATCCTCAAAACCCTTTTCACTAAGTTGTTTCCAAGTGGGAAGTGTTCCCTAAGTATATACTAACACCACACCTTTTAGCCCTCGCTTCAGAAAAGGCATTATTTCTATGATATATCAAAAGATCCCTCAAAATAACGGCATCACGCCATCACACGAAAGTTGCAGGGTGGCTCATTCTTCATCCTAAAGCATAAGGCTTAAATTTATTTATTAAAATTGTTTGTTTTCTCCCCTCCTTCCCTCCTGGTGGGGCTTCTCTGTTTCCCCCTCGCCCCCTTTCCTACTGTCTTGTTTGGATTATATTGTTTTTTGGGGGGGAGGGGAGAGAGGCAGGAAAGGAGAAACTTCATTGTACGGAATGGTCATTAACCATGATGCAAACGCCAATGTTTCCATAGAAACGCTTTGTCCACTCCTGAACAGAGGAAGACCATTTTTGAACCATTTGTCCATTTGATTAATTATGTCTTTGTGCCGAAGACGGCTTGGCTTGATTGTCTCATCATGCATTAGAGAAGCTCCTGCCTAACAAATGGGACTATTGTTTTGGCCCTATTCATCTTGGAACATCCCTGAGAGCTGATAGACGTTTCAGCAAAATGACTGGCCCTTAATGAGCTGCAGCTTGTCAGAAGTGTTTAGGACTTCAAGCTAGGCAGAGACCACGGTCATGACAGCTTCTGTTATTAAGGCCCTGAGTGGGATGTCTATAAAGGAGTCCATACAATGCGGTGACCCTGGTTGGGGTATCACATAGTTTGTAATTAACAGCCAGAAGTTCTATATGATAGATTCATAATAGATTTCCAAACCTCATCAAAACTTTTAAGAGGAAAAGAGAGAGAAAGGGAGAGAGAGAGGGAGGGAGGGAGAGGGAGAGAGATAGAGCGCACATGAGAGCTTTTGGAGAGCTAGTTCATGGACAGAAAGAAAGCAGGGGGAGTAAAGGCTCGGTGTGAGTGGTGCTCAAGCAGGAATTACGGGAATGAAGTTTGAGTTTGTTGATCAAGGAGGGAGTGGTGTAAATGGGACGTTACAATGAAGTTTTGGGGATCTTTCGTTCAGACTGCTTGTCATTAGATTTCCAATGGGGATTGGATCAAGGGGCAGTAAGGTTGTGCTCATAATGGTGGCTAAAATAAAATAAATTGGAAACGGGCTTTCTGGGATGGCCAGCCAAATGCCATGTTTTATTGTTCCTCCAAATTCCCATTTCTTGAAGATAACTCTCGGCTGAATATATTTGACTCAGTTTGACAGCCACGGCTGACATTTTCTTAATTTCAGGAGACAAATCTGCCCATCTCATGTTTACATTAGCGACTATCCCGCTCTGAAATGTAAACAGCTTTGACTGAGAAGGGTCAACATCAGACATTTATATCCTTATGCCTGGCAACAGGTGATCCGTTCATTGCATAATGACACAACAGCAATATTTTAAGGCTTTTTCCTCTCCCAGCCCTGCCTGCTTCCTTTATATTATCCCCGACTCTATGTATTACCTACCCATGGAGATGAAAAATGAAGCATTGCTCTAACCCTTGCTAATGATAAAACCCCAAAGAAGGATTCCACCCCCCACCCGTCTTTAAAATGCTTTGCATCTCTGGATCTTCCACTGAATGCACAGAGGCAACCTAAGCTGACATGTGCTTTAAATATCTCCCCATTCAGACTCAGCGATTAAGTGGTGCTCCTAATAAACACAGATGGAAAGCAGCACCCTGTAGCTACCAACAGCCACATTTAATCAGTTAATAACTGTGGATTAAATTTAATTCAGATTAATTTGTGTTAGTATAGTATTTGTAACTCAGTTGCCTTCATATTAATTTACATGTTGTCTAGACATGACATCATATTGATTCTTTGTTTGGCCTGAATCCTAATTGCAATCCTGCAAGCTAATGGATGCAAACTTTCTGCTCAAAGACTACACTAACAACAACAACAGCAACAATGGGATTACCGACTGCGTCCTACCAAATAAAATATAATATTGCAATTCTGAGTTGTAGCTTCAGCCTTGACTGGGGGGAAAAAACCTTTTCATTTCTACCGCAACTTCCATGAACAAAATGTGTTGTTCCTTAGATGAAGAATGTGCTGCTGGGAAAGAAGGCTACTATCATCCATCAAGGATTGTTAGCCTCCAATTCTTCTGGGAAAAATGTGGAGGGAGGAACAGAGAAGGGTTAAAAGAAAAAAAAAAGCAGCCGCAGCAAACAATAAATTGCTGTCAAGCAAACTGGGCTACACCATTGTCAAGGTTAGCTGTCATTTCCAATTGTGTTTGGTGAACAACCAAGGCCCAGGTTGGACATCTTACTTATGAGCCTAAGAGCCACAGAGGAAAATCTTGCTTATTCACCCCTAAATCTAAATGGAGTATTTGATCAAGGTATCCTGAGATTATACGGTATACTCCTGTGGCTAAGTAACACCATTATTTCTCTGTTGTTGTTGTTTTTAAAACTGAGCTATTTTCTGAGGGTGTCTCTGCTAACCATCCTAGGAGTTATGAGGCTCTGTTGCATATGATCATATTTTACTCTAATTCTGTTTAACTGTATACACATTTTCCTAGTGTTTCATTTTTATTCATTATAGCATCCAGACTTTCTCCAAGGTAAATTATTTTTATGGCAGTCTTAGATGCCATGTTCATACTAGATACTTAAACAGAGCAGGGGCTACATGGCTTAGCATGCTGAACTATGTTTATTGGGATGAATGCTTAATTTTTTCCCCCAGATCTATCTAGTGTGGTCAATGTTGCTCAGTGTAATGTGCAGGCCAGGGGTGGGTTCTAATTTTTTTTACTACTGGTTACTACTGGTTCTGTGGGCGTGGCTTATTTTATGGGCGTGGCTTGATAGTCATGTGGCAATTCTTTAGGATTTAACTGCTTGCAGAGCTGTACCGATCTACCCATTTATTTTTGCAGGCACTGATCTACTCATGTATTTTTGCAGGCACTGATCTACTCATGTATTTTTGCAGGCACCAGTCTACTCATTTGTTTTCTTTTAACACTGATCAGCTGTAGGGCAGCCCTTTGAAGCCCCGTGGCAAGAGTTTAAACACTTTTTCTCCCTTTAGCCATCAGCTGGGACTCAGAAAGCAGCAATAGATTGGGGGTGGCGCCAAATAAAAGGTAAGAATAACATGGGGAGCGGGGGGGCAGAACCAGTTCGGTGACGTCATATCATCACCGCTACCAGCTCAGGAGAACCGGGCCGAACCGGGAGGAACCCACTACTGGTGCAAGTGCAGAAACTGGGTGAAACCCATAACCAGGATAGCTGTTCTGGGAAAGCAATGTTTGTGTACAAAATATGTTATGATCGTGATTACATTTGTCTACCAAAAAATTAGGAGAGAATACTGATGTTTCAATTGCACAGAGAACAAACAATATCACTGATTCAGAAATATACCAATGTTATGCTTTCTCTGTTACAACCACCAAGAAAAAAAATATCTGGACATTCATCTATTGCATTGTTTTTTTTAACTTGGCATCTTTAAGATAAGTGGACATCAAGTCTCAGAATTTCCCAGGCTGGGATATTCTGAGAGTTGATGTCCTCACACCTTAACATTGCCAAATTTGAAAATCACAGATCTATTGTAACAGTGAGATCACAACATAATCATACATTGTGTTTGTACAACATGCTCACCTGAGTAAAGGACAAAGAGGGTAAGTATTGTCTGAAAACTCAAAAACTGAGTTAATTAATCAGGGTAATTGACCCCGGAAGGAAGAAATTAGCACCAAATTGATCCACTGTTCTTGGAAGTTGAAACAACTCACTCTTCAAATAACTAACTCCTTCTGGCATGTGCAATGCTTGGCAGAAGATTAAATCTCTCTACGTCTGTAATCAAGATGACTTTTCATAGAGGGCCTTAAAATTTAACACATCTCTAGACATTCCAACTCTGTGGTCACCTTGGTTTTCTCCTGCCATGGTCACACTGGGAAGGTAGAAGAAGAGTGAAAATGGTTGGAAATTGGTTTAATCCAATGATATGATCTCCCCCCAACCTGATCATGGTAACGTTGGCTACAATCATGCCATTACAAGGGGGGGGGGTTCTCCAGAGGGAGAAAAACCATAAAAAACAGGACATGGGAGAGGCTTTTTCAAGTGATATGAGGACTTAAAAAACTGAGGGCAGTATAATTGATCAAGCTATTCGTGATCCTATGTGGCTTCCAGGACTTCCAAAAGTGTCTCCTAAAGGAGATAACTGAGTCATTTGTACAGGGAGACTGGGACACAAATCAGATAATTGTCTTGCTTAGATTGAAAGTTAGTAGAGTGGAATCCATATTGCTAATGACTCTTGCCCATTACCAATGCCATCTCTAATTTTTTCACACACAACAAATTGCAAATGCGGTTGTGACATAAGAGTCAGCTTTACTCTGAATACAATGTACTTTCCCTTTAGGAGGTGAAGTCTGTCAAAGATCTCTTAGAGAGATCAGGTATGATGCAATTATTAGTGTTGTTGTTGTTGTTGTTTTCAAAGTCATCCAGAAATTTAGACTGTATTTGGCATTTTTATTCACCCATCAAACCCTTCCCAAGGACCTAAGATAGGCAGATGTTGTTTGATGTTTAAAGGTATTGTCACAGGATGTAAGCTGTTCCAAGTCCAGCTGCCTTTTGCAGTTGACCAATGGTCAATTTTAACAATGCTGATGGGGTTCAAGTTACCATTATTATATACGAAAATGTAAAATCACAGCTACCAGTTCTTTAGTTGGTGTTGGCTTTCATGAGCATCAGAGTCTTCCCAAAATCTAGGTTGTCATAATGTATCAGTGTAGTATATGCACAGATTCAAGAAGTGTGGCTTCTGTAATTGACAGATGAAAATATTGTCAATGTGCATTACCGTACTTTTTGGTGGAGAAGACACACTCCCCCCTCCCCAAAAAGAGGGTGGAAATGTTGGTGCATCTTATACATTGAATACAACCATTTTTGGCCTTCCAAAACCTCACTCCACGCATCTCGTTTTCACCAAAAACAGGCCCGTTTTCACAAAAATGGGATGTGCAGAGGATTTGGGAGGCCTGCAGAGTGCTCCTGGGGGATGGGGAGGGCAAACACGTGGTGTATGGGGGGTTTGGGAGGCCTGCAGAGTGCTCCTGGGGACTGGGGAAGGAAAAAACATGACGTGTGGAGGGTTTGGGAGGCCAAAAAGGGGCCTCCCTTTTTGGCCTCCCAAACACCCCACGTCATGTTTTTTGTCCTCCCCAGCCCCCAAGAGTACTGTTTCTCACAAAAACAGGATGCATAGAGGGTTTGGGAGGCCTGCACAGTGCTCCTGGGGGCTGGGGAGGGCAAAAACCGGACATGCGAAGGCCAAACATGTTTTTTCCTTGTTTTCCTCTTCAAAATCTTGGTGCGTCTTATACTCCAGTGCATCTTACAGTCCGAAAAATAGGGTATTTTCTAAGTGCCGTCCAAGATTTTTTGGTATGGCAGCCATTGCGCCAATAACCACTGACACCAACACAACTTGTTGATTTGCAATAGTGGCGAACATCTGAAGCTCGTGAGTAGGATGAGGGTGAGTGTTCATTCTCCGAGCTTGTGGGTTGGTTTCTGAATGTTTCGTTACCAAGCTAGGTAACATCTTCAGCGGAGTTTAGGAAAACCAACCCACAAGCTTGGAAAGTGAACACTCACCCTCACAAATTGTTGATGCCATAATCTTTTGATTTTGATTGACTTGAAGTAAACCTCTGCATTGGTTTCTGTGGGGCAGGCATAATCTATCAATGGCCATTATTAAATTTTTGTATGAAAGGGTGAGCTGATGTTGTGATGCCACATGCATGTCTGGCTATTATGCTGTTATTGTAATTAGAATTCAAACAAATCTACTGATACCTGTGTGACTCAATCTATTATTCCAAAGCACCTAGGAAAATTCTGCAAAAACTTTCCTTTCCATAATAATAAACTGTCATCTGAGAGTGAGTTAGAAAAAGGCAGATTAACTGTGACAAATTTTGAGACGCTAAGGAAAAGAGAAAGGAAGGGCTGCCGTGTTGGTTTACATTCAGAATTCATCTTTACCATGCAGTGTACTAACAGGAGATAAGACAGCTCTTTGTTGTAATGTCCAAATATGAAAGTCTAATTAAACTGATTTTTCGGTAATTGTGTCAGATGCACAGGAATCTTCTCAATTTACAGTTAGCACTTGCTTGGCATTAAATAAGGGTCAATGGAATTCAAGGAGGACTAGACTTAGTCCACTTATGGCTATGTAGAGATTCTAGGCTGATCCCTCTTTTAACTCCGTCCCCAGATTCTACCACTTCTTCCCCTACATTGCAGAGTAAGATAAACAAAGAAACGAATAGGTTGACATCTTCTTTATCTTTTTTTCTGAAAGGTGTCTATATACATTATTTCTTTCCATAGTTGTCAATATCACCTTTACTAAATAATATAGTACTTTGCACAAATATAAACCAATTATCCCCTAAAATCATACTTACGAAATCATATTTATTCATATTGTGGTCAATTGTATTTGATAATCAATTATTTAAAGCAATTAAAAAACCCACCTGTTTATGCTTAAAATAGAACCACCGTTCTCTCTCTCTAATTTCATTCTCAAAATGCCAATGAAATAGGCTAACATATTTTGGTTTAGCTGACTTTATTGGATAATTTATTAAAGATTCTTAAAAAGCAGGAAATGCTGGGCGGCTAAGATATATCTATACTTTTCCTTCATTGAGAACTGTATGAATTCCAGGGTAGCATGGTAACTGCCAACATAGATGAATTTTTCAATTATGTGGATATGTGCATGGTTGCTGCATACATTTTAGAATTGGGGCACCCTTTGTCTTGTTTTTCTCTCTCTTTCAGCAGTCTCAGGTGACTATTAAATAGCAGAATTCTGCCCATATTTCATGATATAACTACTCCGGTTTATTAAACCATAGTTAAAGCAACTCAGTGTTTAGCGTATATGCAAACCTGTTCTTAATATGAACAACTCATGCCTTGATTGAGCCTCACAACTGGGCTTTTATATGAATGACTTATAGAACATTGTCTTCAAGACATAGAAATCTTGGGTATTCTTCTACTGATTGCCTGTTTGGGTAATATCCAAAGATCAGAAGATCCAAAGTTATCTACAAGGATAACTTTCAACAGGCTATTTTAGGTTCTTATACCAATAAAAGGTTTGAGTCTGCTATGCCTAGCACAACCTTTATCAAGAATTCAGTAATCAATAGTTACACAATCAGGAAGTTTTGCCTATATAGGTATTCATGGCTGTCTTACACACCCCCTGAAAAAAATGGTTGATGACTAGAAGAAACTCCTAGACCCGTGATGGCGAACCTATGGCACACATGCCACAGGTGGCACGCAGAGCCATATCTGTGGGCACACAAGCCATCTCCCTAGATCAGCTGTACCGTGGATACGTGTACCGGCCAGCTGGGTTTTGGGCCTTCCGGTCCCACTGGAAGTCAGGAAACAGGCCGTTTCTGGCGTCCGGAGGGCTTCCGGGGCAGGGGATGTGGAGAGGGCTGCTTTCGCTCTCCCCAGGCTCCTAGAAAGCCTCTGGAGCATGGGGAAGGTGAAAAACAGGCCTTCTGTTCCCACCAGAAGTCAGGAAACAGGCCATTTCCAGCCTCTGGAGGACTTCTGGGGTGGTGGGGAAGGCCGTTTTCACCCTCCCCAGGCTCCATGCATGGGGGTGGTGGTGCAGGGGGCATTGAATTATGGGTGTGGGCATATGTGCGCGCAACCCACCCCAGCTCCCCCTGTGTTTGGCATGCGACGGCAAAAAGTCATCACTGTCCTAGACTTTCTACAAAAACAGCCTGTGGAAGCCATGACTAAGGTTCTTTTTTTAACTCCAACTGGTCCACAGCCTACATTCTTATTTGGAGCAGGATGCCCTTCCACTGGTAACTCATCCCCTGATCATCATTCAGCTGGACTACTGTAATAAAGTATATGTGGGCTTGTTTTTTGGTGGAGACCTGGAAGCTGCTGCTAGTGCAGAGTGCAGCAGCTAGATTGCAAGATAACATCAAGTTGAAGATTGTTGAGGTATTAACATAGACATCTGGACAAAATTCAAAGAGCTGGTTATTACATAAAACACTTCAGATAGTATAGCAGCAGGTTACTTCAAATATCACCTTATAATAATTGATTCTGCCCAATTGGAATGAACTTGTCAAAAGGACCTTCTCTCTCTGCATTCTCTTTCCATGAAATCTCCCATTTTCAACCAAAAAAAGGCTTTAGCAGGGGTGGGATTCTACCAGTTCACACCCATTTGCTAGAACCTGTTGTTAACTTTCTAAGCAGTTCGGAGGACCAGTTGTTGGAAGAAATCTCCTTTTGTTTTTTCCCCCACTTTACAAAGTTAATCCTGTAAGGAAGGCAGGAAGGAAGCATTCTGGTGTTGTTTCTAGCCTAATCTTTATTGCACTGCTTACAGAAACTGCCTCTCTGTTAACCCTTATTACATTCTTGGCAGTATACCTAAACTTACTGTTGCCTGAGCTTCTCTGGAATTTTGGGGGTTTTTTTCTTTGCTACTACTTAGCTGGGGCTTGACTTTCTTAAAAGAGAAGGGTTATTTTAAGCTTTTTACATTGCTGTTAGGAGGAAATATTCCCCTATTGGAGTTCTTCCATCCGGAATGAACCGATCAGCACTTTGAAGAAATAATTGAATAATGAAGCAGAGCTGCTGGAAAGAAGCTTTTAATAACAAGGAACCAAGATGAGTGACATTCAGCAAGGCTTCTTGGCTAGCTAGAAAGGTTGACATTCAAACGTGAGTTTACATACAGTTTCTGAGTTTTGTTGTAAAACTGTTTTTTGGTGAAGTTTAATTCTGTGCTTGGTGACCTTTAATCCTGTGTTTATTGATAGGATAATTTTCCCTATTCAGTTTTGTTTGGAAGGAAAAAGGTTAATCTCTGTTCCTGAAAAGAAGCAGGGTTCAGAAATCTGGCTAGGTAGTTCCTGTGTCTATTTGTTCTAGTAATTAGTTTAACAAGCAACAGCTACTGTGTTTGCTTTTTTTGCTACACCCTAGCGCTAATTGCTTTCTTTGTAATTAGGCTTATCCCACGTGTTTACACTTGAGCTTGCCTGGGATGTGAGTTCTGACAATGAGGCAGACAAGGCTTGTGTTTTAGTTTTAAAAGGATTTAAACTGTTGTGATTTAATTATTTGTATTGTGTTTGAATTTTTTCCTGCCTCATGGTTTATTTTTCTATCTGGGAACAGGGTCTTCCTTCACTGCTTTAGTGGTTCCTGGCACTGTCCTTTTGGGGTGTACTGCCAAGAGGCAGGATGCAAGCTTGGCACTGATTTTTTTTACTGCCTTTCTGGGGGGCATATGATCTTTCCTTAAATCTGGATGATTTCCTTAAGATATCTTGTGAGGTGAGTGAGACCAACCATGCTTCACAAACTTGGGAGGGCAGAGACCTGAACCTGGGTTCCCTATATAATTTGTTAATTTGTTTCTTTAGCTCGGCATTTTGTAACCCAAATATGCCCAACCACTTTCTGGGGCACTTAAATGACCTCTCTGCTAAAGGGTTTCACTTTATGAGCAAGAGTTAGCTGCTGATAGTTATCATTGCATTTTAACTATTTTGATTCCTCAAGATGCTCTGGCACCCTGCCTGATTTGTAACTCTGGGTTGCAGGTATTTCTAATCTAATGATTGGTATTTAGGGCAGCTTTTTGCAAGCAAAGAAGCTTTTTGTATTTTTGTACAGGTAATCCTTGATTTACAACAGTTCATATAGTGACCATTCAAAATTACAATGGCACTAAAAAAAGTGACTTATGACCATTTTTCACACTTATAACCGTTTCAGCATCCCCATGGTCACGAGAGGCCAGGCAAGGAGAAGTGCCCCTCAACGTAAGTGACTTCAAGTTGGTCACGACCACCCAGTCACCTGACCACCCAGCCACACCTACGCAGCTGGTCATTAGGGCAGAGAACCGGTTGTTAAATTATTTGAATCCCACCACTGGACTTTAGTAAAAAAAAATTCAGTTCTGATTTAGAGAGAAAATAGTGTGAGACCAACAGTTAAAACAAAACAAACAGTTTTGTGAGACCAACAGTTAAGACCATAGTTGTTAAGGTTCTTAAAGACAGATTAGCTGAGACCAATGCCAAATCCATGGTTACTGAAGATATTAAACCACGGTGTACTGAACATCTTCCTTCCTTCCTTCCTTCCTTTTATTTATTTATTTTTTAAAAAGACATTTTAAGACATATAAATGCTGATAAGAAGTGATAAGTAGCATGTGATCTGTTGTGAGGAACAAATGCTTCTTAATATAAATTAAAATATCTGTTTGTATAAGTGCTTCTACCCACTTAGTTATAGTTAAGTATGTCAGGAGAAATAAACAAGTAAACTGAATGCAATGGGAATGGATTAGTGATTCACCACATCTGAACCTGCATGTTCAGTGTATTCAGAGGGGCACTGCTGACAGATGATGGCATATATCATATTGGAAGATGAACATGTGAACTACAGTCCTGCCCTAGGGTGCCATGAGTTTTTATAGAGTTTTATAGTCTTTGTTGATTTTTATTCTGATTGTAGGGGAGGGACTGCTTTAATTGTTCTGTGTGCTGCCCAGGATTGTTACAATACAAGCAGCGATATAAATCCTTTAAAATAAATAAAGAAAAGGTGCCTGTAATTGTTTGTGTGAAGTTGTTGGGGCCTGAGATCCTGGTGTTGATATAAATGTGAAGAAAAAGTAAAAGTAGGGGAATGTAATATTTTAATAGTGTGTAAAATGCACTATTAGGAAAAGATCAGGTCAAATAGGAACAAGTCTGTCTCAAATATAAGTGCATTGAAGTGTTTTGTGATAAAAAGAGAATGAATGAGGATTGAATCATCATGTATGATGTAAAGGAATGATGAATTGGTTGAGATAATAGAAAAGACCAAGGAAGTAATGGTTGGGTGAAATGATGGGCTCCTCGAAAAAGAGAAAAGAAGAAATTTCAAGAAAAGACAATGTCTAGAGTGGTGTATAGATACAATGAAAATGTTTTTGGCATTGAAAATGAAGGTGAGTCACTCAACAGTGCAACATTGCTGTGAAGGATAACACAGTTTTAGTAATACAATAATTACCACAGGTAGTAATAATACAGTTTATAAATCATGGAAAGTTATATTCTACCATATTCTACATTAAAAATGAAGTCTTCTCAGAATAAAAAACAAGAAATTATTATCTTAGATTAGAAATGATGAGTTATTCCAAGAGCCAGATTGGTCTAGTGGTTAAGACACCAGGCTAGAAACCAGGGTGTCAACTCTGAAGCTGACCTGGCCAGAGCCATTTTGGAGCTTCAGCGTTGCCACACTGGAGCTGAGAGCTAGGGAGGAGGAGAATAGAGATAGCTGGGGTCTTGTAGCCAAAACAAAATACTTTCTATTGGGAACCAAGGACATTCTCACATCTGGTCAGAGAGAGAGAGAGGAGAAGTGATGTTAGTAGGCGATCAGACAACCCGGTCCTGATTGGACCATGTGATTGATTGTTTGGGGAAAGGGAAATTTTTTTAAACTTTTAATTTGGTGAAAACCACAGGAACCTTCAGAGTCGGTTTTCACCAGAACTGTGCCAATATGATAAATCCAATAAAACTATTCTTTGAGCAATCTACCAGCCTCAGAGTTTTGGTTGCTTTGGGATTATTACTTGGAACCCTGTCACAGGGATTTCTAGTCCCTTTTTAGGCATAAAAACCAGCTGGATTACTTTGGGCCAGTCACTCTCTCTCAGCCCAACCCTGAGAGAAAGTAGAGGAGGAAAGAATATTATATATATTCGCAATCTTGAGTTTTTTTTATAAAGTATTAAAGGCAGTATTTTAAAAAACTAATAAAAATAAATAAACTGTTTATCCTATTATCACCTCTGTGAAAGAACAGGGTGATAATACCGGTAGTGGTTAAGGTGTTTCTGAGTAAGATTGAGGAGATTATCCTTATCTATAGAAATTCACCAGGCTAGTCATTCTGACTCTTGACATATCTCTCCGGATTTTTATTGTGGAGATAAAAAGGAAGAGTCCTCAGTTCCACATAAACTGTTTTGGAGCTATTGGAAAACATTATGAATCTATCTAATACATAAAATAGAAAATAAGTACAAATGATTGATAATACAGGCCCAACATCTCAGGGTGACTATTACACTAAAGGCAATGCACATGGGGAATTCTTCCCTCCATTTTTCTCCATATGACAATCTCATGAAACGGGTTAGGCTGAAAGTGAATTGCTGGCATGAGACACCCAACGCAATCCATAGCTGAATATTTGACAACTTAACCACCTGCTCTTTCCAGATCTGGTTGCATCGTTCATTGATAGTGCCAGTTTAGGCTTCTTCATAACTGTGCCTGTCCTGAGGCAGGTATGGCAATGAAGATGTTACCTAGCTGCGTGACTAAATGTCTATAAGAAAACAACCAAGCTCAGAAAATACTAAGGACTCCAAAACCTAGCTATTTTGATTTTTATCTATAATGCACTCTAGGCTGGGCTGCCTGGTGCAAAATGCAGTGGTAAACTTGTTGACTGCTGTATGGATCCCCTACCCATCACATCCAACATTTGCAAACTTCCACTTTTCAGTAGCATGGAGGTGAGCCTTTTTTGCCACCTGTCCTGAAGACTGGCTGTCCTTCTGTTGATGCCAATGCAATCAGGTTTTTTTTTTTAAGTGTCATTTTATGTTAGCACGCTCCAGCATTCCTTTAATATTTTTTCTAAATATTTCAGAAATTGAGAGCTGCATTTGCCAGCATAGTTGTTCTGCCTGGCAAATCAGCTGAGGGTAGCTTTTACTGTATTTTCAGAAGTACTCCATGCACAGCTTCTTCACAGAAGTGTCAACTCATAACCTGAGCACCGGTGTAGCAATGCAAACTCACAGCTATAATAATTAAGCAATTAGGCATGGCGGAATTGTGGGTTTCCCAAGTTAATCACCACCCTGGGATATCATAAGTCATGATCCAGAGATAAGTGTTTTTAATCCCCAAAGGGTATCATTAAGTTATGATAACTATTCATCCAAAAGAAGACTTATAAGTAATTTAGAAATCTTTTGCCTGAAATAAATCGTAAAAAAAGGGCTATGGCTTTGAGCTGTAGTGGCAAAAGTGTACCGCTAGATGAGTTTGCCACAAATGAATGAAGAGCTTGAAAATACACAATAGTATCACAAATGAGTAATCAATTCATTCAGATTTAGTTGGGAAGGAAGAATAATTATTACGCTCTTGACTTCTCTTAAGTGTTAAAAATGGAAAAGAAAAAAGAAACCCTGGTCAGAAATGTCAGACATAATCTTAGGAAGCTCTTTGAAAATAGAAATATTGTCTTTATTTCAGCAATGAGGAATATAATGAAATTGGGATGTGCCAATCCTTTGCTAATATACTGGGCACTTTTTCAGGTATGTCTTTGAGTCATTGTTAACTCCTGGTGATTGCCTGAATGAGTCTCTGCAGTTGTTTTGGCAAGGTTTTTCAGGAGATGTTTGCCATTGTTTTCCAGGGCTGAGAGAGAGGGAATGGCCCAGTGGTGCTATTCAGCCAGTTCTATCCGGTTTGTGCAAATTGGTAGCAGCGGCGGTGGGAGGCTCTGCCTACCCGCCCAGATGTCATCACATCCCATTTTTGATGCTCTGCGCATGTGCAGAAGGTCCTGGGCATGCACTGAGGTGGCACATGCGAGCGAAGCGAGCGCACGCTCACACGCGCTCCCATTTGCGAATTGGTAGCGAAGGTAAGTGAATACCACCCCTGGACTGGCCCAAGGTCATCCAACTGGCTTCATGCCTAAGGCAGGATTAGAACTCACGGTCTCCTGTTTCCAGCTTGATATCTTAGCCACGACACCAAGCGGGCTCCCTAGAAGTTTTCTTGGCAAGGTTTTTCAGAGGTAGTTTGTCATTACGGGTTTCCTAGGGCTGAGACAGAGCAAGAAGCCCAAGATCACCCAGCTGGCTCTGTGTCTAAGGTGGGACAAAAGCTCACAGTCCCCCAATTTGTAGCCTAGTGCCTTAGCCACTATATCAGATTGGCTTTCTCCCGGGCACTTTCTCTGATTAAATTCAGGGTGAACAGATATCTTTATATATTTAGTCAGGCCAGGGACTGGGCAAAATACTTGTTGCAAGGATGTTTTATTTTAATCCAACGGCCTTTTAAACAAGTGAACATCTTGCGAAGGAATTAGAGGAAAGAGGAAAGGTAATATGTTCTTGGTTATTTCCCGAACTGTCTCCATGTTTTCATTTTCTACAGCCCATTTTTGTAGCATTTTTATCTCACCAGTTTCTCACAACCAGAGCCATCAGTCTTCCTTCTGCTGTTCTTGTGCCCCAACCCTAACATTAACCCAAACCTTAACCCTAACAGCATCTTGTAAGTCTCAATGTACTTCCTCCATCCCTCGCTTTATCTTCATGAGAACTAGGGAAGGTCTTTTCTGTGATGTTTTACCAGGTTACAGTTCCATGGTACACATAGGTTTCTGTTATCTGACTGTTGCCTTGGTATTGGTTCTTTCCCCTGTCCCTCAAAGTTGAGGTCCTGTTCCTGTACCCATTACACATTTCCTCTATTTTGGTTACTCTTTGTCTCCTCCTTCTCTTCTTCCATCTCCTCCTCTTCCTCCTCCTCCTCCTCCTCCTCTCCCTCTCAAGATTGAAAATGAAGGTAAAGAAAGCAAGGTGTGAGCATCATTGTTTATCCTACATCATAATATGATCTTCAAAGTAAAATGATTGATCGTTTTAAGTGGGCTAATCTCTGCTGTCTTTCTCATGCCAATACAGGAGGGATGTGTAAATTACTTTCCATCAAGTCCATGCTCGTTTCATAGGTGTTTAATTACATCTGCCATTATTTTATATCAGTCAAAAGTTTGTGTATTTCTTTGTTTGCTTGATTCATTTAATAATGAATCAACATTCAGCCCAAGGAAAGAGTCAATGTCCAAAAACCTTGCAAACAAAGATTCAGTTCACGCCGCCATCAGGAGTCAAAATGGGGACAATAAACATTCAGCCCAAGGAAAGAGTCAATGTCCAAAAACCTTGCAAACAAAGATTCAGTTCACGCCGCCATCAGGAGTCAAAATGGGGACAATAAACATTCAGCCTAAGGAAAGAGTCAATGTCCAAAAATCTTGCAAAAAAAAAAGCTTAAGTGACTAGTTCATGCTGTCATCAAGAATCAAAGGTGGGACATTTTTCCCACATTGCATTGTAAATAGACAATAATTTCACTATTTGATTATTATATTTCTCTGACATAAGGGGTGCCATCTTTTTCTTTTCAGCCTATCCCTTATCCAATGTAGTCTTCCAACCAGTGTGTTGAAAAAGAAAATTTAACGAGCCAAAGTAATGAAACATAAATCCACTGTTTATAATAAATGAGACTCTAATGGAAAAGCTAACAGCACAGTAGAACATCTCCAGCGGCAGAGTCATTGACCTGGACATCAAGAAGAGCAGAGTTCATGAACTCAAAGGTCCTCCTTGTCTCGACCTCAGACTTCCGCCATTAATGTGCGGACAATAAACTGTTTATTATCCTTTTGGGATTGCTAAAAAGATAAATAAAATAACATATGTGAAAGATACATGTATAGAGAGCAAACTACTGGGTATGAATTGGCTTGAATTGATTTTTATAGCATTATTAATATGAATACATACTCCAGGGAAATTTGTAATGCAACTACATACAGATTAACAGAGTTGGAGAAGACTTGTAGGTCATCTAGTCCAATCCCCTGCCCAGAAGACCCTACACCTGTCAGCGTTGGAAGCCATATTAACATATTTTTGAGAAATGGCAGTCCAGTCTCTTCTTGAAAGTTTCCAGTGATGAAGCTCCCATAACTTCTGAAGGCAAGCTGTTCCATTGGTTGATTGTTCTCACTGTCAGAAAATTTCTCCTTATTTCCAGGTTGAATCTCTCCTTGTTCTGTTTCCATCCATTATTCCTTGTCTGGCCTTCAGGTGCTTTGGAAAATAGCTTGACCCCTCTTCGCTGTGGCAGTCCCTCAAATATTGAAACACTACTATCATGTCTCCCCTGGTCCTTCTCTTCATCAGACTAGCCATGCCCAGTTCCTGCAACCGTTCATCGTATGTTTTAGCCTCCAGTCCCCTAATCATCCTGGTTGCTTTTCTCTACACTCTTTCTAGAGTCTTAACATCTTTTTTAATAGTGTGGTAATCAAAACTGGATGCAGTATTCTAGGTGTAATCTTACTAAGGCTTTACAGAGTGGTATTAGTACCTCCCTTGATCTTGATTGTATCCCTCTGTTAATTAACTTGATTTAGGATTGCATTGGGTTTGTTTTTTTGTTTGTTTTTTTTGGCTGCTGCCCACACTGTTCACTCATATTTAATTGGTTGTCCACTAAGACTCCAAGATCCCTCTCACAGTTACTGCTATTAAGCCTGGTTTCACCCAGTCTATATGTGTACTTTGGTTTTTCTTGCCTAAGTGTAAGACTTTACTTTTCTCTACATTGAATTTCATTTTGCTAGATAAGGCCTAGGACAGAACCTTGTGATACCCCACTGCTTACTTCCCTCCATGTAGATGTACTACCATTAAAAACTACTCGTTGAGTACGGTTTGTCAGCCAGCTACGAATCCATCTGATGGTAATGCTATCTATCTATCCCATTTTTTTCTAGCTTACCAAGAAGTAGGTTGTGGTCTACCTTGTCAAATGCCTTGCTGAAGTCAAAGTATATTATGTCCACAGTATTTCACTGGTCTACTAATTTAGTCACTATATTGAAGAATGAAATAAGAATGGTTTGGCATGATCTGTTTTTAACAAACCCATGCTGACTTCTAGTTATTACTTTACTCATTTCTAGATGTTGGCAGATCTGTTTTTTATTAACTTTTCCAGTATCTTCCTGGGTATTGATGTTAGGCTGATTGGTCTGTAGTTTAAGGAGCTCTGCTTTCTCTCTGATGCCTGTTACTTCTTTGCCGTCTTCTCTCTTTAGTGGACCGACTGTTTCCTTGATTTTTTTTGTGTGTGTGTTATTTATATGTTGGAAGAAACTTTTATTATTATCTTTGACTTTTGTTGCAAGTCTTTGTTCATTCTGAGTCTTTGCTTTTCTGACTTTGTCTTTGCAGATTCTGGCTATCTTGTGGTGAGGAGTTATGTTGTTCAGAATTGCAGGCAGCCAAACAGTCGTGCCCTTCCCAGATTCATCCACTTCATTTCTTCTGCCTGTTTCTGATTTGCCCACCTTGCAGAGTGAGTCAGTGAGTGTTCCTTGTTCTTGAAGCATGCTCAGCCCTCACTGAGCCATTTTCTTTCCTCTTCTACTACACATGCTGACCTTTTCCTCTAAGAAGTGGTTGGGATTCTGCAAACTTGGGATGTGTTGCTTTGCAGGGATAAAGAATGGTGTTTGGGATAATGTAGGAATGCCATTTGGAAAATGCAATGCTATCAGCATATTTTATTTATTTATTTTTAAGATGCATAGGGCCACCTACTCAAATAATGTCCTTCTGCATGGCATACAATATGAGCCAGTTTGGTCTAGTGGTTAAGAAACAAGGCTAGGAACCAGTTGACACTGAGTTCTAGTCCTTCCTTAACCTGAAAGAGGATAGTTGATTTTGGTTAGTCACTGTCTCAGACAAACCCATCTCACAGAGTTGTTGTTGTGGGAAAAACAGGAGGAAGGAGGAGTATTATATAATGAGCTGAGTTACTGATAAAGTAATAAAGATGGGATGAAAATTTAATAACTTAATAAAAAATAAATAGGTTGGCACATCAACCATGTTGTGTTCTAGCTTTTGCCAAATAGTTCTTGATGTGTTCATGGAGTCTGAATATCCATAGAATGGAATGGATTGTACTTTTATTACTATAGTTAGCTCCATCATGAAAAATATTTAAAGGAGAGGCTAATAGTGAGGTTGTTATTAGTCATTTCCTTGTAAGGTTTGATTGTTTAATCACATTTTGTGTTATAATACTTGTTAATATTTTTTCTTCTTTCAGATCCCTGTACCACAAGTAGCTATGAAGACTACTGTCTGTAGACCCATATGATGGATGCACTGTTGGAAAATGTACAGGATCAGATTGAGAATAGATCATCCTGGAGAAAATGTGTCTAGTCAATATTGATTGGGTGGTATATAGTCATCACACTCTTGGTTTGCTGAGAGACAATAAATGTCAGATTTGCTTGCAACCTTGACCTTGAATTAATTTCCTTTGCAAAAAAAGTTATTACCCGTGTATTGGGATTTGAAAATATTGCATTTATTGACATAATATAGGTTGCATTTAAGCATATTAGGCAGATAGTGAGTTGGCTGCACAACACTTACAAGCCCTAGTATGGTGTGGTGTGATGTCTTGCTAGTTGCTTCAAGGAGATCAGGTCCGTACTTCTCCCACTTGTTCTTGTAATCCTTCTGTGTTTGCTGCAAGCAGCAGTGGAAGAAGAGGATGCTAAAGAAAGTGTCAACTTTCAGTTCTGTCTTGTCCGTAGCACATTCATTGAGTGGGTTTATAAGCTACACAATAATAAAGTAATGATCAGGCATTGCAGGGAGAAAAGCATCAGTGTTTCTTCTTTACTTTTGGGAATGGAATAATAAGTCTGGATATTTGATTGCTTCTGGTTAAGAACACTCACCAAAACAATAGAGCAAACTCTCTTCTATCTGGAACTCTGCCAAAACTGCCCTTTCACTCTTTAGAAAAGAGAGAAAGAATAATGATGAAACAGAGATGTGTCTGTATTCAAGGAGTGTTTCTCTTTGAAGTACAGTAGAAACCTAATATTAAAATAATTCAAGGTCTGTCTGGAACATCTTTTTGTTTTCCATTTCCTACAGAACAACTGTTGAACTGTTTCTGCTGAAAATACACTTTTTATCCTGGAAGAAATGAAACTGCAATATTTCTTTTAATTCATGGAAGAAAAATCAAAATATTAGCAATGAGTAAGTCAAGCAATCATAAAAAGAAACACTTGAAACACAAGGGCACTGGTTTTTATATTCAGACAATGTAGAAACAATATTCAGACAATGCTTAGATTTCTAGATTCATCTCTCTTTTTCAAAAGAACATAGCAAATCTCACTCTGTTGAGAAACAATAGCTTTCTAAGTGAATTTAGTCATCCAAATATTTATAGACTACAATTCCCATGAAATCCAGGCAACAGTAACATTGGCCATGATAGCAGGAAATTTTAAAAGTTGTAAATCTCACATAACTGAAGGACATTAAGCTGGGGAAACTTGATTCAAAAGGTTAAATAACTCAAGGAAAAGGTTACCATCAATGCAGCTTTCAAACAGATTATTTAAAGTATCTATTCATAATTCATATTTGCTAACTGCTGCTTTCAGAAATTGTCAAACTCTATGTCTTTTTGTTAACTAAATGTAGTTTTACAATATACAAGTCTTATATGAAAGAGCAATAGAACTAGCAAGTGGTCTAAGTGCTCTTTTCTTGAAGAAATTGAAATAAAAATGTCAAAGATTACATTTTTAAAAAAAGTTTAAATTATCAGTGAGTCAAGAGTGATGAATAATAATTATGTTTTCTTATATTTGATTTTATGTAAAGCAGACTGACAAAAACCTCTAGTAAGGTTAAGATAAAATTATATATATATTTTGCTTCTTCAGATGCTCATAATAAATTTGCTTCCTTTGATATAAAATTTTGTGCACTGTCTCATTAAGAATGCCTTACAATATATAGAACAAATATTTTAGTCAGCCTAGTTTGAATATTTTCCTGCTAACAGTTACCAATGCTCTATCTGCATCTGTACTTTATTCTTTTAAAATCAGAATATTTTTGCAATATCTTATATAGCTCTTAAAGAAGAAACTGGATCCTGGACAAACTAGTTGGAAAAAACAAGCAGAAACATTTATTTGTAAAAATATTCCGTCCCTGGACTTTGTGTTCTATGACAAAGAAAAATTACAAAATAGTTCATCATCAAGAGAGATGCAGTTTGCCAGCATTGTTGGTGGTCTGTAGTTCAGACCTGTCTTCCTGATAAGAAATGGGCTCTGTTGTTAATACCAGAGCTGACAGAAGACAGTATTTGTAGCTCAGGGTTGCACTGTGAGGTCCTTGGTGCTCTCTGAGTTTGGTGGTTTTCCTGCAGACATTTCATTACCAAAATTGGTTGCATCACCAGTGCTCTGATTATGTTACCTTGTTGGGTAATGAAATGTCTTCAAGAAAACCACCAAGCTCAGAGAGCACCAAGCACCCAAAAATATCAGGGCATCCAAACAACTAAGGATAAAGTGTATTGAGGATTAAATATAGGAGAAATCACCTGGAGGTTATCTTACAGAGCTGCTTCTGGCCGAAGGCCAGGTATGGTCCAGGGTTGGATGATGGTTACAAAAGTTATAGAGGAATGAAGTCAACAGCCTTTCTCTGAGACTGTTGACTATAGAGGAATGAAGTCAATAACTTCAAATACTGCCTAAGGCAGTGATGGCTAACCTTTTTGCCATCACATGCCAAAAGAGGGGGAAGCACGGGAGGGTTGCGCATGCAAGTGCCCACACACATAATTCTATGCGCCCTAACCCCCCGCACGTACACGCGTGACCCCCCCGCACTTGCCATGCTTTTGGCACACAATGGCACAGTGGGCCAGTAGGCCTGTTTTTCGCCCTCCCAGGCTGCAGAGGCTTTTTAGGAACCTGGGGAGGGCAAAAACGGCCTTCCCCACGCCCCCTGGAGGCACTCCGGAGGCCGGAAACAGACTATTTGCTGACTTCCGGTGGGACCAGAAGGCCCGAAAATCAGCTGGCCGGCACACACATGCGTGCCAGATCTGAACTCGCGTGCCCACCGATATGGCCCCGTGTGCCACCTGTGGCACACGTGCCATAGGTTCGCCATCACAGGCCTAAGGCAAGCATTTTCCTTATATTGAACAGTTTTACTTTCCAAAGGGTATTGTTGCATCACGCTTAAGCAGAAATACTGACAAAAATATTATGAAATCATAATTATCTTTCTCATATTCTGGAGGGATCAGGGTTTTATGAAGTCAGTCCCCCCAAGAAAATACATCTTCCTTTTATAAAATCTGTGCCTCTTACTTTTCACTACCCTGTAATGGGCTTCATGACATAAAGGAACAAATAATTACTATCATATGCAGGACAAGTCATAAGAATCTAAAATCTTACTAAATACCAATTACTTTTGTGTCTAATCCAGGCAAATTTAAGATGTATGGATTTCAATTCCCAGAATTCCTCAGCCAACACTGAGGAATTCTGAGAGTTGATGTTCACACATCTTACAGTTGCCAAGTTTGGAAAAATACTAATCTACACAATGGTGCAATGATTTTACCACATAGAGTTGGTAAAGGATGATTAATTTAGAAAAATTAATCAGTGGAACGCCTTCCCTTCAGAAGCTGAGGGTGCTTCACACTGGAGGTTTTTAAGAAGAAGTTGGACAGCCATTTGTCTGAAATGATATAGGGTTTTCTACTTGAGCAGGGGGTTGGACTAGAAGACCTCCAAGGTCCCTTGCAACTCTGTTATTCTGTTATAATACCAAATTCTGGAAGGAACAATTCTGGAACAATTATTAGACACTGAGTGCCCAAACTGCACGCATGTGCATACCCAAACTGAAAGGTGCACATACAAAGACGCACATGCATAGGCATGTGCATATGCATGCATGGAGATGTGTGAGCATGCACATGTGTGCACATGTATGTACTTGTGCGTGTGCATGCGCAGACATGCACGCATGCGCAGCAGAGACCTGAAGACCAGCTGGCTGGCGGGAGGCGGGGCATCCCAACACCGGCAGCATGGAAAGAGGTAAGATCTTTCGTGAACTTCTGTTTTGTCATTTGCAGGGAAACAAGCTCACGAAAGAAACGCCATGGAGATCTGACCTGGGGTGACAGCGTGCGTGCCAGCAGAGATGGTTCTACGTGCCACTTCTGGCACGCGTGCCATAGGTTCGCCATCACAGGTTTATATCATGTTAATTTTATTGTCCAGACAAGTTGGTTTTATCTCACAGTTTTGGACTACAACCCACCATAGAACGCGAAATTTCTGTTGCTAAGCAAGGCAGCTGTTAAGTGAGTTTGCCCCAATTTATGAGCTTTCTTGCCATGGTGTTTAAGTGAATCGCTGCAGTTGTGGAGTTAGTAATGTGGTTGTTAAGTGAATCTGGCTTCCTCATTGACTTTGCTGGTCAGAGGATCCCAAAGGGTCATATGGCTCTGGGACATTGCAACCATCAGAAATATGAGTCCCTTGCCAAGCTTCCAAATTTTGATCACCATGGTGATCCTGGATGATAGTGTGAAAAGAGGTCCTGTTCTGTCCCCTCCAACGAGTGGCCTTGCAGAGGCTCAAATAGCCCGGCAGTAACAAACGCAGGCTAGAGAGAATGAAGCTGGCCCTTTAATAAATAGTTGTCTTCCAAAGCGTATATCAGTCCAATAGCTACCGGGCAATGTTCCAAAAGTCTTGGCAGATGGCCAGCAGGCTAATGCAGGAATGCAGTCTCTTATCAAAAAACTCCAAACCAACAGTTGTAAATCCAAAATGCATCCAAAATGCCAACAAATTGTTCACCACGCCTTTCCAGCCCAGTCACACCCCTTTTATACTTTGTAGGGTGTGGCCCTACATCTCCTGACCATACCTCTTGGGACATGGCAATAGCTGTTCTCTACAATGTCTCCTACGTCTCTCTCTTGCATCCAATAGGGGGTCTCCCTCGGCGTTACCAGCCTCTGTTTCCTCCTCAATTTGGCTGGGGTCCAGAGGCACTGTCAGTTCTTGCTGACTCACCAGTGAAGACGGTCCCTCCGGCACATAGCTCGTGACAGCTTCCTCCTCCTCTATATCATCCTCTGACTCAGCATGCGAAGATAAATCAGCCTCCGGGGCCGGGATCACAACAGGTCCCAAGTCACTTTTTTCAGTGCCGTTGTAACTCTGAACAGCCACTAAGCGAACTGTTGTAAGTTGAAGACTACCTATACTATTTAGACACAGTTTAGATGTTCTTAAAATGGGTAAAAAGGCTAGCAACGATTCAATTAGTTTGATAAAGTCAAGCTCATACTAAGATTAAAACTGCACAAAATCAGTATTTCGCAAGAGTTTTTTTTGGGGGGGGAGTATGTTGCTCAAGTAAATGCTACCCCTGGCTAGCACTGAAAAGTAAAAATCAGCCTAACACACCAGGGTGAGGAGGAAATATAATCTTTCATTTTCCATTTCTGGCTTTCTGCCCTGGAATTATATTTTAATACACTTTTTAGTATATAATAAAGAACAAAGCTGAATCAAATGATAACCTAAGTCCCTGGACATGTTCCCTGTTGTAAGGGAAACAAGCATGCCAGATGTACAGAGATTATTGATATGAATGGAAAGGTTAAAAAAAAATGTGTAATACGAAAAAAGGGGGAAAGTTAGCTGACTGCATACATAAGCTTTGGCAGTGTTGATTATGGCCTGTGTTTACTTCCCTTGCAATTAAAAAATTCATAATAGCTTGGATGAATAATGTATTCTAAACTTATTTTCACCCAGATACAAAAACAGATAGAAATCCAGAAAATCCATGGTACAAAGAGTTTTGTGTAGGCAAAATCATGATCTTTGTGAGAAATTGCAATTATCTCCCAATTATCTTTAATAATCTTGCAATTATGCTTACCGCATTGTATAACTTGTGTTCAGTGAACAAAGTTCCATCTTATCTTCTTTTTCTATTGCTTTATTTTTTTTTCCCCAGCTTTGACAGAATTCCATTTGCATGTTGAATAAATATTTCCATCTTGCCGTTCTTCTCATAATGTGGTCTCTCCCAGTGGTGAAATGCAAAATTTTTCGCTACTGGTTCTGTGGGCATGGCTTGGTGGTGGGGGGTAATCATGTGACTGGGTGGGCGGGGTCAACTTTTTTATTTATTTTTTTAAAGCATTTTTTTACTACCAGTTCGGGCAAATAGGTAGTAAAAAAATGCTTTAAAAAAGATTTTTAAAAAGGTTCTGATGATTGCACGGCACAGCTGTGATCGTTGAAAACTTTTTTTTTTACTTTTTAAAGCATTTTTTTACTACTGGTTCACCCGAACCTGTAGTTTTTATCACTACCGGTTTGATTGAACCGGAGCAAACCGGTAGCATTTCACCCCTGGTCTCTCCTTTGTCGTATGGAACCCTTCCCTGAGCAGCACGTTGGCAACTCTAAGATAAGAATTTTTTTAACCATAATTCATCATCAACTCATCTTCCCAAGGATGACCACAAGGTATGGTAAAAAAAATGAATTGGCTGACCACGATGGTATGATTAAAGCCTCACTGTGGCCCCCATCTTCACTTTGTTACCATCCTTGTCATCACCCCTGCACTTTCCAATAGCCATTCATCCCCACTACATTCACTCTTTTACTTAATCAACTGAAGAAATTTGTTTGTTTCATCAAAACTCAGTGGAAATCTTGTTATGAATCTTCTCAGGCAAAAAAGATACATTATAATGAGATACTGCTTCCTAATCGTGTTCTATCGAAGCTGAAATAAAGGATCCTGGGAATTCTTCTCTCAGTAAAAATGTTTAATATATAGTCATTTCGATGTCATCACATTGGATGGACCTGGCATGTTTTTTTCCTTCTCTCTTTATTCAAAAGCAAATCTTCATAGCATACCAAGAGTGACATGACCCCAACATAATCTGCCATGCAATTTCAAAAAGATAAATTAAAATTGGAGTTAAAAATACAAACTAAATGTTTCCAGGTGGAAACATTTCATGTTGCTAAGCAATGTTCATGTTTTATAAGTCTGTTGTATTGCACCTTAAATATTAATTTTACTTACTGCACCTGTGTATGGTTTAGCAATTGCACAGTGGCAGGTAGGACACAACACTCCAAAGGATTAACATCATTGCCCAGAGGATCATTGGTTGCCCTCTCCCCTCCTTGGAAGAGCTTTATAGCTCCTGCTGCCTTAAGAAAGTTCAAAACGTTCTTAAAGATCCATCTCATTCTGAGCACCCTTTTTTTGAACTATTACCATCTGGCAGATGGTACAGGATAATAAAAACGACAAGTAGGCTAAAAAACAGCTTCTATCCTCAAGCAGTAACTATATTGAATTCTATATTGAATTGAAATCAGGGGTTTTCAATTCAATTGTATAGAATGTGAAGGATGTGTGTTTTTGTTTTATTTTATTATGTATAATGTACACTGAAGATGGCATTTAATTTAAGTTGTACGAGGTGCAATGACAATAAAGTAAACTAAACTAATCCCACCTTTTTATTTTTTATGAATAATTTATGGTGGCGAACAAATACTTCTTCCATCTCCTATTCCACCACCACCACACCCAACAGCAATTCTGTGAAATGGGTTGGGCTCGGAGTGAATAGCTGGTCCAATGTCACTTAGCCAGTTTTCAGGCCTAAGGCATGACTAGAATTCAGTCTCCTAGTTTCTAGCCTGGTACCTTAACCACTGGACCAAACTGGCCTTACTACTATATAATTTTTGTGGTCTACAGTTCAGTTGATTATCCACAGTACAAGTTATATTATAGTGCCACAAGAGTCATTTCACACACACACGCACCCCAAATTTTAACTTGACTGCTACTTGATAAGGTGTCACAGGCTTTAGTCATTCTTGAAGAAACATTATTTCAGCTGGCGCTACAATTTGAGAACTGCTCCTGATTCACAGTAATATAAATGATGTCTTTCCTAGTGATATTGAAACATGTCATAGTTTCCTTTTACCAGGACTACGCAATAGACAAGGAAATAAGATCCAAGCATCCTGAGATGCAGTTGTCTTCATGCAAAGTAAAAAAAAAAAAAGTTTAGAAAAATTACAGGAACACTCAGTTCTCATTCGTGCTTAATGTGAACAGAATGATAATTATTTTTCAAAATCAGGAATTTCCATGTCAGAGGATCCACTGTGACTCAGTGGTGGGTTCCTCCCGGTTTGCCCCGGTTCTCCCAAGCCGGTAGCGGTGACGATATGATGTCACCGAACCAGTTCTGCCCCCCCACGCCCCCACACCCCCCCGCGCCACCCCCCATCCCATGCACCCTCCCTGAGTTATTCTTACCTTTTATTTGACCCCACCCGCAATCTATTGCTCCCTCCTGAGTCTCAGCTGATGGCTAGAGGGGAAAAAATGTTTAAAGTCTTGCCACAGGGCTTCAAAGGGCCTCCCTACAGCTGATCAGTGTTAAAAGAAAACAAATGAGTAGACTGGTGCCTGCAAAAATACATGAGTAGATCAGTGCCTGCAAAAATAAATGGGTAGATCGGTACAGCTCTGCAAGTAGTTAAAAGCCTGGTAGACCAGTACCTCTGCTAAATCCTAAATAATTGTTACATAATCATCAAGCCACGCCCACAAAATAAGCCACACCCACAGAACCGGTAGTAAAAAAATTTAGAACCCACCCCTGCTGTGACTTCACATTGGGGAGTGCATTTTGGGGGATTGTATATGACCCCCCACACACACACATTCTTTCTTTCTTTCTCCCTTTAGAAAATGTAAGGTGAAACACACCTCTTTTACTAAGACGTAAAAACCTTCTACTAAGCTTTTCATTCTTTATTAAAGTTAACATTTGTTTTAATTTGGGTCTTTGCATTTTGACTGTTAGTATTTTAGTTGATATGAAGTCTTCCTTGGCTGTTCAAAATGAATTATAAAATAGACTTTATTTCTCTATTTAATTTACGTGCTCCCCATCTTGCCTTCAGGCAATTCTAGAAACCTTATAGCCAACAATATAAAACATTAAAAGATTAAGGTAATAAATATTAACACTGAAATTAACAAAGATGGCTTTGTTAAGGAAGGAGCAAGTTACAGATGGAGGTGGAATCTTCTCTCAGTCCATTAACCATCTCCAGAATGACACAGCCCCATTGGGACCCCACACCAATTGGCAGAATCAGATTTTGGAGCCCCTACAGAAGACCAAAAGCGTGGGTGGGGATCTCACCTCAAAAGGCACGAAAGAAATAGCCTACTTTATTTACCCTCATCTCAACAAAGTATAAGAGTGGCTGAAGAGTGACAGATGATAGATCAAGCTATCTGGGAACTTCTGGGAGTTGAAGTCTAGACATCTTAAAGTTGCCAAGTTTGAAACACATCGTAATGCATGGATGGATGGATGGATGGATGGATGGATGGATGGATGGATGGAGAAATGACTGAGAGACAGAGAGCTGTTATCAGTGCAATATTTCAGTGAGAGTTTGAAATGAACATATATTTTCCTTTCTGCCTCGCTCAGTTGTAGCTTAGTTTGTTAGTGTACTTCAGCCTCTTATATTCTTATATTAAAACCACTGTAGGGGCCCTGCAAAAGTGATCTCAACCGAATGATAGAAAACTCGAAATATAGCACGTAGATTAAGGAAAGGAACCTATTTCAGCAAGTAAATGCAGCTGGTTGACTTTAGATGGTACTTTAAAGCTAACTAGGGCTGCCCTTTGCCTGTTCTTCAATGGGAGACCTTGAGACCATGCAGATTAGATTGGTAAATAAAACAAGCTTTTTGGGAGAAAAAAACAGCAAATTAAAACTCTTAGTTTCAGTTTAAACCAAAAGTGCTAAAATGGGCTAACTTATAGAATGTGTCAGAAATCTGAGACCCTAAACCAGTGATGGCTAACCTTTTCCGCGCCGAGTGCCCAAAACAAACCCCCAAAATGCAATGCATGCACGATCCCACACATGCGCCCTATCCCCTCACATGTGCACATGGCCCCCTGCATGCACCCCGCCCCTGCGCATGAACGGTAGAGAACCAAAAAGCAGCTGGCTGGCGGAAGGTACGCAGGCATGCGCAGCAGAGTGAACTGGGGTGACAGCTCATGTGCCATCAGAGAGGGTGCTGCATGCCACTTCTGGCATGCATTCCATAGGTTCGCCATCATGGCCCTAAACCAGGGGTGAAATGCTCCCGGTTCGAACCGGATCATCCTATCCGGTAGCGAGGATGATGGGTGGTTCGGAGAACCAGTAGCAAAAATCCCTACCCCCCCCCCCCACCCCATATGCTCAGCTGAGGCACGTAATCATCAGAGGTTTTTTTTATTATTTTTAAAAGCATTTTTCTACAACCTCCGGCTGAAAAAATGCTTTTAAAAGATTTTTTAAAAAGCCTCTGATGATCCTGCAGCTCAGCTGGGATTGTCAGAAGCTTTTAAAAGCATTTTTTCTACAATCTCTTTGGCCAAAGGGGGAAAAAATGCTTTTAAAAGCCTCTGACGATCCCATCTGAGTTGCCTGATCATCAGAAGCTTTTAAAAGCATTTTTTACAACCTCTTCAGCCAAAGAGGTTGTAGAAAAAATGCTTTTAAAAGTAAAAAAAAAAAAGTTGGCCATGCCCACTCAGTCACATTACCCCCACCACCACCAAGCCACGTCCACAGAACCGGTAGTAACAAATTTTACATTTCACCCCTGGCCTAAACCATATAAAGGTCACTGCTGGAACTTTGCATTGGGCCCAGAAACAAATTGATCGGCAGAAGCAGCGCAGGTGTTTTTTGTATCCTCCCACAAATCAATTCCAGTAAGTAGCTTGTCCGTCTCTTCTGTTATCAACTTGAAGCACATTAAGGGCCAAGGATTTTGTTAACAGAGATTTGAGATAGGGAATAGATTTACATGGTGAGAAGTATAGAAAGAAGGCTTTGCAAGAATAGTAAATCTGAGAACCAAATGGTAACTTTTTGATGTGGCAAAATAGATCCACCCAGCCTTTTTATGAGCTGTCACTGAAGCTCATTACTTAATCTTGTTACATTAATAGTTGTGCGGATTGTCCAGGTCTTATGCTAGTAAATGGATTGGAACACAGTTTTAAAAACAGCAAAATAAAGAAAATCTATATTAAAGCAAGATCTAATTTACCCATTATACCGTGGCAGGTAAGCAGAGCAGAGTATGTAAAAGACTATATAGAGGGAAGTTTATTTCAGAAAATAACATTTCACATTTGCAAACTACTGTAAAGGGCTTTTAGATGCTAACAGGTGAGCCATTTAAACAGATTAGTTGAGCCATTTAACCATTGTTTAGAGACACTGCAATACATTGCACTGGATCTTTTTCCTGCCAATAGTCCCCATTAAGCCAGCTTGATATTTATCAGGGGACCAATTAAGTAGACACCACTGTATTATTATGGGAAAATGCTGTAAGCCTTTTCCAGTCTAAGTACTCCACAAAGAAATCTGTAGTATATATTTTATACAGGAGGAAAAGTTGGGCATCAAACTCCATTAAATAAAATTCTTTAAGAATGTTAGCTGAAAGTTGGCAAAATAGAATTCAAAATCTGGATTATAATAAATATAGTCTCGTTGCATATTACATGCCAAATAATTCAAATCATGGACTTTAATAATTTTTATTAACAATAATTTAGTAGGGGAAATTAGGCAGCCAGACAGATAGATATGATAGTGATAAATGAGAGAGAGAGAGAGAGAGATAGTTAGATGATAGATAGATAGATAGATAGATAGATAGATAGATAGATAGATAGATGGATGGATGGATGGATGGATAGATAGATCAATGACAGATGGATAGATAGATGATATATAATTTTTTGAATTAAAAACATAGATGATAATCAGCCTACTTTCATTTCAGCAGACTGCCTTTCAAGAATATGTATCTTATTAATTTGGTCAGAAAGATTTATGCTTTCAAGTTGTGAATAATAAGGTAGGTCCCAAAGGCAAATATTTTATCATTGATAGTGCCATTCAAAACCAATCATACAGAGTATGATTATGTTCCTCAATTGTCATTCTGTTATATTTTCATGCCTTTTGATGTCTTTTGAATAAATGGACTGTGTATTGTTCACTGTGACTACTATATTCTGGTCTTTGGCTGACCTCTCCTGGCATGTCCTACTGAGTTATGACCTCTTAGGTATCCATATAGAAGCACTGGTGACAACCAGGCCTATTTTTGATATAACCTCCAGTTCTGTTTCATTTTAGAGTTGATTTACTTTAAAAAAAAGTTTTATGTTAGCTGACAAGGGTCACTTGTGAAGGTTCAGAAATGTTGAAACAAATGGTGCATGTAGAATTCCAGGTTTATTTTTATCATGGTTCGACACAGTCAGCCAGATATTCAGATTGGGCTGGCATTTTTGTCCTTCCCAAGGATCTGGAATAGGAAGATATTGATGTTTTATGGGGTTAGAAGTATCATCACAGGATGGAAGCTGTTCTGAGTAAAGCTGCTTATAGTGATTTTTGTTAATGGTGTTCAAAGTGGTGCTCCAGTTGTTTTGGGATTGTTATTATTATTATTATGGTTCATCACAAAGTCAGCCAGATGTTAAGACTGGATTTGGCATTTTTATCAACCTATTGACTTCCTCCCAAGGACCTGGGATTCACAATCAACAATTTCCTTATACCCATTCTAAGCAGTTTCTCTCTCCTCTCTCCTGCTTTTTCTTACTAAAAATTAGTTTGCAGCTAATCACATTTTCTGAACACCAACTTTCAAACTCAAAAGAATTATATGCATAGAATATTTTAACTCTATCTAGGTACTACTTCGAGAGTTAAGGAAGAGCTTACCGAGATGAGTCACTTTCTTTGTCTCTTATTTCTGGTTGGAAGCTGGTTTTTTGCTGGCTCTGATAGGTACCTTCTGACCATATTTTCAATCCTCTTCTACAGTACATCCCAACCCCACTCTCTGCATTCATATATAATTATTTCATTGTTTTAAGAACAAATCTTGTTCATCTTCTTGTCTTCAGCATACTTCTTCAAATAGAGCTGAACAGTTCTCTATAGCAGTCCAAACACTGCCCAATTTGGTATTCATTTATCCTGTTATTCTTTACCCAATCCAACAATCAACTTCAATAGCCATTTGCTGTTCACATCAGCCTTACTTGCCATCTATCTTCACTGCCATAGATACCATCAATTTATTGTTAGAGAAGTATTAAAATCATACTCAGGCCTTGGAGAAGGAAAAAAGTGCCAAGTTCCCTGACACCTATCAAGGGATGTGGATTGAATAGTAATTTGAGGTTTTTTTTCATCTTTTGGTAGTCTGAGCAGCCTCTGGAAGCTTCAACTGGCTCAGAATCCAGTGGCAGAACATAGAATAACAAAGTTAGAAGGTAAGTTGGAGGTCATCCAGTCCAATCCCCTGCTCATCAAGCAGGAGGCCCTATACCCGTGATGGCAAACCTATGGCATGTGTGCCAGAAGTGGCACGCAGTGCCCTCACTGATGGCACACAAGCCGTTGTCCAGTTCAGCTCCACTACTCATGTGCACATGCCCCCACCAGCCAGCTGCTCTTCAGGTCTCTGCTGCACATACAAGGGGGGCAGGGCGTGTGGCATCCGTGCACACGTGCGGGAGCTGCACGTGCATGCGGGCATGCACACACATGCAGGGCTACATGTGGGGGGATTCGTGCGCATGTGTGGAGTGTGGGGTGCGTGCACACGGGACATGGAGACCGCACACCAGGGTGAAATGTTCCCAGTTTGGACCAGATCGCCTGATCCGGTAGCGATGGCAGCGGATGGTTCAGAGAACCAGTAGCAAAAATCCCTGCCCTTCTCCCCATGCCCAGCTGAGCCATGCAATCATCAGAGGCTTTTTTTTAAATTTACTTTTAAAAGAATTTTTTCTTCAGCACCCACAACTTCTGAAGGCAAGCCATTCCACTGGTTGATTGTTCTCACCATTTTCTCCTTAGTTGTAGGTTGCTTCTCTCCTTGATTAGTTTCCATCCATTGCTTCTTGTCCTGTCTTCTGGTGCTTTGGAAAATAGGCTGACACCCCCCCCCCTTTCTTTGTGGCAACCCCTCAAATACTGGAACACTGCAATGTGTGGACAGTGGTGGGATGTCTCCCCATCTAACATACCATTTTTTTGAGCTGCACTGGTGGCCAGTTTGCTTATAGATGCATTGTGGTCCAATATCTTCCACAAGACATCTTTTACTTCTGTCCTTTCCTGCCCATGCCTATAATCAATGGTGGGATTCAGTCAGTTCACACCACTTCAGGAGAACCGGTTGTTAACTTTCTGAGCAGTTTGGCAAACTGGTTGTTGGAAGAAATCACTAGGGCAGAGAACCGGTTGTTAGATTATTTGAATCCCACCACTGCCAATGATCCTTTGGGATAATCAGCTTTTGGCCCCTGACTAAGAATTCTCCCTCTCATCTCCTCTTTGCTACTATGTTGGAGAAGAAATTGGAACTTTAGACTAATTCATATGGTACTAATTTGATTGAATATTACAAGTGAAAGAGAATAGAAAGAATTAGAGTTAATGTGGCTGGTATCAGTCATGTTGTTTAAGTTATAAGGAACTGTCTCATGCCAGTCAGACAAATCTAGGGTCATTCTCTGATCTTTCTAATTACAGGAAGTCCTTGACTTACAACCATTTGTTTAGCGGCCATTCAAAATTAAACGGCACTAAAAAGTGACTTATGACTGTTTTTCACACTTATGCCAGTTGAAGCATCCCCATAATCATGTGATCAAAATTCAGACGCTTGACAACCGGCATGTATTTATGATGGCTGCAGTGTCCCAGGTCCATGTGATCAGCTTTTGTGACTTCTAATGAAGTAGTCAAGGGGGAAGCCAGATTCACTTTACAACCATGCTACTAATTTAACAACTGCAATGATTCACTTAACAACTGTGGCAAGAAAGGGGCAAAGCTCACTTAACAACTGTCTCACTTAGCAGTGGAAATTTCGAGCTCAATTGCGGTCATAAATTGAGGACTACCTACCGTGTTTCCCCAAAAATAAGACCCTGTGTTATATTTTTTGAACCCTGATATAAGCGCTTGGCCTTATTGCCATGCGCTCAAAAGCCCGATTGGGCTTATTCTCAGGGGATGTCTTATTTTGGGGGAAACAGGATCTACTGATTCTTTAGATTAGTCTTCCGTTTCTCATCACCATAGTCATTGATGAAGATGCTGAGATTTGAAGTGCTTAACTTGACAATCCTGTTTTAGAGCCATTTAGTGCTCTGTTATTTTAACAGACGTTCTATCATCCTCTTTTTTATGCAAAGGAGCAAGTAATTTTCTAGTGTATCCCTCCACACAATGTCCATGTACTACCATGTATACTTTGTGGTAATATGCAAAATATTCTGATATTATATTAATAGGCTACTAATGTAACACTTGCAGGGAAAGTTTAACTTTTAAAACTTTTAACAAATACACTAAGAAGCCTCAAAACCTTTTTGTTCATCATAGTGTCTGATCTGCAGTCCAAAGAGACCTTTGCGTTTGGGACATTATGGTTACCTGTGTGAAGGTTATACTTTGGCAAACCCTCAGAGAATTGCACATTAGCTAAACATCTGTCCTTAAATACTAATGATCGTGACCTCGTGTTATTAAACTGAATGGCAGAAATCAAGAAATAGAGAAAGCAGCCTCCCCGAAAAAAGGATAAATCCCTACTATCACAGGGTGAAGATGTTGACATGTGACTGTAGAATCACTGGAGCTTCTGGCATCTTCACAAGAGCCTGCTGATCTAAGCACCCAGGCAAGTACTCAGCAGGACAGACAGTCCCACAGATAATTGGAGCCCCTAAGATATTTTTTAAAGGACAACATCATTACAGTAAATTGTGCCCAGCAGGCATCTAGTAGCCAGTGCAAATCTTTGTGTGTTATCATCTCAAGCTTATCGTGTTGTACAGTCCGCTGGTCAGCAGCCATCCATTTGGCACCAGTTGCAATTTCTGGATACTTTTCAAGAGTTGTAACCAAGGTGTAGATGACAGTTATTAAGTGTGACTGATTTAGGAAATCAATTGACTTTGGCATCATGGCCATGTATTTTTTGTCACAGTCTGCAAAGCCAATGATAGTCAAGTTGTTAAGGAATATTCCTAGCATACAAACCTGCTCTCTGTGGCATTGTACAATTCCATTCACAATCTTAACCTCAATCCCAGACTCCAGTGGGGGTTTTTTAATACTCTTTTGTCTGATTAAATTTCATCTTGTTTTCCATCACATCCAGCCTATTTACTGAGCTTTTGCTGTTTTCAAGAGTACCTAATATTTCCTTGCACTAGAAAATAGACAGCAATACCGTTGCATGATATTAACACCCAACCAAAGCTCTAAATGACCTTTTTCCAATGTAGATGTGAAACAGTTTTACGAACAACACAGAGTCTCTCTAGTCTAGTACATCATGGGCCCATGATTTATGTGTCAAAAAATCTTCTGCCAGGGAACTATCTAGCAGTGGTATCAAAACTATCTATTGGAGTTGTTACAAATTTTATTAGTTCATCATAATATAAAATACAAAGAAAAATGGAAATAATGGGAAAGAGGAAAAAATGTAGGGTAAATGAGGAAAGAAAAAGAAAAGCATTGACTTCCAACTCTTTTTAGCACAGTAGAATAAGGTAACATATAACCTCAACTTTTTACTTTTATATAGTAGTATATACCAGCCATTTCTATAATAATAAACCTATCTAATCAGCAAAAAAACCAAAAAACAACCCAGTGTTTCATTTTTTCCCACCACAAGTACAAAGTCCAGAAGTGGTTTCCAAGTCAAAACAAAGTTAGTTGTGTTCCTTTCCTTATTTAAAGCAGTCAATCTCTGCTAACTCCATCAGCTTTTGCAATCAGTCATCCATTGTGGGGGTCAAAACTGCCTCCCACATGGCCCAGCTACCTGCCTGCCTGGTAAGCCTTTCTTTGCTTCTTTGCTGGCATGAGTGGCTTGCCGCTGCTGCCTCTTTGCCGGTGTGAATGGCCTGTTAGGGCTCCCCTTAGGGCTCCCTTTTTGTGTTACAGGCTGAAATGGCGGGTCCCTGGGCCCGATCCAGCCCTCCCAGGCCCCATTTCCCATGGCTTTATTGTACTTACTTTTCAAAGAGCTGCAGAAGATGCTGACCCAAATGGCAGAGAAGCCAAAGTCTTTTATTCAGAAGTTGGTGAAGCTGTAAAGACGTGAGATATAAGGAAACAGCTTTCCCCATCTGAATAAAAGACTTTGGCTTCTCTGTCATGAGGGCCTGCAGGCTTAGTTTGGATCCAGTCTGGTCAGGCTTAGTTTGGGCCCAGTCTGCTTCCTGCTGACTAACTAGTTCAGGGATTGGGGCATGGCAGCCAATCAACAAGGGGCTTGCAGTTCAGCCCAATGAGACAAAGGAAACAAGCTGCTCATTGATTGGCTGCTGTTGCTACCTCAATCCATGAAGCTGGCCCCAAGCAAAAGCCTTTTACTCAGAAGTTGGTGAAAATGATTTCCTTAGATTTCACATTCTTACAGCTTTGCCATCATCTGAATAAAACACTTTGGCTTCTCTGCCAGTGGGTCAGCCTCTTCTGGACCTCTAGGGATCTTCAAAAAGTAAGTAATCCATGGGAAATGGGTTGGGGAGGAGTAAGTGGAATTGGAGATCCTAGCTGTGGAGACCCAGCGGGGCAGGATGGGGTGGGGGAAGCAATTGTGGGGACTCCAGGGAGCATGAGGTATCTCATTGGATTGGGGGAGGCCTTGGATGGTCTTCATCCAGCACTAGGCCCCACATGCTGTTCCCCAGCCTGAGATACCTCATGTGCATTTAAAGACCTGCACATTTGATTAACAAATGCATTGGGGAAAGCAGGGAGTGATCACGTTCATTTAACATGATTCAATCAAACAAATCCCCAAGTTATAAATGTAATTGGCAGGCTCTATTACATTTGTAACTGGAGGATTACTTGTATAATGAGAGTGAGGGAGAGTCTCAGGGAAGTCCTGATTTAGCACCACACAAGTCCCATGCCACGCCCACCCTGGCCATGCCCACCCGGTCACATACCCACCCAGCCACGCCTACGCAGCCGGTCATTAGGGCAGAGAACCGATTGTTAAATTTTTTGAATCCCACCACTGGTCTTAACAGAGAAGATGCCAAACATGTGGAAAAACAATTGCTGCCCTAATCTGTGCAGACTCAAGGGGAAGAGAGGCATAAGCTTTCTTCCCTGTATCTACTACTGTGGAGCAGCTATAGTCCTGGAAAGAGGGCCCCATTTCACATCTGTCTGTTTTATCTTGAGAGTTTCCACTCTCTTTCTAGTCACTTCATTGCTTCAGTTCCCCAGGAAGTAAGGGGTTAATTGAACTCTGCTACTGAGAGAGACAATACATAGGAAAAGTACAGGTTGTCCTCAACTTGCAACCACAATTTTTCTGCTGTTAATTGAGACGGTTGTTAAGCAAGTTTTGCCCCATGTTACAATCTTTCTCGCCACGGTTAAGTGAATCACTGCAGTTGATAAGCTAGTAACCCGGTTGTTAAATGAATCTGGCTTCCCCATTGACTTTGCTTATCAGAAGATCACAAAAGGGGATCACATGACCTTGGGACAGAGAAACAGTCATAAATATGAACCAGTTGCCAAGCATCTGAATTTTTTTAAAGGACAACTTTTGTAAAGAATAACTGTGAAGAACAGTCATACGTCACATTTTTCAGTGCTGTTGTAACTTTGAACTAAATGAATTGTTGTACTGTAGGTTGAGGACTACCTGTATGGCAGCCATCAAAGCTATTTCTATATTTCCCAGATCTACCAGAACTCAGATGAAGCTTCTGGTCAGTGAGATGAAGTTCCTAGAATGAAGCCATCTCTCCATCCTCATGCTATGCATCCTTGAATATTCTAGGGAACAGATCAGAAAGTGGTTGATTCTTCCTCCTCCTTCAGACAGGTTTTTTGTAATACCCTGTTTCCCCAAAAATAAGACCCAACCAGAAAATAAGTCCTAGCATGATTTTTCAGAATGGTCGTAATATAAGCCCTACCCCCAAAATAAGCCCTAGTTAAGATTGTCAGCCAGATGAATGCATTTAGTACCGTATTTCCCCCAAAACAAGACCTAACCAGAAAATAAGGCCTAATGCATCTTTTGGACCAAACATTAATATAAGACCTGGTCTTATTTTTGGAAAACATGGTATGTGCCAACTCAGAGTTTTCATCCAGCATTCAATTCTTGTAATAGAGGTTTAAACAGCAACAGGTATATGGAAATAGAACATCAAAGCTGAAATGTCCATTATTTTGGTCATTTAGAAATCTTTAGTTTAATGGCAACTTGAACAGAAAAGACCTGCCTTTTGATCAGTAGATAGTTGGAGTGCTCTGAATAAAATATATCTTGCTTCAGCAAAGCATTTAATGAAGGAGCCCACTTCTGATTAACAAGCAAATTAAATGTGGTCTGGATAATATGGCAATTAATTGGGCTCACAGGAAGCTACAGGACTGGAACTAAAGAGAACAGAAGTGGATTAATGGGTTTAAGTTATAGGAAGGCAGGTCCCAAATAAATACATAAATGTTAGAGGGGAAATGCCTAACAATAGGAGTGTAGAGCAGTAGAGCCAATTACCAGCAAGTAACCAATAAGAAGTAATACAGGTAGTTCTTGACTTATGACCACAATTGGGCCCAAAATTTCTGTTGCTAAGCAAGATGGTTGTTAAGTAAATTTTGACACATAGGATGATCTTTCTTGCCACAATTGTTAAGTGAATCACTGAAGTTGCTAAGAGAGTCACACGGTTGTTAAGTGAATCTGGATTCCCCATTAACTTTGCTTGTCAGAAAGTTGCAAAGGATGACCACACTTGACCCCGGGATACTGCAACCGTCATAAATATGAACCAGTTGCCAAGCTTCTGAGTGTGGATCACGTGACTACGGGGATGCTGCAAATGGTTGTAAGTGTGAAAAATTGTCATAAGTCCCGTTTTCCAGTGCCATTGTAGCTTTGAATGGTCACTAAATTAACTCTTGTAAGTCAGGGATTACCTGCCCTGTTCCAGTTTACTATTTTAAGATGTAGCTTGAAGGGTTCCATTGAAAACTGTCATGAAATGGCAGACAAAAAGATTAAGAGCAAAACTCTTCCAATTCATTTATATTTGCTAGCACAAACTCTGAGTTGGCGATATGTTGTGATATGCTGCTGTATCTACTCAGTAATCATGCCACAAACAACCTAAACTCTAAAATTTCTAAATCATTCCGCGACACATTTAAACTATAAAACCACTTTACAATTAAGGGTATTGCTATTTTTAATTTCACAAGCAAGCTGATATGCATCAGATGAAGAATCAAGCAATTTGGCCCCCCAAAAAATTAGTTTTCAGTCTCTATTTTCCTTTCCAGAAATACTAAGGACAAAACCCAACTTACGTTTCTTCCCCCAATAAACTACACACACACACACACACACACACACACACACACACACACTCCAAGAAAAATCCAACAACAAAAGTTTGCAAACTTGAGATGTTTTTCCTTCTGCATATTTTTTTCTGTCTTTCTTTTTACTGTGAATAGTTGCTTTTATAACCACTAAAGGCGAGAATAAAAGATAAAGTGTCTCACATCAAACCCAAATCATCTGCAAGCCTTCGTTAAGTCGTCATTGAAGACTTAGCGTATGATCCCAAGCTGCTCAGACAAAACCAGTCTGCTCAGAAACGGCATCTTGTCACCTTTTTTCCATATTGTGAAATTGAAATTGGTGAAATGAGTATCTACCATTCGCTGGTGAAGTGTAATTCAGTTCTTTGCCTGGGATCCAAAACTCCAATTAGAATCCACTGACCCCGATTCCTTTTGTACTGCTCTGACCCTTTAGTTCATGGTCTTACCTCCCTTTATGCTTCTACGATTCTGCAAATGCTACAGATCCCGGAGACAGAAGACCTTCATTATTGTCATGGCACCAGGACTGAATGTTCTACCAGTGCAGTGTCCTAATTCAGTCTTCCCAACCTGATGAGTCTTCCAAACCTGAGAAATGAAGGTGGTCGTGTTGGCTAAATATTTGCAAAACAGTGCCTGATACCATATGTCCAGCATCAAGGGTAGGGCAAGTTGAAAGTTGGGTGAAAGGCTAAATATACAGGTAGACTTACAGCAGTTCATTTAGTGACCATTTGAGATTACAACAGCATTGAAAAAAGGGATTTAGGACTATATTTCATACTTACGACCATTGCAGCAACCACATAGTCATGTGATTAAAATTCAGATGCTTGGCAACTGATTCATTTTTATCAACATTGTAGTGTCCCAGGATCACGTGATCATCTCTTGTGACCTTCTGAGAAGCAAAGTGTCAGGCCTGGAAGCCATCTTTTTCATTGGATCTTCAGGCCTGCCACATTTACTACTGTGGGAAACTGGGAGGGGGGATTGAATGAAACCAGGGTGATCTATAGTCATAATAATATTCCTTTCTCAAAAAGTCAAGGACAACTTGCCCTGCACCTGGATGGCTGGAACTGGGAGGCATCTCCAGTTGGGATGGTGCTTTGATTGGACCATGTGATGGACATGTGGGTGTTGGGAAGGGACTTGAACTTTCCTTTGGGTGGGGAAAACCTGGAAGCTTTCAGATTCGGGTTTTCCCAGATGTGCCAATATGACATCTCTAATAAAATGTAACTTTGAGGAAACTCAAGCCTCGGAGTTTTCTTTCATTGGGGGTGTTACTTTGAACCCTGACATTAACCCGAATCTCTAAAATAATTCACCAGCTCCCCGATCCCAGGGTGCTGTCCAGGGTCCTGAGCCCGAACACTGACCCAAAACTGGGTGGCAAGAAGACTCAGGAAAGATTGTGGGGGGGGGGGGGAGGGAAATGACACAAAGTCAATTTCTGAAGGCAAATTTACAAACTTCAATTCTCAAGGCAGATTCACTTAACAACCATGTTACTAACTTAACAACAGCAGTGATTTACCTAACAATGCAGCAAGAAAAGTCTTAAAATGGGACAGAACTCAACTGTTTCACTTAGCAACAAAAATTTTGGGCTCAGTTGTGGTCGTAAATTGAGAACTACCACATTGTTGTCTGCATATGCACAAAGCCTTCTGCGCATGCGCAGAGGCTTAAAATGTCACAAAAAGTGATGTCATGATGTCCGCATGGGTGGGCGGAGCCTCCCTCAGCCACCGCTACCGGTTTGCCCAAGCCAGATAGAACTGGCTGGATTTCACCCCTGCCTTAACTATGGTTATATAGACAACTTGTGTATCACTTCCACTGGCTTGCCTAAATAAATTACAAGAACCCTGTACACTATTTATGGTACTGTCCTATATGGTTCATGCAAAGGAATTCCAAGAACAGAAGTATATTTATCTTTTCCCCCTTTTCATGTTTGAGAGCTCAGGAAAAAGTCTGAACAGGATGGTAGATAATTGATTTAAATGCTTTTTCTCCATAAAATTGATCTCACTCCCCTCATGCAATCTTTGTAATCCAGGCTATATATTTTTCAAACAAGCAAACAAACAAAAAGTCCTTGATTGTGTGTCTGTGAAACAATTTATCTCCAAATTACTCATTAATTGAGAAAAGTGCTGTATTTTGATGAAGAGGGTTTGATTTGTAAACTAGATAGATTAATCAGATTAACCAGAGCTAGAGCAGATTTATATTTGTTTATTTTAAAAAGTTGAATATTTCTTTAATCCTGGTAGTAGGTCAGCAATTCCTGTGGACTTGAGTCATCTGGACATCAATATCTGTTTACCTGGAAGATCTGAAACATGTTGACTGTTTTCCCAATAGCACCTTATAAATACTCAGCCTGTGCTCATTATTGGTATTTTGGCACAGTTATGGTTGGATGATTGTAAAAGTAGCAATACATAGCTAGGGGGAAAAGGACCTATAAACTACATACTCATCATTTAAAAAAAGATTCTAAGTAATCGAGTGATTGTTTGGCATTAGATTTATACATTTGGACTGCAAAACAGCCAAAATTTGATCTATCATCTATCCATTTATCTTTCTATTCACCTATTCATTTAGACATCTAGCCATTCAGCTATCCATCCATCCACTTACTAACCTATCAACTCTTTATTTTCTACCTCTTTGAACAGAGGAGCTCCAATTAGCATAAAATAAATCAGCTGAATGGATGTTATGCTCATTTTGTAGAAGTATAAAGTTGGGGCTATTTAGACCCTTTGCTCATATAGAAATCGAATGTGAAGTATCCTCAACAGATGTCTGTCCAGCATCTGCTGGAATACATTGAACTGAAGGAGAATTCATCATCTGAGACCTTGTACTCATTTTACTATGCATAATAATAAAATATGCCTATTGATATAATTTATCCTTTTTGCTTTATCTTTTTCTATAATCTTTCTTTATTGAGAAGACACTGAGATGCCTTCTTGAATTATTTCCATTCCATGGCACTTTCTTCCAGCATTCACCCATAATTCAGTCCTATCTCCTTTCTATATTAATATGCACTTTAAACACACTCTCACACACATGCACAAAGACTGATTTGAATTTAAATATGATTTTAAAGTATTTATATTCAAAGACGGCATTTCTAAACACATTTGTGCTAAAAATACACATTTTTAAGAGAACTGCGATATGCATTTTCAAATAGGATACTTTGGAAAGGGAGAAAGCTACAGATATTGCAAAAATTATAAGAAAAGCCCTATTGATATGGGAAAACATGGTTCATTTTTGAGCCAAGCAGTTTAAATGGTCATGAGAATATGGCGCTTGCAAAAATACAAATAATTACCCATCTGAAATAATGATAGAAGCTGGGTTTGCCAGAAAGGATCTAGGAATTTGTAAGGGATAGAAGACCTGGGATCATCACAATTTAATCTGAAATGTTAATTAGAGAAAAATTTAGCTAAGAGTCTGCTTTGATTCTCTGCTGCTTCTGTGTTTTGATTTATCATCAGTAGAGAAGTTAAATGTGGAGTTGTCCTACAACGACATCAGCCATCAAATATATGTTTCCATTCAGCAACCAGCACAAAGCCAGACTTCTATTCGGCTCCCAGCTGTTGAGCATTATGTTCCAAATCAGACAACTTTTGAAAGACTGACCAACCACCACTTCCCAAGTTTAAAGATAAATTACCTGCTTCTGATAGGTAAATTAATAAATTATGCACATTTTGGACTCTCTCTTTTTCAAGAGGCAACTGGACTTTCTTATTTTTCTTTGAAGACGTTTTGCTTCTCATCCAAGAAACTTCTTCAGCTCTGATTGGATCAGGGGCAGGTTTCAAAACTGGTCGCTACTGTTTCACTCGTGGGTGTGTGCGTGCATTTGCAGAAGCGTCCGAGCCGGTGGGCGGAGTCTCCTGCCACCGCTGCTACCGGTTTGCCCGATCTAGGGCAAACCGGTTGCAACCCAGCATTAGACTGGATGGTGGAAAATTGAAGGATTTATTTTCCTTGCAGACAGCTGGTCATTTCCATCATTTTAGAGAGTCTTTGAGGCCACTTGGACATTTCTCTAGGTCCTCAGGGTCACTTGAGTAGTGCAAATGGGTGTGAAGCCTTCTTGGAACTGCTGAAAGGACTGTGTTGTGTAGCTGTGCTTTCTGCAGGATGTTTTCTGCCTTGTGTCCGTTCACTGTTGAACACAGGTGCTGCTCAGTTATCTGTGTTAATTACTAAACAAAGGGCACTCCAGCTTAGTTTGTCAGCAAGAGGGGGAAAAAATAATGCAGATGGAAATCATAAAATAGAGCAGGTTGAAAGAGCTTCTCAGAGGATGGATCTAATTATTCACATGATCAGTTGATCTGGGCTGGTGAGGAACACACTTGAACGATTAAAAGTTGCTTTAGATTATCATCTATCTACCTATCTATCATCTGTCTGTCTATCTGTCTGTCTGTCTGTCTGTCTATCTATCTATCTATCTATTTATCTACCTATCATCTATCTATATATCTACTTTTCTATCTATCTATCATCTATCTATCTATCTATCTACTTTTCTATCTATCTATCTATCTATCTATCTATCTATCTATCTATCTATCTATCTATTTTTTGTATCTCTAGACCAACCATCTACCTCAAAGAAGGACTTTTCAAAATGGAAAGTAACAAGAATTGGTCTGTCTCTGTATAAGAGACAGATTTGTATAAATAGATAAACACTAAATTTAAACAGTTTCCCCTCCCAAACACATGAACAGAACACATTATAAAAACACACAAACATCCTTCATAATGCTCCCTTATCAATCAAGAAAGTTTCATTCTCTCTTAAGCCAAGGTCAGTTTCTGATGACTTCATAGATAAATCCCTACAGGCTACAATACAAAGGAAGAGTCCCATTCCTTCCTTCCCCATTGTTTTTTTTTTCTCACTTCCTGGTCTAACTTGGCATTTCCTATAGTCTACCACCACATATTAACCCAGTCAGACTGGGTTTAGCATTTTCAGCTTTCATTTAACTTTTATTTAGACACCAAAAATAGATTAGCAGTGGTGAGCCTCCTTACACAAAAGCACATCTCTGGATTCCTAGGGTTTGTGACAATGTCCTTTTCCCTGCTCTTTTCAAGAGTCAGGATTTTGGAGAAGGAAGAACCATCTCAAGATCATTGTTCCCACTGGGCACAATCACCACAAAAGGCAATGCTGCACAGTACAATTGCATAGGTTTATTGAATCCAAGCACGACCCTTTAGTACATTTCCAGCACAACTAATTAGAGGTGCACATAGCAGATCGACATAGGTTTTCCAACTAATGCAAACAGAGAGATTATCTAAATTAGTAGTCAGTTGCCAAAAGTTGTCTTGCCACTCTTTGATTCCAAAAAGATTCACAGTGTGAAAAAACGTACGAGAAGAAGCTAGCAAAAAAACAAGATTAAAATAGTGTGTTATATCCGAAGCAAAACAACTAGATTTGTGTGTGTGTGTGTGTGTGTGTGTGTGTGTGTGTGTGTGTGTGTAGCATATGTATATGTATGTGCAAATAGGTGTATGGATATTTATTTATTTTTCTTTTGAGAGCAGGTATCAGAATTTTATTTTTTAATGTCCCTTGGACTACAAGGTGATCAAACCGGTTAGTCCTAGAAGAGTCAACCCTGACTGCTCTTTAGAAGGCCAGATCCTGAAGATGAAACTCAAATACTTTGGCCATCTAATGAGAAGGAAGGACTCACTGGAGAAGAGCCTAATGCTGAGAAAGATTGAGGGCAAAAGAAGAAGGAGACAACAGAGAATGAGGTGGTTGGATGGAGTCACTGAAGCAGTAGGCGTGAGTTTAAATGGATTCCAGAGGATGGTAGAGGACAGGAAGGCCAGGAAGAATGTTGTCCATGGGGTCATGATGGGTCAGACACGACTTCGCAACTAACAACAACAACAACAACAAAGGGTGTTCACAGAAAAAAAAGTGACAATAAAGATCCTAAAAGCATTGGATTCTAACTAGTTGGTTTTCATCATGTCCAGCCATGGAATGCTCTTACAATTTTAGAAAATTAAGTTGGGTAGAGGTCTAGCTGTTCTTGAGCAGTTCTTGATGTTGGAAGTTTGTGTCCTGACATTTCGTGCTTTTGACCATCAGTCATACTTTAATCTTTTGCTTGGTGCTTTGACAGATCATTTTTTTCTGCCTGCCCTAGGATGCTGAAATATTTCCATGGACTTGTGCACTCAATAGGTGCATTTCCTTAGACTACCTGTTCATCGTGCAGTTCATTAAGCCCATTATTCATATTGCTGATCAGAAATGGTCATTTGTTGGACAAGCATATAAAACAGTTCCGTTCCATTCCAACCTGAATTCTCTGTGGTCCAGACACTCCTTGCTTCTATATATTCAAAAGAACCTTTCAACAAAGTTGAGACAAATTATTTTTCAAAAGCCCATTTTTGGAATGCAAAATACACACTTTCTTCAGGATAGGAAGTTCTGCATCAATACCCAAGGATTTGGAGGGATGTATTTGGCCCTTGAGATTCAGGGGAAGCATTCCTTCAGCTGTGTCCTGTTCCTGGTTTGGTCATTACCAGCAGTGTAAGCCAGTTTTAGATCTTTCTAGATCTTCCTACCTCAAATTTTCCTCTAAGCAGGTAGTTTTCTTTTGAAGATACCTAAGTGGCACAGTTGTTGTTATTGTCATACTCCCAAAACATACACATTCATAACTATGATTATTGCAGCCCGATTCAGTACAAAGGAAACATAGAACGGAGTTCCACCTAGTAGTGAATTTGCTATAATTGCACAGAATTCTACTTACAAAGGTCAAAGCATCCAATATTACCCAACCTTTTCTTTCTCATTACAGTTTTATTGTAACCCCTTAAAGCCTCTTCTGGGAATTGGGAAAGTATTGGATGAAGATGACACATATTACAAAAGGATTCAATAGACAGATAGTATTAGAGGGCAAAACTGGATGATCAGCTCTATCTAACTATAGATACTTACCTGGTAATGCAAAACTACTATTTGATATAGCCTATTGTTCATTAGGTCAAAACAAAAACAAAAAACAAATCCACATCCCTGCTTTAAATTAAAAACACTCATCTTGTTTAGTAGAGCACTCATGGCATATCTATCTGGTTTTAGCATAAGTGTCCTTCTTTGTTCTCGTTAATTGAAAACAATTCTCAATCACCCTCCTGTGTTTAAAACTCCAGGATTAAGATACTTTTTCCGCCACTCTATCAGGGGTTTAAAGACATATAAACAACATCATTGTTTGAAGAGTTGACAAATAAATTCAGGCTCCCCGGGATACTCTTGTTTAGGATTTTCTCAATTAGGCATTTTATTTGATCTTAGGGTCTGGGTGAGCCACAATTCTTTAGAATTGAAGACGAGATTAATGGACCAGATTCAAATGGCTAATTCATCTCCTGGGTTTTGTTCATTGCTTCTCTTTGCTAATTTAATAGCGCTACAGCCCAAGTCAAATAAATCAAAATGCGAATTAGGCTTAGAGCACTCCATCTTCAGGAGAAAAAAAAAGTTACTTATCCTTTTCAAATAACATTGCATAAAACAAAGTCCAGTCTAAGCACTAGATTTTATAGAAAAGATTTTTATCAGGATATCCACCTCAATTTGCAAGATTATTATTCTTTCTTCTTCTTCTTCTTCTTTTTTGGCACAAGAGAACGTTATGAAACGGACAGGATTTCAAAGAGCAAAAACAGATATTTCAATAGGATTTGGGAGGATAGGTCCCAGGGACATATCCCAGAGAAGCTGATGCAAAGTAGGGCACACATAAAAGAGCAAGCAGGTTTTTCTTAATGGCTTCACTAGAATCTGAAATTAAGCACAGCAGGTAAGAAGACACTGCAGGGAGTTTAAAAGGTATCACACATCTGTATGCTAACAAAGTTTGTAAGAGACCTCACACTGTTTGTATTGACAAGGGGGAATTGTGTATATTGTGCTGTTTTTTATGTTGACCCACTCTCCAGAAAATGCAAAGGGTACTCCTATCAACTTCACATGGCTCTCTAGCAGCAACTTTCTCCTATTAGCTTTGCTGAAAGAAGCGTGAACTATTTCTCTTCTACTTTTTCTCAGATATTCTGGATAAATGTAAATTTAGCCCTTCTCGGGCCTTGCGCTATGACTAGCTTTGGGGAGCAAGTTTGGGGGGTAACTATTGATAGGTTGACATGAATATTTATTTCATATTGACATTTCATGGTGGTTCTCAGGCATTCCAGGTCATGGTTGTCCCAAAGGTGCTTTTTGATGAGGCAACTGGACTTTCTGGTTTTTCTTGGAAGACATTTCGCTCTGCGCTGAAGAAGCTTCTCGGATAAGAAGAGAAACATCTTCCAAAAAAACCCAGAAAGTCCAGTTGCCTCTTCAAAAAGTACCTTTGGGACTTCCATGTCAACAGTTCATATCAATATTTTATGTCGACATTGTATGGTAACATAAAATGCAAATTCAGATTTTTTTTTTTACTTCCCACTCCATCTATGAAAGTAGGGTAGTAGTAGTAGAAACTATGAAGTTTTCAAGTGGAAACTATGGAGTTCCCTAGTAGGATTTCCTTTCATTCAATACTACTCCATCTGATCTGCCAAGCTTTTTGAGATAAGCCAAGGTCATCTGGTTTTTTTAGAATATTTCTATTCTATTTGTATTCGCTGTTTATGAAGAATCCATTGTCATGTCATCATAACCTAGCATCCTCTTCCTCCTGTTATTATTTCCAGAGTTTAATTGTTGTTTTTTAAAATATCCCAACTGGTGATATGACTGATCTGGTCATTCCAAAGCTATATTATGCTGGTCCTTACCTCAGTATGTCTATGTGTCAATGTTATCCTTAACACTCCTGATCTTAATTGATCAGGAAAGTATAAAACGGGTTTCTACCTGATCCTTGATAAAGCTGAATGGAGACAAAAGCCCCCTTTAGATCTTCCCCCTATTGCAAAGTTTGATGGTGGAACTAGCAAAGACGCTATCATGCCCTAAGTAAGTTGGAATTCTCTTTTCAGGCAGTAAGTAAATTACGTTGGATATTTTGAGCTCCTGTGTCTTTAACTGAACATTTCCTGGGTATTTAGTACACTGCATTTTTCTCAGAAATTAATGATAAATAGCCTATTATTTGCCTTCTTTAGTTGTCTCTCTTAATTGCTCCAAAATCACTTTACTATTTCCCTGGGGTGGGTTTATTACTTCTTTCTTTCCACTCTTTTTTAAAAAAAACAAAATAAGAAACATGGAAGCCTCTTCCCATAAAAATGGTGAAAAAGATGAAAAAGACAAATTATGAATAAATAAAATGTATCAGTGCAAACTTCGTTAAAGTTGTGGGCTATATGTTTATTTTCCTTTGCTAAATGTGGATTTAATTTGTGAGTGTAGGAGAATGGTCATTACGAAGCATGTTGGTTAAATTGTCTTATCTAAAGCCAATGCTTCATGAATTAAATTTAATTGCTCCTTTTCTCACCCACTTTTTACATCTTTTAAATCTTTAAACCATATTCACCTTAAAACATATTCACCTTAGCCCTTTTTCTGTGTGACCGCAGGATGCTGTTCCAAGACTAGTATTACCCTTAGATAATTAGCTGCACAAAGCTGGAGAATAAGCTTGTTTCTACAAATAGTAATAAATAGAAAACTAGGTGATAAGCTTTAAAATATCAAGAAAAAAGGAGAATGCATGTCCCAACATCACCTAAATACAATATTGTAAGGACAGGCTTCCATTTTTGCAAAGGGCATTTCCCTTCTTATCCACTGTAGACCCTTGAGCTGGCAGATAAGGGGGCAGAAGGAGCTCTGGGTCCAATTCCGTGGATGAAAGATCATCTCTGGATTCAAAACTAATCACAGCAGCAGCAAGGGTAACCTTGATAGGTGGCAAAAAATATTAAGATTCACCACTTGTGCTAAGAAATGCCAGGCTCCACCAAAACAATTTGATGACTTCAACAGGAGCCTTCTCAGATACTTGAACAAACACAACTACAACCCGTCTCTTTATTTTTAATTCAGGGAGAATAGCTTCTGAGCAAATGAGAAAATTAGATCAGAATTTATATCCTGCCAGATTCCACATCTGTCATGTTTTCTTGCAATGCTGCCCTCTGTAAAAGAGCCATCTTGGAGGTCATCTCGACTCATCAAAAGCCTCTACTGAGAATGGGTGCTGGTGTGACTCTCTGCATTCCTGCTGCAATTCTGATACATCTTCCTGTTAGCTGAGAGTTCCCAGCTATTAACTCAACCTTGACTCTACTGCTCCAAAACTTTCTTAAACCTGAATTTAAAACTATTTTAATTGTTGCAGCTGAGGACCTTTTCTTGGCATCTAAATTATTCTTGCCTTTTATCTGCTTTTTTTGTTTAATTCTCTTGAATGTCTCAGATACAAAAAACTTCATTAGGGCTATAGGCCATGTTGCATGTTGCACATCTTCTGCTTCTTATTACTATAAAATATAACTTGATGACATTGACATTAAACAATAATATTTCATTATGATCTTGCTGTTATTTTGCTAATAATGGGGGGGGGGGACCTAAAGTCTCAGTTATAAGGATTTCTAGAAAAGTGACTTTGTATAGCCACGAAAGATTTAAAAAGGATGTCACATCTTCAGAACTAATTAACTTACTGTATTATGACATTTAAGAACTGTTTTGGCTGGCAACTAAGAGGCTGTTTATATAGCTTCTGTAGATCCAGATGCTCTTCATACTGCCGTCCTCAGTTCCCTCAGAAAGATTCTTATTAAAAAAATCAAGAGGCCTTCTGAATTAACTGCCAAGAGCAGTCAAAACAGGAAAACTACCAGTCCTTCTGGTGTCTAAGCTGTGTAGATGTGTGTCTGTGTGTTTTCCGATTACATCTGTCGCAATTAAGCAAATCAGTTTGTTTTTTGTTTTTTGTTTTTGTTTTTATTAAATTTGTATACCGCCCTCCTCCCGAAGGAGTTAGGGCGGTGAACAGCCACAGAATAAAACACATGGATATAAAAATTTAAAAGTAGAATAAAAGCAAATTAAATAATTTGGCTAAGACAAATTTAAAATACTCAATAATTTAAAAACAAATTAAAATTTACATTAAACAGGGGAAAAGAGTTAGGCTAGGCCAGCCTATTTTATTTCATATTGATGAAATAAAAAATTCTTAAACACGCGACAAAAGGTGCGCAGATCTGGGATCGTCCGTATCTCCGGGGGGAGCTCGTTCCAGATCGTAGGTGCCCCCACAGAAAAGGCTCTCCCCCTGGGGGCTGCCAGTTGACATTGTTTGGCCGACGGCACCCGGAGGAGCCCCTCTCTATGGGAGCGTACTGACCGGTGGGAGGCTATTGGTGGTACTTAATACAGGATCAGTGGACTCCAAACAAGTTAAGCGCTACCCTGTTTCCCAAATGAAAATCAAGGAAATTCAAACTATTTCAACTGGTGGTAGGAAAAATGAACATCATGAAGAGCGTTCAAAAATAAGCCAGTTTGGTGTCACAGGCTTGGCTCTTGGCAGAATAAAACAATTTCTGGCTATTGGACACTTGCTCTCAGATCTGTGAGATTTGACACTAAATGCCAGAGGGGTCTCAAATAAAAACATGATTGCATCGCAGGTGATTGATATGCCTTAACATACCAAAGTAGGAAATAAGCAGGAGCCTGGAGCTGCCAACAAGCAGATGATCCACCCACCAATAGTACGTTCATCTGGTCTGAATTCATCTTTATTTATTTAATATCTGACTTGGGCACCCATTTGGTGTATCCATAGTTTCACATGACTTATTCGACAAGGAGAAGTAAAGCTTATTGATGAAATTTCAAACATTATCACAAGAAGAAATTGTTAGAGGAATTCCTTTCCTACACTTTGCTACTTGCTCCAATCAAAACATCAAATACTATAATTCAGAATTCAAACGTTTCTTAGCTCATGAGATAAAAGCATTGAATGCAACTGGCCCCATGCAAGTTATACAACACTTTATTTATATATATATATATATATATACATACATACACACACATACATACATACACACACACAGGTCTAAACAACTGGTTTGGGCATGCCTAGCTCCAGAATATTCAAATTTAACTTTCCTAATAAGTCATAGTCTGATCTCTCATTGTTCTAAATGGCACACCTTATCTCTGTTGTTAAGTGCATAACGTTGTCCACTCATTCCTTTTCTTATCTATTTACATGACTTTCTTACTTCTGTGTACTGACAAAACATGAACTTCCCTTCTAAAAAGGATGTTAATGTACAGAGGTGGGATGCACATACTGTAGCAACCGGTTCACCCAGCACCGGAAATGTGTGTGCATGCCATCCGTGCATGCATGCCGCATCATAAAACACAGCAATTCGCTCACATGCACCATTCACGCATGCATGCAATGTCAAACAACATGGCAATTCACTTGCGTGCACCATCCACACATGCATGCAGCATCAAAAACACAGTGATATAGAACGGGATTGGGCCCAGGCGGGAGGGCAAGCCCACCCGCAGGTCGCCACTACCAGTTTGCCTGAATCAGTTTCAACAGGTTCAATGCCACCTTTGTTAATGTAGCGTTTCAATAGCCACTTTCTAACATTTTCATTCAGTATTTTAGCATAAATGTTATTTACCATGGATAATAAAATTTCAGGAACCAATGATACAACAAAGCAATAATCTCCTAGAACTGTACTCTAGAAGTGGCCTATCAAGTAAGAGAGGAGCTACTTTACGCAACTCCCAACCTTTCCAATGCAAATGTCATTCTAGAAGGACACCATGACCGTTAGATTTAGGAGAATCAATGCAGATTAGGTTTAGGTGAATCAATTTTCCTTCTCTTCCAGAGATCACTCCACCAAGTAACCAAGAATGAAATTATTTATAACATATTGAAATTAGATCAGAAAATCAGTTTCATCTAAATATAATTTGGATTCAATTTACCTGAGAAGATGTCAGCAACTGGGCCATAGATTCCCCTACTTTTCTTTTTTAATTGATATACTATGATTACCTTTTTGAAAGATATTGGTTCCATTTCTTCGCCTAAAGAAGAATTAGTACTCTTCTGGTGTAAATTGTCCACATGTCTTTATTATATTTTGCAAGCCAAAAAAGGCAAGAGTTAATAATGTACTGTAAGTGAATTCATCCAAATACTGTATTTGCATCCTTTGGTTTCAACCACTGAAATTTATCTAATAGAACTTGATGAAGATGCTTCCCTATATGTAACTAGGACCTTTACAAATGCAAGTGAATTTATTGTGGAATCCAAGTCATGCCAAATACGAGTGCTTTTGTCTTCAAATGTCATGCAGATGTATTAAGAAGACAGTTTTCTTCCAGCATCAAATTCAATTAACATTTTAGTACCTTAAATAACAATTTGAGGCGACATGGTGGAAATGCAGTTGCTTAGCAAGGATTAGATTCATATCATCTTCCTCCACTTGCTCTCCAACTTCCTTCCTATTTGCAGCAATGCCTTCAAAGAGAAGGTATACTTCAAAGTGGGATGTTGAAAGTAATTGTGTCAGTGGTCAAAGTCACTGAGATAAGAGATAAGCCGAAATACCAACCAAACCAATAACAAAATTTCCCTCAGGAAACTATTAAGATCCATCAGTTCTGGGGTCAATGTAGAAAGATTCCACTTAGAATCCAATCTTCAGCATGTAGGTGTCTGACTATTGCAGTGGGTAGGTGTTAGATCTGCTACTTTCAACTCATCAACTTCCAATTAAATCAAGACAAGTAAGTCCATATTGTTGCCTGCTATCAGTACTGATGATATGTTAAAAAAGTACATGATTGTCATAAGATCCACAGAATCCTAAGCACTTCATTAAATCATTCAGCCCAAACAACAGGGTTTCCTAAGATCAACAATGCCAAGCCATTTTCTTCAGCAGAGTAGACATTATCTGAGTGCAAGACTTAACCTGTCTCAAGATCCACCACCTGGAACAAACTAGCATTTTGGTGCAAAGTCTGGAGTAGGAACTGAACATCTTATAGTAACCTCACCTCGCAACTTGCAGCAACCTCTCTCCTTGATGCTGGATCTGAAGCTTGTGCTATATCAAATACCTCAATGGACACAGATAGATAAGAGTGAATTCCCTCTGAAATCACCTAGCCAGATCTCAGCTGTACCTGTCAGATTGTCTCCCTCACCCACCAGTATATCACAGATAATTAAGGTCTTAACCTAGACCTGTGATGGTGAACTTATGGCACATGTGCTGGAAGTGGCACGCAGAGCCATCTCTCTAGGCACGCAAGCTGTCACTGATTGCTCTTCCGGGAGCTCTGGTGCATGTGGGGCAGCTGTTCTTCCGGTTCATGGCACACATGCATGCATGAAGACTAGCAGTTTATGGTGCACATGCACGTGCCAGAAACCGACAGATAATCTTCCCAGCATACGCTTGCACGCCAGGCGACTGCTCCTCTGGTTTCCAGCATGTGCATGCACACTGGCCAGCTGGTCTTGGCATGCACATGTGCACCAGAAACAGAAAGACCAGGTGGCTGGTGCAGATGTGTGCACCAGAAACCGGAGGAGCAGCCACCAGTCGTGCACATGCACACTGGGCTGCTGCTCTTCCGGTTTCCAGGCTGCACGCGCGCACACATCTGTTTTGGCACTCGGTGCTGAAAAAGTTCACCAACATTGACGTAGACCAACCTAATTTAGTACCATTATTGGGACAAGTGCAGTCAGAAGGGGAGAGAACAGGTAGATGTCTGATTCCTCTGTCTACAAGAGACATATTAACTGCCCCAAACCATGGTTCCCTTTGTTCAAAAGCATTCTCATGACTGTCCCCAAATATCCAAAGCAACTACAGGAACATATTCCAATTGCGATAGTTCCTCTTGACAGAATTGTTCCCTCTTTTAACATATGAGGCTCAGTTGTGCAAGTTAGGGTCCCCAGGTATCCAGATTCCCTATAGTACAGTCCAATTAATTACTGAACTGATTGAAATAGCTGGCCTGTTATATAACTTTGGCATGAAAATTAGAAATGATAAGGTAATATTTTGAAAGCTTACATGAATCTTAACACATGATAACTTGCCCATACATGCTTAATTCTTGCATAATTCTCACACTTACTTACTTCTGCTTCCATACAGAACTCTGGAAAAGGCCATTTAGTCTAACCTGTTATAAGGCGTAGGATTCCAAATAAAACTGAATTAAAGATTAAGACAGTTAAAAATTAAAGGAAGGAATATAAAGTTGGTTTATTTGATCAAACTTAAAATAAGGCTTTTTCATAATGTTCTAGAAACTCTTTATGAACCTTTTACTAACATGAGGATTTAAAAATGGATGTTTTATGGATTTACTTATAGATAAGGAGACATAGGATGAAGAGATACTTGCTTAAAAGAGGTAAAGAGTTATTAAGTTTATTTATACTTGTAATACAGATTGGAAGTCACTTCTTTATATATTTCTTTTCTTTTTTCTTTATTAGGTTCTCATTCCTTTTTCTTCTTTCTTTTCCCTTTTCTTGTCCTTTAAATTCTTCCTTTCCGTTGTCTTCTCTTTCGCCTTTCTCCTAGTATACGGTACATTAGTTTTTACTATTATAATTATATTCTTAATTTTAAAAAAATGAATACAAATAAGACCATTCCCCTTCCCAAACATTTTAGTCAACCTTTGCTTGGATCTGTTCCACATGTGATATCCTGGTTGTTTCTCCATTGTGTCATTGAAAAGAGAATTAGAAAAGAAGACATACAGATGGTCAATTCTAAAATCTCAGCATCTACCATTCCAGGAATTCCTAATGTTGAAGGATAAAGAATCAAAACAAAAATTGATTGTAACTGATATTGTCGGGTTCAGGGACCTATATGAGGTAAATAGTGCCACTTATCATAAGTGTTTCTTTTAAATAATCCACTTTTTATCTTGTTTGTCAACACAGTGCTTGGGCCCAGGAAGATTTATGCAAAGTGCAAATATTATCAGATACCTACTGTTCTTCTGTAGTACCACAGGGGAATTCAAAATCAGCTAGCTTAGATCTCTGCACTTCAAAGGATTCTCCCTGAAACCTTGTTTACAGCATGAGCAGAAAAAAACAAGGATTCAGTCCCCCTTTGTACAAGTAATAAAACCACATTAAAGCACAACACTGCTCAAAATTCCTCTCTTCCAGACACAGCAATATCTCTGACAACTAAAATTGGTTAACTGCTTCAATTTTCACATACTAATTTAGCATTACCAAACAGAAAACCGGAGGGAGGGAGAGGAAGAGAGAGGGAGAGGGAGGGAGGGAGGGGGAGAGAGAGGGAGGGAGAGAGGGAGGGGGATGCCTAAAAATCATTTCTGGCTCTCTAAGTCATCTTTGTTTTTTGTTATATTTCACCTTGCTGGAACTTCCATAGCAAAATTACTTTAAAGAAAGAGATTTTATTTTAATCCTGGGATGTATTGATGCCTATATCTCCAGAGAAGTATCTAGATTGGTGACGCTATGCAACACATCCGATTCTTCCAAAACGTAATCTGTGGGTTGATACAGTAATTGTTAAAACGAAGACCAGAGGCAGGGAAATACACAGTGGTTTTGTCTACTTGTGCAACACTATGTATCTAATTTTCACCAATTTTCCTACTGCTACAGTTCATGGTGACAGCTCATAAGCTGCCATAAGCATCCTGGAAGCCAATGGTTTTGATACTCAAGGTATCAGGCCAGGGGTGGGTTCTAAATTTTTTTACTACCGGTTCTGTGGGTGTGGCTTATTTTGTGGGCGTGGCTTGATGGTCATGTGACAATTCTTTAGGATTTAGCAGAGGTACTGGTCTACCAGGCTTTTAACTGCTTGCAGAGCTGCACTGATCTACTCATGTATTTTTGCAGGCACTGATCTACCCATTTATTTTTGCAGGCACTGGTCTACCCATTTATTTTTGCAGGCACTGGTCTACTCATGTATTTTTGCAGGCACTGATCTACCCATTTATTTTTGCAGGCACTGGTCTACCCATTTATTTTTGCAGGCACTGATCTACTCATGTATTTTTGCAGGCACCAGTCTACTCATTTGTTTTCTTTTAACACTGATCAGCTGTAGGGCAGCCCTTTGAAGCCCCGCAGCAAGTTTAAACAGTTTTTTTCTCTCTAGGCGTCAGCTGGGACTCAGGAGGCAGCAATAGATTCGGGGTGGGGCCAAATAAAAGGTAAGAATAACATGGGGGTGGGGGAGGGCGGGGTGGGGGTGGGGAGGCAGAACCAGTTTGGTGACGTCATAGCGTCACCTCTACCAGCTTGGGAGAACCAGGCCAAACTGGGAGAAACCCACTACTGTATCAGGCACATTCTGAGAATTTCAACTGCCAATGGATATAACTATGGGCTGCATTCTCCTGTGATGCTAAACCATGGTTTGTTGAACAAACATTGTTCCCGAAGAACAATGATTAGTTTCAGAAACCACATTAAGAAACCATTGTGTGGCTTACTGCAATATATGAATTCAACCATGGAATTACTAGCCTGCCAGTTTCCTCATCTACCCTTAGATGAAATAGGCCAACCACAAAGAATACTAATTAACATGTCTCTAAAATTAAATTTTGTCTAGAAAATGAACTTTGTATACTTATGGTATATTTGCTAAAAGTGACATAAATAATTCTGTCCATGCTGTGTTTTTTCACTTGTATTAAATGCAAATTCATTTAGTTAAGACCGATATGCCATTGAAGTCAATGATGTCCACTTTTGAGGAATTATGTGTTGCTTTCTAAACATAGTTTTTTGCATGATCTTCTGCATGCATAAAACTGCATGCTAATCATACTTAGCATTTCATTTAAACTATGCATTATAGAAATAAGAGATTTTTCTTTTCTTTTTCCTTCTTTTTCACCTGTTTTCTCTCCTTCCATCAGATGCACTTCAATTATTCCAAGTATTTAAGGCCAAGCAAGTATGGATAAATTTGAAAATATTCCATGTGCCAGTATAATGTTGTTCTATCAGGAGACACACCTTGTACGTAGGAGTTGAGAAATCAGAAAAGGAAATTCTCACCTTTTAGAATACACTTTCCAGTGTTCCCTTTAATCTGCACTCCTATTTAAAGAATCAGAAATTATTTTAGGGAGACCAGAAAACCTATTTATAATTCTGCATTGACTTCCTTTTTTTCTACCTAATTGATTCATCACTATTAACACAACAGGTCGCCTACTTTAAAAAAAAACAACAGTGCAAACTATAGTTTCCCCATCATATCTGGAGAGCAAGGAAGATTCAAGGAGACAGATAAAACAATTAGATGCTGTCAGTGGTGGGTTTCAAAACTTTTTTCTACCGGTTCTGTGGTGTGGCTTGGTGGGTGTGGCATGGCTTGGTGGGCGTGGCAGGGGAAGGTTACTGCAAAATCCCCATTTCCTCCCGATCAGCTGGGACTTGGGAGGCAGAGAATAGATGGGGGCGGGGCCAGTCAGAATTTTTACTACTGGTTCTCCGAACTACTCAAAATTTCCACTACCGGTTCTTCAGAACTGGTCAGAACCTGCTGAAACCCAACTCAATGAGCCTTGGTGGCACAGCAGATGAAAGTGCTGTTAACTAGTACCAGCTGCCTGCAATTACTGCAAGTTCGAATCTCACTAGGCTCAAGGTTGACTCAGCCTTCCATCCTTTCGAGGTAGGTAAAATGAGGACCCAGATTGTGGGGGCAATAAGCTAACTTTGTATAAAAAAGAACATCGCTTGGGGGCCCCCAAAAGCCCTACTAAGCAGGTTTATACAAAAGTATAAACGCATTGTAAGCCGCCCTGAGTCTCCGGAAAAGGGCGGCATATAAATTGAACCAATAAATAAATAAATAAACTCTGGATGCTGTGCAAAGTATGCACCTGCAGAAAGAGAGAGAGACTTAGCTGTTTCTATGCTGACTCCTGACAAAACCTGTAGGATTATATAATCTGCAAGAGGTTGTAGAGTGCTATGAGAAACAAAGAGGGCACCACAAGACCTCACGCTGAAATAATTCTTCCATATCACTACAGTAGCTCTTAACACAAGAATTAACTTTCCTATCTTAATCGTTTCTGTTTTCAGTGAGAAATGTCCATTTTGCTAATTCTGCTGTCCTTAGACGCTGCTGAACTTTGACAAAATGAAGTGACATTTCACCAGTCTCAATAACACCTAGCAAGTGCCTCCTGTTGACAAAGTAGCACTGTGTTTTAATGAACAAATAAACGGCTTATCTACCATTCTTGGCAAGCACCCCCAGCTAGTGAGGCAAAACACCAGCTCTCCCAGTGTTCCTTGGGCTAATTGACTCCTTGGATAAAGTTAAATCACACTACCCCCAGTGGGATGCATGTTTGCCAGTAATCAATAGCTCAACAAGATGCACATGGCAGGTAATTAAGTGGAAAGTAATTAATACCCATCAAATGTTTTATTAACTGTTTGCCATTCCTTCACTCAGAAGTCCCTCTGAACTGTAAATAAAGTTGTGATGAAAGCAGGAAGAGAAGTCTGCGTTGTAACACATCACAGATTCTTTACAGGTTTGCCTTTAAGCCTTTAAGCATGACATAGATGGCTCAAAAACTAAACAGGACAACATAACATGAATGAAAACATGGATGGGTTGGGCTTTTGCAAGAAATCCCATGAATGTACGATACCAACTGTACATATAACAACCAGGAAAATTGCTATTCTTTTGATTCAATCTACAAGCAGTCCTGACATTCATTGATAATATGCGGCAGGGGTGGTTCTAAATTTTTTTACTACTGGTTCTGTGGGCGTGGCTTATTTTGTGGGCGTGGCTTGATGGTCATGTGACAATTCTTTAGGATTTAGCAGAAATACTGGTCTACCTGGCTTTTAACTGCTTGCAGAGCTGTACCGGTCTACCCATTTGATTTTGGAGGCACTGGTCTACTCATTTATTTTTGGAGGCACCGGTCTACTCATTTGTTTTTGGAGGCACCAGTCTACCTATTTGATTTTGAAGGCACCAGTCTACTCATTTGTTTTTGGAGGCACCGGTCTACCCATTTGTTTTTGGAGGCACTGGTCTACAACCACACTGCCTTTTAACACTGATCAGCTGTAGGGCGGCCCTTTGAAGCCCCGCGGCAAGAGTTTAAACAGTTTTTTTTCCTTCTAGCCAATCAGCTGAAACACGGGAGGCAGCAATATATTGGGGGTGGGGCCAAATAAAAGGTAAGAATAACGCGGGGGGGCGGGAGGGCCCAGCTCCCAAACAAAGAGAAACGGTTTGGTGATGTCATATCATCACTGCTACTGGCTCGGCCGAACTGGGAGGAACCCACCACGGATATGCACCCATTAATATGATGGTCAAATCATATCCTTATGATACAGGTATCTTAGCCACTCCCATTACAGAGTGCTGATTGGAATTTCTTCTGGGATTTCAGAAGTCAAAGCAGATTTTCAGGTTGTTCCTTAAGAGATTTTGGAATTTCTGGGGAAGCTAATACAATTCTGATAAATTCAGATAGGCATATTTTGCAAATATTTGCATATCCCTGTTTGGCCTAAAGTACTATTGAAAACAAATATAATTGTTTTATTAATTGTTATCTCATCTTTCCTCAAGGACTGAAGGTAACAAACATTGCATTTCTTATAATATTTTTCCATAACAACCTTGTGGGGTAGGTTAGGTAGAGAGTGAAATATTGATCCCAACTCCCACGGTGAGCTTTTGTGGCTGAGGATGAAGCCAAAATATGGAAATGATATTCATCTATCAAAAATAGTATCCACAGATGTTAAATGCTTTATGAGTTAAATTCCGAGACTTTAAACCACCCTAGATGGTGGTTATAAAGACATCCAGATTGAACATGTGACATTAGAAAAAGAAAACATATGGAAGGCTAATTGTTCTTCCCAGGAGTTGGAAGCAAGATGTCCAAATTTAATGTTTAACCATATTGGTGATTGCTTGACAGTAATCGGTCTGTAGTCAAAGAGAAAAGGGTTGCTTGAACTGACGAGGAACTACCAAAGTTTGCTCATCCTTGGCCCATTCTGCAGAAGCCTAATTTCTTGAGTTGTAATTCCACTTCTCACTCTGATTTGTAGGTAAGCTTTGTAGTCATGTGCAAAAGAGTCAAGGGCCAGTGGTGATTTCTTTAACCTTTTTCTGAAATAGATGAGAGAAGTTCAGCTATTCTAGAAGACAAAAACTCTAGAGGAGAAGCATGAGCCAAGTGTAATAAACTCTGCATAGAGGGAGTTCCCTCCCCTCCCCACGGGTGAGACAAAAAGGTCAATCTTGCAACCATAACCACACAATCATACCCTTGGCCTTTTATGCCCTTAGAAAGAGGGCAGAGCTTCAATTGTGCACTATGGTACCTGATTTTTCTGACCTCCCTCGGAAGCTGCCTCTGAATATTACTGTCTTCAAGATGCATAAAGGCAAAGGCAGAAAGACAGAGCTTTTTTTAAAAAAACTTGTGAATTTTAATGTACATCAGTGTGCTAGGAAATGTTTGTGCAAAGCATGATCTCTTTAGCTGAATTCTGAGCAACATTTGCCTCACATTCATGACTGTGGTACTAAATTCGATTCCAAAATTAATAGCTTATTTTCCAAGGCAAGCGGGACCTTTCTTTTCCATTTGTCCAAAACACCTAAAAGAAATCCCAAAATATTTATCCCAATTTCCTAGGCCAGCCAATCCCAACCTGTTGAGTACTAAATAAATAATTCACCTAGGTTGGGAATTCTGAGAGTTGTGGTTTCCACATATCCGGAAAATCCCTGAGCCCTGTTGTCTAGGCCAGGGTGTCAAACTCATGGCCCGTGGGCTGGATGCGTCATGCGCTGGTCACGACCACGCCCGGTTTAGTGAAGAGGAAAAAAGTTGTGATATGTCACATAACGATGCTGTGATGACGTGAGTTTGACATCCTGGCCTAGGCAAACCAAGGTTTGCCTTTCAATTACCATTGGTCTCAGTTTTGTCTGTTTTTACCCATAATTTTATTCCTTCCACTATTGCTTTAATCTGGCAATTTTTTAAAAAAATAAGCAAATGTTTTACAATACATATTTAAACATGTCTTTTCTCTTGAAATACACATTTATTTTAAGAGTGCATTTTGATACACATTTCCGCCCCCAAGAACTGACTTGCAATGTTCTGAAAAGTGTGAAATTCAGCAAATAGCTAAATTCCAAGTTGCGTTTTATTCTAAGTAATGTGGGATCCTTCCCAAAGGAAGAGAACAAGAATATGAACAGAGTAGCAGCTGTGAGGAAGAGGAAAGCCTGTTCTAATGATGGCATCTCTTCAACTGCCACTTAAAACATGGAGCCGTTCCTGAAAAGGTAAGGTTGAAGAAGCAAGAGGATTTTGCCACCATGAGGGTGGTTTAAAATGGAGGCCTTGTTCAACTCATGATGACAAAGGCAGAACTACCTTATTTTGTGTGAGAAACTTCTTCTGACCATAGAGAAGGGAAAGAAGAAGAGAGAAAGAGAAAGGTTTAGAACCAAAATAAATAATATTACAATCAATATTTTATTTATTTAGTTTTGTGTACAGTCCATCTCATCTAGAACCGACTCTGGGTTGCTTACAAACATTAAAAACTAGTCAACATTAAATTGATAAAAGAATAAATAACAATAATTCTTCTCAAATCAAATCTTCCAAGCTCCAGTCAAGGGAATAAAATGTAGGAAGGAATAACAGCTCAGAGAAGGCACCAATCTTTTAACCCAACCCAGAACATAAAAATGTCTTGTGAAATCCCATCATCCAGAGGATATGATCTATGCCAGTGATGGCTAACCTTTTTGCCATTGTGTGGCAAAAGCGGGGGGAGCGCAGGGGGGTCACACGCACGTGTGCCCCCATCCATAATTCTATGCATCCCGTTCCCCCATGCTCCCCCTGCTTTTGGCATGTGATGCCACGTGGGCCCGGTAGGCCCATTTTTCGCTCTCCCCAGGCTCCAGAGCCTTTCTAGGAACCTGGGAAGGGCAAACATGGCCTTCCCCACCCCACCCCAGAGGCCCTCCGGAGGCCAGAAACAGCGTGTTTCCTGACTTCTGGTGGGCCCAGAATGCCCGAAAATCAACTGGCTGGCGCACGCATGAGTGCCGGAGCTGAGCTTGCATGCCCACCAATATGGCTCCACGTGCCACCTGTGGCACCCATGCCATAGGTTCGCCATCACAGATCTATGCCATAAAGTATGGGTGTTTAAAACAACATTTCTCCACCTTAGCAACTTTCAGACATATGGATTTTAGTTCCCAGCATGTGGCTGGGGAATTCTGGGAGTTGAAGTCCTCCCTGAAAGTTGCCTAGGCTGAGGAATACTGGGAAGCAAATTTACCCAACTTCTGTATGCAGCAGGATTTGCCAAAGCAAGCATTCATGGGCACGTTTACTCCTTTTATTGTACAGACATGTCAAACAGATTTCCATAACCAACTTGCACTTTCAAAGGAAAAAAAACAACAAATGTTTTGAGGTTGGCAGCCCCTGGATTTTTTAATGGCAGTGCTGGAGCTACTGTGAGGAAACAGTGTGTTTGCCAGCAAGCGATTCAGCATTTAAATCATGTTCTTGTCAGAGGAGCTCTGTCAGCTGAGGGACGAAAAGAAAGAACAGTTCAGTTGCTGACTGGTCGAGAGGATCTCAGGTTCACTTTTATCAGCGTGAAACTGTAGCCATAACAATCAAATAGGAAACTTGATCTTCAGATCAGGAGTGGCTAATCTGAATAGAAGGAGTTTCAAGTACCAGGTATTGTTGTCTGTAAGACCGGCCATCGAGAAGCTATCTGTGGTTTTGGAAAATTAGGTGGTCATTAGCATCTAGCAACCCCTGATTCTTTTTGGAAAGGCAAACAAGAAGTGGATGGATTTTGCACTGCCTAGATGGAGGAATAAGGGATCAGCAGAGGGGTTAGAAATAGACAAAGTGGCCTCAATGTATCAAACAGCAGGCTCAGATAAACATAAGTTCCCAGGCAGATGTCTATTGGACAAAGTTCCAGTGTGTAGCACATCAACTAAGATGACATCTCTGTTTCCTTCCCCCATCCCTGGGGCTCTACTTTTGGGGAGGCAACCACCAAACTTTTCTCTGTCCTCCACTAGCTAGTTCCCACAGTCTCTCCCTATAATTATCTCCACTCCCAACAACATTCTGTGGCTGAAATCACCCATCATCCTGCCAAAATCTATGGTTTACTGGTTAAATTGCAGTCACTGGAAATATTTACATAGCACCAGAGGATTCTGGGAGAGTGAAGAGGCACTCACTGTGAGCTACAGAAAACTGGAACTTTGTCCAATCGACCAAAGTCAATGGGATGAAGTCAATGGGAGCATTTCTATAGCACTACTGTGTTTCCCTGAAAATAAGACCCTGTCTTATATTTTTTTGGACCCTGAAATAAGCACTTGGCCTTATTGCCATGCACTCAAAAGCCCAATTAGGCTTATTATCAGGGGATACCTTATTTTGGGGGAAACAGGGTAGAAGGTTCTGCAAGAATGAGGACTTGCTCACCATGAGCAATAGAGAAGTGGCACTTGCCCAGGGGACCTAACCTAATCTAACAGCTTAACTATTGCAAATCTGGAATAATTCTAGAAGGATATCTAACAGTTCACTGTGAATTCTATGGGTTTCCACTTCATGTTATGTAAGTTTTCTTTATGGTTTCCTGGAGAGATTTCTGCCATGTTTTCCTTCCTAGAGTGACCTATTGGGAAGAGCCCATGAAAGAAATGTTTTTTACCATGTGCCCATGTTTAGGAATTCTGTCCTTATTATCAGGAGGTTTGTCCCAACCCTGCTGGCCTTTTGCAAGCTATCCAAACCTTGGCCTTTTTAAATGTATCCTGGGTCCTGCAAAATGGTGGAGCTTGTTTCAAGGTTACTTAGATTGGAATATTGGGAATGTTCTCAGCAGTTATTTTATACTGCTGATGATATCATTTTAATTTGGGTATTTATCTTAATTTTGTGAACAGTAGCTGTTCAGAAACATGTGTATGAGATGTTTGGCCACATGCATTTATTAAGTAAAGAAATAAATAACATGTAAGGTTAAAAAAAATCAGCAGTAAATTCCCTCATGCCTCTACTAAAACATTCAATGACATACTTCTCCCTCAGTGCCAGAAATCAATAAAAAACCAGAACCTTTTTCACAGAAGTTGGGTGACATTTTGGCCTTAGCTCTTCTCTTTTTTTTTTACTTAACTGTAATGGTGGCTTTTGAACTCTCTTAAGATATGTTACAAGTGTGCAGGCTGCAACTCCGAATTTCCAATCAACATTGTCACAATGGAAGACTGGCATCTATCACAGATACAGAAGGATTTCCTCAGCATCCACCACCAATACCGCTCCTGGGGGAGGAGGATTGGATTGGTCTTTTCTAATGCAAGGGCAGGAGTAGTTGGACCAAAGCTGGAATAGTTCAATTAGTCTTTGACAAATGTTTGGAAATGGGGAAATCCAAGCTATTTAAAACCAAGAGGAAAAAAAAAACCAGTTTCATTAAAAAAATGTTACTCTTGTTGAAATAGATTATTTCAGAATGAAGCAGCATGGACAGTTTTGGAAGCCCCTAAGTTGGCACATGTAATACCAATATTACGTGAGCTGCACTGGCTGTCCATCTGCTTTCAGGTACAATTCAAAGTGTTATCACCTGTAGGCCAGGGATCTCCAACCTTGGCAACTTTAAGACTTGTAGACTTCAACTCCCAGAATTCCTCAGCCAGCATACTCAGTCCACAAGTCTTAAAATTGCCAAGGTTGGAGATCCCTGCTCTATGGCATTGGTGCAGGATATCTGCAGAACCATTTTACCCCAATGGAATTGGCCTGCCCCACCCATGCTGGCAAAGGCGCTGTCAGTGCTCTAAATCATTCTTGCTCCATCACTGACATGAAAAGGAAAAAAGTTTAGAAGTGGCAGTTTGAAATTTAGCAGCTTGGCTTTTCACCCAGTTTCTTCTGACAGATAACGTCACTTAGGTGATGGAGGGAGGGGGGACATTCCTGTGATTTGAAGCAGCCGGGATGGATGACTGATTTGGAAGATGGCCAATGAGACACTGGGGGTTTGAGGAATGGAAAGGGAGGGGTTTGGGATCAAAGAGTCAGTTTCGGCTGCAAATGAGTTCAGGACAGATCGTTATTTTTTCAATAAATGGAAGATCTCATTAAAGACGTTGTGTTTGAGAATGAAATGTATTTGAGATAACGTCGGAACCTGACAGGCGACTAGTGTAGATAGATCCCATCAGCCAAGGAATTTCGGGATCTAGGAGTAGAGCTTTTTTGCCATGATCTCCACCCTTTGGAACCTCTTGCCACAAGAGGTGAGAACCACTCCCTCTCTTTTATCCATCAGGAAATGCCTTAAACCTGTCTGTGCTGGTTGGCTTGGAATACTGAAGGAGAAAGCTCTTGGCTGGAGGTGGTTGGTGCACTAACAGAGAAGGTATCCCCACCTCTCCCCTCCAAACCCAGGTTCTTTGTTTGAGGATTTTTTTTTTTGCAATTTTATCCTGTTTTATATTTATAATTGTTTTGATATTTGCATATTTTATCACTTTGTAAGTTGCTCAGAGTCACCTCGAACCTTGAGAGGGGCAGCAAATAAATTTAATAATAAATAAGTAAAAATAACACTCTAGCCAAGAATCTTTGTTAGGTTTAACTTCTATTTTTTATTGTGCTTGTGCTTCAGTCTCTTGTATTTTATTTCTCTGTGCCACCTTGGAATTTTCTGTGAATTCTCAGCCTTTCTATTCTTTAGGTTGGGCAGGAAGGTACCACTTTTCATCCGGAGTCTTTTTCTGATCTGTAATAATAAATTGGAAACTTTCTCCAGTGTCTTTGTATAGTTTGAGGTAATAGCAAGTGATTTGTGGCCCATGGCATCTTACTGTCTATTGGGAGCATTACATTCTCTTTTGGACATTTTCTTTTTTGATCAGGCGGTTCCATGGAGAAGCAAGTGGCTTTTAAGAGCTGCTTACCCTTCTCAGCAATAGGCACTCTAGCGAAGAAATCTTTATCAAACCTCACGCTGCGTTCACAGTTTCCTTCATGGAGAAAGCGCACAAATTTTCTGGGATAAAGAGTTCCTTCATGCCTTTGATGGCCCCCTGAGCAAGGCACTCCCAAAATTAATGAATGGGTGCCTCAGTGTTTTATTTACCTTTAACTAAAAGTCAATAGTTTTTAATATGATGACTTTTCAACCAAGTCTATTACGATTTCTCTCCCTATTTTCCCACCACACCCCCTGCCCCTAATTTGGTGACAGCTTTTGAAAGTATTTGGAAGTTGAAGCCAAGATTTTAAGGAGGCACAAAACTGATATAATGCTCTAAGAAACGCTACAGTTTTTGCGAAACCCTATTAAAATGGGTTTGAGAATACAAATTGGAGGGGTGAGGGAAAATCATTAAAAGGTTTATCTCAGTTCAGTGTGCAAAAAGAAATGGACACCTTTGGATTATTTTTCTACACTTTCTCTGAGGTTACATGCTATTATTAAATGTTGTGGGTTTTGAAATGAATAAAGTTAGTGGTGGGGAAACTATTCCAAACTATGGTGAATCTGTGTTCTGGAAAGCATAATTTGGTAAGAACATGGGTGTCAAAATCAAAATCCCAGGGGCTGGATCTGGCCCATGGGGTACTTAGATCTGGGCCACGGGGCCGCCCTGGAAACAGTAAAGGACCAGCCAACAGCGCCTCTGCCAGCGACAGCTTTGGAAGGCAGCGGATGGAGGGTTGCAGGAAACCATTGCAACCTAAAACGGAGCTTGGGAAGGCTGCAGGTGCCCCTGACCCAAGTGATGTTGAGCTGGCCATTCCCACCCTGGCCATATCCACTCCGGGCCCCGGAGGTTAAACACAACTCTAATGCAGCCCTCAATGAAATTGAGTTTGACACCCCTGGGTCAGTGGTGGGTTCCTCCCGGTTCGGCCTGGTTTGGCCGAGCAGGTAGCGGTGACGATATGATGTCATCGAACTGGTTCTGCCCCTCCCCGCCCCCAACCACCCACCCCCGTTATTCTTACCTTTTATTTGGCCCCACCCCCAATCTATTGCTGCCTCCTGAGTCCCAGCTGATGGGCTATAAGGAAAAAAACTGTTCAAACTCTTGCCGCGGTGCTTCAAGGGCCGCCCTACAGCTGATCAGAAGTAAAAGGCAGTTTGGTGGTAGACCGGTGCCTCCAAAACAAATGAGTAAACCAGTGCCTGCAAAAATAAATGGGTAGACTGGTACAGCTCTGCAAGCAGTTAAAAGCCTGGTAGACCAGTACCTCTGCTAAATCCTAAAGAATTGTCACATGACCATCAAGCCACGCCCACAAAATAAGCCATGCCCACAGAACTGGTAGTAAAAAAATTTAGAACCCATCCCTGCCCTGGGTAAGAACATTAAATTTCTTTGGTTTTTTTCATTGTGGATTTTTCTGAACTTCGATTGTAGACCAATTAGATATATCACTGATTCTCAACCTGTGGCCTATGGATCACTGGGGGTCTGCAATGTCACAGGGGGTCTGCGAAGGCTTGAAGAAATGTTATGATTTAAATCTTGAATTAAGTCTTGGAGGCCTGCGGCCATGGTCCATGGCCAAAAAATGAATTTTAAGGGGGTCCGTGGTGAAGAAGTTGAGAGCTGCTGAGATAGATCATCATTATCAAGTTTAATATCAGGAAAAAGAAGCATCTTTGAAATGAAATGCCTTGTTCTTCAATAGGCATCTCTAGCATGCCCTCAACAATCCATGTTCTATGCATTTGGTCACTCTCGTCACAATTTCAGTCTAGGGTTTCTCTGGGTATCATGTAACGCTGTTCCATCAGCACAGAAAAGATGAGTTTACACCAGTAGTGGGTTTCAAATTTTTTTATTAATGGTTCTGTGGCTTGGTGGATGTGGCATGGCTTGGTGGGCGTGGCCTGGTGGGCATGGCAGGGGAAGGATACTGTAAAATCTCCATTCCCACCCCACTCCTGGGGAAAGTTACTGCAAAATCTCCATTTCCTCCCGATCAGCTGGGATTCGGGAGGCAGAGAATAGATGGGGGCGGGGTCAGTCAGAGGTGATATTTACCGGTTCTCCGAACTACTCAAAATTTCTGCTACCGATTCTCCAGAACTAGTCAGAACCAGCTGAAACCCACCTCTGGTTTACACTAAACGCTAATACAAGTTTAAAAAAACATAGCTGACTGGTTCATACCAATGCTAAATTATAATGGGCGAGTTCATATGTTAGGCCAAACTAAATGTAAACAGGCCACAGTGTGACATCAGTGTGGAATTGCTCAAAAAGAGGAAGAGGAGAACTCAATTCCGTTAAACCAAACCTCTTTTTTTCCGATTTTGCAGCACACAATGTAGAATCAAGGTGCTGATGGGATAGTGGGAAAAAACACAGAAGTGGGCAGTTCACAGTTTGTGTGCTATGTTTGTCCACCTAAAAGTTAGGCACAGGAAAATAAAATTGATTTAGGGGGCAAAATTTAGTGCTGCAAGTGCTTCACTTCAAATTTAGTGCTTCAAGTGCCTTTGAGGAGTCCCAAAATATTAGGGTAGTTTTCCTTCTTGATCAAATAGCATAATTCTAGAAAAGTGCTGACAGCTATTAGATACCTAACATATATTTAGGTACCAAAGTATTGGCAATAATACATACTGCCCCAAATAGTCAAAAAGAAATAAGATATTTTTCCCCTTAAGTTCTGAGAGCTGAGCAACAATGAGAATATGATTGCAAGGCAGCCAGCAGCATCAGAGATCCCAGCTTCCTCTTTCTGCCAGAGTGTTTTGCACGTGCTTTTATGAGCACACAGCACATCAATAAAGTCTTTAGCCACAACATAACATGAGCAGGAAGCATCAATATTACATTTATGCTAAGTAATCCTTTATATTTGGGTTTTTTTCCCTATCTGTTCTATAAAAACAAAATAGTGCTGTAACAGGTGTTAGTCTGGTATCTGGTTTGTTTCAATTACCTCTTGAAATGGTCACAGAGGATATGTTTGCTCTCCCTGCTTTCTTTGGGGAATACAATCAGTTAAACATTATGCTGTATACCACAAAACTGGTGATTAATGACCCAAGAGAGTAAAGCTCAGAGAAGAACAAGTTTAGGGGACTAAGAGAAATCATTGCTTGGAATCCCTAGCATTTCTGGGGATGAAATGGCAAACAGAAAATGGCTCTGTTAAAGTGGAAAATAAGAGCAGATTGAAGAATTACCAAATAGACAGCACTTTGTAATTCCTCTCTGGACAAGAAGAGGGTTTGAGATTGCCCACAAGTGCTCCCAATGATTGTTTCGCACAAAGAGACCACAAGATAATGGTCTGCAGCGCATTTAAAGCTATGGTTGATAAGAGAATAGCCATCTTGCTGAAACCACAGTAGGCACTTTCAAAAAGGACAGGATTCAACTGGTTTTTCTAATCACTTTTGGATATTGCTTGTTAACTTTTTTTCAACTCTAAAGAATTTTGGATTGACAAATTTTACATTACTGAGTGGGTTTCCTTTAATCCATAGCAAAAGACGTTTTAAATAGAAGTTTAAGAGCTTTTTTAAAAAACTGTTTTGGAATAAATAGCAAATGGGTGGTTAGAATTTAGATTTTGGAGCTAAGGGTCTAGATGGATTTCAGATAAATTTTTGGAATTAATTATAAAGACTCCTTCCCATAGAAAAAATGCTTTTTTAAAAAAAATTCTTTAAAATGTAATAATGAGACTTTGAAGGTTGGGTGCTAGAGGGAACCAGAAACAACTAACGATTACATTAAAGGAGAATAATATTTAAATTTGACTTACAAATGCAGACTGGAACAAAATAGTTTAACACTGGACATACTGAACAATATTTTTGAAAAATGGACCCAGAAGAATGTCTGCCTCTATAGATGTACTGTATTTAAAATGTTATGGAAGAAGAACAAGTTTCACTAGACAAGACTCAGTCTGATGTGAAAGTGGATTAAAAATGACAGACTACAAAAATGATAATGCAAAGATTGCTTCACTGGGCACACAAAATGAAACTGGCTGAAGTCTTAATAATTAAAGGGCTATATACAAATAAACCAAGAGAGTGACCTGGATAACTCTCCTATGTTGGATTTATGAAAGAGTCTTGTTAAAGCTTTGAAGAATTTTGTGAGAAGAGACACAGAAAAGAAATGAAAAGAAATCAACTTCTAGGACATTATTTCAATGGACAAAAGATCAAGATTGTTAGAAGTAAAAGAATATAAAGTTGATTTATTTAATCAAGGTTAAAATTCATATGTTATTACCTTGGTAATCCTTAGTGGATTTTTGCTGATCAGAACTTAATGATGAGTCTTTAAGGATTTGTTTATAGATAAGAGATAGAATTTGGATAGAAGAGATCATGTGTTGAATTTTAACAGAAGACAATCAGGTACTAAAATTGTTTATACTTATTGTGACGAAAGGGGGTGTCATTTCTTTATATATTTCTTTTTTTCTTTACTACATTCTTATTTTTTCTTCTGTATTTTTTTTTTTTGTATATTTTGTGCACTTTGTACTTTTTCTTTTTATCCTTTAATTGTTTACATTTGCATTGGTTATTATCTTTTTAATTGTAATTTTTAACAACCTTGCTATAAAAAAGAGAGAAATCACTGCTGGAAGAAGAACCAAGATTGGTAGTTGAAAAAAGAAGGAGGGAAATCATGTCACAAAGTCATGCTAAGCCTTACATAGGCAAGAGACTCCAATGTCTGCGGTTATTTCAGAAAAAGTCTGTGGAAAACCCAAAGCAGCCGGAAGTGCTGAAGGCAGAGAAATATATTACGTGGCATATGTTCTTCATCGGAAAGAGTTGTGGTGCCTCCCCATCATCAGACAAATGATGGTTGAGAGAAAGGCAAAAATAATTTGCAAGATTATTCTTTTATAAATGTTTATCTTAATAAATCTTTTAATTAAGTTCAACTGGGAAGGTTTCTCAAGTCCTAATGCCCCTTCCATGAGCCTGCAATAAAGGTCACAGTTTCAAGACCACAGGGGTAGAATTCTATTTAATTCAAGGTGTCCAACCTTGGCAACTTTAAGACTTGTAATATGAGGTTTCCAATGTTTCCAGGTCATATGTCCAATTGTGTGGGGAATGCTGGAAAAACTCACTGCTGGGAGGAAACAAGTTCCTACTCCTGTTGGAAAAGGATATTTTGGTGGCAGTATTTGAACACCATATAACACAGGAACAGCATTCCCGGTGGAGTATTTATTACAAATTGTGACTGGGAATTTGTATTTCTGTATCTCAGAATTTCAAAACTAGGGTAACCTATTCAGCAAACCAATTTATTATATCACACAGAACACAATATAGCACAATAACCAGCATGGTTCTGCTTCATAATAGACTCTAGTTTTAAAATGGGTAGGCAGCATTCTTCCAACAGTAGCATTATCATCAGGAATACCAACAAGAGAGTTGGAAGTGGGATCATCTTTTTGCTTAGATTTGCACAAGAGCCTTTTAAAAAATGTAATGCTTATGCTAGTTATAGATCTTTCTCTCTGTCTCTGTCTCTGCCCCCCCTGTGTGTGTGTGTGTGTGTATGTGTGTATGTGTGTACACTGACACAAAGAGAGAGATTAATACATCTTTCTTTTTATGTTAATAAAAAAACATGACTTCTTAAACATGCACTAAAAACAAGTTTCCAATTTCTCGAACATTTTCATCCTCGGTGAAAAGAGAGTTCTGATTTCACTCCCTTCTCCGGGTGATGCTTTTGAGTTGCTTTTGAAAGTATTTTGAACTTCTTTATTGTTGTGAGATGACAGTGGCTACAATTCTTGTTGGCTTTCTCTGTTTCGCATGTCTCCCTCATTCGGGGCCTGCCCATGGCTCCTGATCTGAAAAGCCCAACGGGAAGTGTTTCGCCATGATGGCTTCCTTGGGGATTTCACTGAAGCCTGTGAAGGAATGAAGGCTGCAGTCATGTGTACAATCAAAGGCAGAATGATGCTCCTACATATCCTTTAGCTGTCTTTAGAACTGCTGCATGCACAAGAAACTCACACTGGGAATTTCTCCCGAGATTCTGTGTGTGTGTTTGCGGATATGTAGGTGTTTGGAAGGGAGGGGAATAAAATACACTACTTTTTCAGGATCAGAATTGGTAATATTCCTGATTAGAGCAAATCATCTTTTATCCTCAGGGATTACATCGGCCAGCAGTTTAGAAGTCAGGATCTGTAAATTAGAGTTGTGCAAAACATTTGAATTTAAAACAGCTCAAGCTCAACATGCATACTCCTAAACCTTCTTGAAGCAGTCCGCTATCTGAGTTAGCCTGGTTTTGAACATGAAACGTTTCTGGGTTCGTTGAAACAACCCTTTTTGAATTTGAATTGTTTTGCTTAGTGCTAACACATCCTCTTTCATAAGGGGAACTGAGATGACAAGTCTTGTTCACGGTTCCATCATTAAGCCTAGAATAGGATTCTGGTCCAGTTTGATTCGATGTACATTATATTGTCATATCAATCAATCCTGGTTGAGTCTATTTTAGCGGGGACATTTCTACCACTAAGATCATTCTGAAATGGATCAAATTCTATGCTACGCATTGTTTGCTTCTACTAACAGCCTCTTTCCTAACACTCAGCTCTTCCATTCACAAAGCTCTTCATCAACGTCTGATGAAATTGCAAGACTCGTTTCTCCAAAGGTAGCAAAAGTATTTGCTTGCATTTTGCCTAGGTTCTCAAATGTAGGTAGATAGTAGGCAAAGAGTGCATGAGAAGAAAGGGAAGGTCATGAATTTTGAAAAGCATTGACAGCCTGAAGGTGAAACTATCATGTTTGCAACAACAACAAATCAAGTTTTCTTAATTCATGAAAAGGCTTGTTAAGAAGTCACAACTGGTCTACTTTAAAAATCATGACAACAATTAACGGCTTGTTGAAAAAAGAGTGAAGAAAACTCCCTTAAATGTAGACTCTAGACCTGAAAATATTGCCGCAGGTAATCAAGTAATTATATTATCCAACTATTCCACAAGTATTATAAACAATTCTTGCCTAATCATACCATATTAATTTTGAAGGCAGTTGCAAAATTATTGTGCTATCTGCAGAAAGGAAGAACGTGAATTCAGTATCATTAAATATCAGAAATTATTATATTGATATAATATTTAACTGATGTGTCTGAACTTGAAAGGCTTAACAGGTCAGACCTGGGTGTTACTTCAGTGGGAAGTCCTAGCAACTGTAAACCAACTTAAAAAAAAGAAAAAATAACAGAAGAAGGCAATATCAAATCACATTTGTTTTGTTTCCAAGGAAAACACACATGAATCAAGGTCAACTTAGAAAAATTTATCTAATTTATCTTAAAACCTATATATAAAGGGCAAGAAAAGGGGTAGTGGGACCAATGCATTAACTTTGTCCTTTCTGACATGTCCTCACGGACCTCCACATAGAGAGGATGCTGTGTCTATTGGGAGCCTTCTCTATCAGTGAGTAATTTTTGTGTAAATACACATGTAAATAAGTTTATTGTTGTAACCAGAGGTCATAATATATAGCTATCTTTGTGTATGAGCAATTCTGAAATTTGGTAGAATTCCTTTTTAATTAAAGATTTAATTTTGGATTAAAATTCAGCCTAGGAATGAAGTCTGAGTTCATAATACATATATAAGTATATATCCATCGTACTATTTTGTTTCAGGATAAACAATATTATTAGAGCACAGGAAAAGAAAGGAAAGGAGTAAGAAATATAAATTAGGTAAATTAAAGGCATAAGAGAAGAAACCAGAGTTAATGAGTTTAAACCAACAGTATTCATTATACTATAGTATTCCATACCTTTTCCTTGCTTCTAACATATCCATTCACCACTTTTGCTCTTAACTTCTTTTCCATAGAGAACCTCGTCAAAGCTATCCAGGCACAACTTTCTTGTTTTTTCCCCTTGTCTTTTATGCCATTTGTACTTTCTTTGTCTTTGTGTTTTGCAATTCAGTCAAATTGCAAATTCATAATTTTTTCTCCTGATGTCAATCTCTCCAAACCACAAAATATACACAGTTTCTTCTTCCCAAAATAAAGAAATATACACTTTCCTTTGTTGTTCCTCACCTATAGACAGAAATCTTGCCAAAGCGGCTACTTGCATAATTAAAAATATACCCTGAGAACTTCTAGGGATGAGCTGTTTGACTCTTTTCCTCCCAGCTAAACTATCTAAACTTTTCTATCTCTTGGTCGTCTGAGATGCAGCCCCTCCCCTCCCTCTGGGAATCCAGACTACATTCCACCACATCATGTGACCAAATCTCTTCTGCATAGTACTGATTTCACTTGTGCATTCAGGTATATTCATTCAGCATCCATTTCTTAATAAGATCTCTTCTTGTTTTAGTGCCCACTTTTCTCCTGGTTCCCACTGCATTCTACTTACTTTGGATGGCTCCTGATATTCTATTTGTTCCTTATAAAAAACTAACATGAATTACACAAGTGACTCCAACAATCCTTCATTATCCTGTGGTCCTTTGGGAACATTGAAACCAACCAAATACCAAGCATGGCTGGCATGGAAAATCCTGGAAGTTACAAACTTAACAATTCGGCAGAGGTTCAGGTTTGGAAAGGCTGTTTTAAGCAAAATGAACATAGACAGTTTTCACCATATAATATTTAAAAAGTTATAAAACGAACAAAGTTTTCAGTCATGAATATGATGGGAAGTTCTCAGATATCTTTGTGGTCAATCAATCCTCCACCAAAGTAATGCGCATAACTTTCCTCCAAGTGCTGATTTGACATTTCCTATTAGTACCAGAAGTATAACTTAATCAAAGCAGGAGAACAGAATCCTGCTGGAGAACAACTTTTAGGATACTGTATAAAAGGTTGGAGGGTTGTAGCTCTCAAAAATTCTTTTCAGTGTTTCCTTTGGCTTGTCCTTTAGATCTTCAGCTAATGGCTTCCAGGCTGGGGGGGTGAGCTGGAACTGGGAGAGGGAGGTAACTTTTACAAAAAGTACTCAATACAGAAGCAAGATGTAGAAAGCTTTCAAGAAGTTTCCATCATAGTAGTAACTTCTTTTTCCCAGAATGAGCTGCTTACATTTCATTTATGTATTACTACGAGTCTTGAAAATTAAATGTCTTTTTCTATTAATCTACACACCCCAATTAAATACGGACCTTGGTTTAATTTGAGCTGTTCTTTGGGATGAGTTTGCCTGGAGAATTATGATAAAAAATTTATTTTCATTGACTGAGAAAGCTCACCGAAAAGGAAGTTAATAAAAGTAGGTGAGCTCACCTTATCAGTGTGCTATCTTCCAAAGAAAATGTTTATCTAGAGCAGTATTTCTCAATCCTAGCACCTTTAAGATGAGTGGACTTCAACTCCCAGAATTCCCCCAGCCATAGAGTAGAAGTCCATCCAACTTAAAGTTAGGATAACACTCTCCTAGAGTAACCAGGGAGTAATTAACTGCAAGATAGCTTACTTACAATTGGCCACTGCTAACTAGAAGGATATCTCTAGCCCAGTAATCGGTTTCTACCGGTTCACCCCAGTTTGGGTGAATCGGTAGTGGTGGCGACGGGAGGCTCCACCCACCTGCCCGGACATCATCACGGATGTTCTGCGCATGTGCAGAAGTGCTGCGCATGCTCACAGTTCTGAACTGGTAGTGAAGGTAAGTGCAACCCTCTACTGCTCTAGCCCTAAATACATTTGTCTTGTTTGTTGCTGAAAAACACAAATTTGAATGATCTGTCCCAAACTCACTAAAAAGGCAAAAATAAGCCAGAAGAAAAGAATGCCATTTTTCTTCTCCACACCCTTTTACCTAAAGCTGAGGAACAAGACTCCAGGATCTTCCTAATGGTAGTTAGTCTTCCTCTTTCTCACCAGTAATTTTGCCAAAATACTGGGATGGAAGCCTCTGTTATAATACCTATTTGAAGAGGCTGGGTTTAGTTCATAGTTAAATAGTAAAGCTTTTTTAAAACAAGAAGAAATCTCTCTATTTCAAATTGGCTCATTGTTTTTCTCAGATGCTGTAAACTCATCAAGAGTCCTTTTCTGATGGAGATCCCCTCCCCTTTCATTTCAGCTGCACCAACCAGAAGATGAGCACTAAAATCTCAGGAGTCCCTATCGTTCCAGAGTCTATAATCCATAACCATATCAAGAAAAGCAATGTGAGAAATCACTTCAAAATTAAAACAGAAAAGCTGGAATTTTAAATATTTGCTGGGGGGTGGGGTAGAGCTAGGAAACTATTATGGCTAAGATCAGGAGGTGGGATGGGGAGAGGATTAAATCCTTGAAATCAGAATGCAGATCTCGCTCTAAAAATAAAGATCACATTCTGTATCTGTATTCAAATCCATTCCTCTTGAGTATTTTCCTGATTTGTCACCAACTACTCATCAGATTCATAATCCAGACAGATTACCCTTGGATGCTATTCTTAGAGCTCCATCTAGTATTGTAGCAATTGCTGTTGATCGGATTACTGCTAGATCCTCGCCATGCAAAATGCATTGATGCTGCAATAGAAACCTGCATTCCTGAAACCGTCCTGTAGTTACAGTAGCAGTTTGATAGCTGAAACCTATAACCTAATTTATTTTGAAACACCCTGGTACTGGGGCTGGTTATTAATTCATGAAAGCTCCTCTTATCTATTCAGACTTGGCACTTTAGTCTTTAGCACAGGGGAGCCAGTACAAGAATTTTCAGTAGTTTATTTTGGAGGCAGCTAATATACTAAGTTTATGTGTCTTACACAAGCTACATTAGACCCTACGCACGGGAGCTTTTCAGGAGTAAGTAAACACATCAGGTTTCAAAAGGAGTTTGCTCAAAAATCTGGAGCGCCATCTAGTGATACTATGTCACAGTACAGTTTCTTCTTAAAATTCGTGTATTCTTCGTACAGGTACGAACAAGAACTAACCTTTTTTAGGTGGTTAGTTAATGGCCATAAAGTTGAAGGAAAAAAAACCCAGCTAGGAAGAATGTAGTGGAAGGCTATTTATATGTTAATGGTGAGAAATCTAAAGTCACTAGGAATTGAATTGAATTTGTAGGAGACTTGTTTTAGTTTTAATTCATGCTTTTATTGAAAAGAAAAAACCTTATTAAAACAAAAACCTGGAGAATAGAGAACTTTAAAATAAAAAAGAGAAAAAGTAAACAAAATACCCCAAAAAATGTTTATTTTTCTCCTCAAGAGAGTTAAAAGTTCTAGGTGTGTTATCTTGCAGAAGCGAAAGCTGAGAGAAGATATGGAAGGTGACTTCAAATATCAGAATGATTGTCACATTGTATAAGGTTTTGACTTGTTTGCACTTGCTCCAGAGAGCAAAAGTAGAACTAATGGGGTGAAACCTCAAGAATGTAAATGCATATTCGACATTAGGAAGACCTTCCTTACAATGCAATAAGTTACTACAGGGAGTGTTTCTTCATTGGAATCCCTAGTACAGGTCTCCTGTGTGAGCAGGGGGTTGGACTAGATGACCTCCAATGTCCCTTCCAACTCTGTTACTGTTAAATTTTGCAGTACGCGGTAGGATGGACTTGATCGTTTCTTAGGTTCTTCCAACTCTATGATTCTATGACCCTTTGTTTACAGAGGACCTCACCCAATAGCTTCGTATACATGTGGAACAGGAGGGATGAAGCAATGAGACTTAGAAAACAAGTGCTTTGGGCACAGCATCTGACCTCCTGTCAACACCAACTGGAACCAGACCCAGAGAAGGGACAACCACTGCAATACTATTCATCCCATTCCCATTCCCATTCCCCATAGTCAGTCAAGATGGACAGCACAATCAATTATATCAAAAGTCATTGAGATCAAGTAGAGCCATCTCCATTCTGGGAATCCATTACAGGTTATCAGTAAATGTGAACCTTCGCATCTCTCCTCTGTCCTAGCCTAAAACCTGATTAGAACAAGTACAGATAATCCTGAAGCTCCAAACTGTATACTTCTCAACAATGTTCCCCAAAAGATAAATTGGAAACTGGTCAAAATGATCCACAAATGTTGAGTCCCATGAAAGCTTCTTTAGGAGGGTGTGCACCAATGTCACCTTGATCCTAGGCAGAACACTGCATCACTTAAAGATAAATTTACCACCATATTGATCCAACTACATGTAACCTGCTAGGAGATTCTTGCCAGCTAGGAGGGTCATGGTTCTAAAGGAAAAGTGGCCAGATTAATTGTCCCAAGGATTTTATCAATTTCCTCAGGAGATACAGAATCAAACACTTTCCAGATAACAATACAACACTATACCTCAGTCAGCTCAATGCAATCTGCCCAATTGGAGTCTAATACTTAGCAAATCCAAGCAATTACATACAATTAAATGCCTAGTTCCTCACAGCAGCCCTGGAGATGTCTTTTGAACCTTTCCTTCCTAGAAGGGACTAGATTTTCTTTAAAGTCCTATTCACCAACTACTGCAGTTAGAGCTGAAAACTAATATTTCTTGCTGCTGTTATCACCATAATCTAATCTCTAATATGGATTTAGTCAATGCTTTGTTAGACCAGTGAGGAAACAGACACCACAATAAATTAGAACTTTACTTGATTGATTCATGCTATAATAACAGAATATTGAAAGCATAATAGCATTTATTTTTCCCTCTCTCTTCTGGAAAGGAGGGAGGGAGAACGGGAGGAAGGAAGGGTGGGAGGAAAGGAAGGAAGGAACGGGGAGCGAGAGAGAGAAAGAAAGAAAGAGAAAGAGAAAGAAAGAGAGGAAGGAAGAAAGGAAGGAAGGAAAGAAGGAAGGGTGGTCTTGAGTTTCTTTCTTGTTTTTTTCTTCTCTTTCTGGACTAAGGTCATATTTGCCTAACACTTGCCACATATTTTTCTGAAGGCTACCTATTTGATCTTTTTCCAGAAGCACTTTAGGTGTCTCTAGGTCCGTGTTGGTGAACCTGTGGCACGCAGAGCCATGTCACCCAGCACGCATGGCGTCGCCCATTCCTCTTCCGGGTTTTCAGGGCATGCATGCGCACCAGCCACCATTCTGCTGGTTACTGGTGCAAATGCACATGCGATGATCAGCTGGCCTTCACATCTTAGCATGTCTGCACACTGACCATGCCATCATTGCACACATGCAGCCCCAGGACTCCACCCTTTGCCAGCCAGGAGCTCTGCCACTAGTCGCTCCCCTGCGCCCGGCTGCCTTGCATTCACCACCACCATGAGGAAAGGCCCCAAAGTTGTGGTGCCTGGGATCCACGTGGGCTGCTGCAGGCAGAGGCCAGGTATGGCTGACTGGACTCTGCCCGGAGCTTGAGCCTGGCAGGAGGAGGAACTGCTGCTGCCTTTTAGCCAGCACAAATGGCCTGCTTCCGCAGCCTGCCGCCATCCCCTCTCCCCCACCAGCTGCTCCTGCCACTGCCAAGGAAGCGACTGTGCGAGAACCGTTGCCGCCGGGGGCGAGTGGGCAGTGGTGGCAAGGATAGGAGGTCTGGGGCTTCCCTGTCTCCCCACCCGAGCAGACTTCTGGCATAGCCCCAGGCCTCCAGGGGGGGGGGGGGAGAGAGGGAAGCCCCAGCCTGCTGCTCCTGTCACCACCAACCCTTGCCGCCAGCAAGAGTGGTTCTCGTGCTGCCACTTCTCTGGCAGGACCAGGAGCAGCTGGCAAGGCAGAGAGGGTGGGGCAGGCTGTGGTGGCAGGCCGTTCTCACCGGGTAAGAGACAGGCTGCTCCTGGAGCAGTCTGGAGAAGGAGAAGCTGACAGTGAGGAGGTGAGCTGCCCCAGGAGAACTGGAAGAGAGCACAGCTCCTCACTCATGGAGATCCACCAGTGGGGAAGTGGTTGTAGAAAGCAGTAAGAGGTGCGTGAGCCAGAAAGGGGTCATGCTCCCTGTCAGGAGAAGGTTGCAGCAAAGGTTTGTGCAACCCACTCCCACCAGGGAGCTTGACCGCTTCCTGGCCAGCGCACCTCTTACCATGACCACTTCCCCACCGGTAGATCTCCATGAGTGAGGGGCTGCGCTCTCCTCCAGTCCTCCTGGGGCAGCTCGACTCCCCACTGGCAGCTTCTCCTTCTCCTGGCTGCTCCAGGAGCAGCCTGAGACTCTGCTTTCCTTGGCAAAGCGCTTCATCATTGTAGTGCAGGGGACACACGCAACACCAGGGGATCCATGCAGCTACTTTCCAGGCCCAAAATGGGGCGCGGGGGGGGCAAAGCGCATGTGTTGGGTGCATGCTCAGGAGGGTCGTGTGCACATGTGCACATGGGAGGGTTCGCACTGCATTATGGGTGCTGGTACACGCGTGAGCTGATGCACGTCACATACACACTTTCAGCACGCCACAAGAAAAAGGTTCGCCAACACTGCTCTAGGTGTTCCTTCTCTCCAAGATCACCTCTGAAAACCAGGCAGTCAACAAACGGGAAGGCTATATAAGAGCAACCTGAACCAAAGCCCTCAAGGTCCATCCATTCCATGTGGAGATTAAGGCCTCAGTGAAACTGCTCACTGGTTCCCTAAAAAAAAACAAGCTCTGTATGAAACCCATTAGTTGCTGGGGCTGGACTGATAATAATTCCAAACTCCATGCAGGCTGAAAAGCAACCCAAAAAATGATCTGATCTGACCATGGCAAAAGAATAATAACACCTTCCACTTTCAGATCACATTGCAAATGTCCCAAGACAAAAGAGAGATCTAATTTGTGCCCCCTACTTTTATTGGAGCCTTGATCTGGGATAGGCCATTGGTTCTATGGTGACTATGGGCTCCTCAACCACACCAGCCTCTACGCTACATGATGGCACCTTAAAGGCTCCAGGAACTGGTAATCTTAGAGATTCTCCTGCCATATAGCTATGATGAGCAGCTCAGACTGTCACTATATTTGAATGTTACTGCCTGCCCTCTCCACCATCAGTCCTACTACCACCGCACACATATGCACGCGTGCATGCACACCAGTAGTGGGTTTCAATTTCGGCCGCTACCAGTTCACTTGTGGATGCGCGCTCATGCTCACGTGTGACGCTTCTGCACAGAGACGTCTGAGTGGGTGGGCGGAGCCTCCCACCGCTGCCGCTACCAGTTCATCTGATCCGGAGCGAACCGGTAGCAACCCACCACTGATGCACACACACACTACCATCCCTCTCCCACCTCCCAGGTATTGTCTAAGCTATCTACCTCCCAACAGTTGCTTCAACCTAACCATCATTCAGTAGTATACCCCTCAGGATGCTTACCATCCCTACCGGTAACTACTGCAGGGCATCTCTGGCTATTGTTGGCTTTGCGATTCAACTCACCACCTCCTTTGCAAGGAGAAGGGCAGAGAAGGACAATATTCTTCATTCAAAGTTCATTGGGATTCTGGAATGAGGAAAAGGTTTAAGTTCTTTTTTTCCCCGTTGCAGTTTACCTGATTGTAATAAAAGTGTACATTAATACTATGTACATTAATGTACATTAATATACATTAATTAATAGTATATTAATACTATGAAAGTCATATTGTGTCTTTAAGGGGAAAAAAGTCAGATTTTTTTTAATGGCTGCAAACCACTAGGTGGCAATGAAACCAAGAAAATTGGAAAAAAGAAAACTAAAGGGCATTCCTACATCTAGAGATTGTTTTCCTCAAGCCACAGATTTCTAGGAAAACTCATAATAGTGTTTTTCAACCTTGGCAACTTTAAAATATCTGGATTTCAACTCCTTGAATTTTAGCAGTTGAAGTCTGGACACCTTAAAATTGCCCAAAATGGTAGATTGTAGAGGTGATACTGAAATATAATTTTATTTTATTTACCTTAAATATTAAATTTTTGTATTTTATTCCAAGTTCAATTTCATTATAAATTGTATTTTATTTCAATCACATCTTAAATTGTTTTGATTGGATTTTAGTAATACTTTGTTTTTGGAACTCTGCATTTTGATATGGCCTATGGGCTAATCAATAAACTAAACTCTGGCCCAAAATGGAGAATTATCTTAAAGAATAGTCATTTGGAATGAGTGGCATGAGTATTATTTAAAAACTCTTTCAGTGAAGAAAATAAGATTGCAATAGTTAAGTATGGTGCATATAGTTTTACTTTATCCAGTGAAACCATCTAATACTAATACCATTTTAAAAAGAATGAAATAAGATTGATTACTTCGCTATAAAATGCATAAGGTCCTTTAGGGCACATTCGTAAGTATGTGCATGCACATGCACTCATACCTACACACAAACCTGATTAAAGATTTGATAGCTGGCTTATTTAACATAAATTATGAAGAACTCAGCCAAGTGAGATCCTGTTTGCAAAAGGAGCAAGTCCCAGGGGAGATTAGGTCCAACCCAGCTGGCCTTCCAGAAGGCCAGAAGGTCCTTATAACTAGGATGTGCCCTCAAGCTTGAGGATCCCATGGAAGTGGGAAGGCCATAAAAAATGTAGCTGCTTCCTCCTCCTCCTCCTCCTTCTTCTGTTTTTAACTGGTTTTAATTGGTTTTAAGTGTAGAATGATGTGATTGTTAGTTATGTTTTAACTGTGTACTGCAGAGTCACATGCAGGGGAAATGGACAGAATAAATGAATGAATGAATGAATCAATCAATCAATCAATCAATCTGCATTCCATTTCTTTGTTGCATATTCAGTTGCAGTGATGTATCCATGCTTGCTAAACCCTCCATTAAATCAGAGGAAAAGAGAGAGGCAGGATTACATTTCTCATTGACCAATCGGCTGTTAGCTAGGTTCTCTTTCCAAAAGGAGCAAACCTGAGGTAAAACTGGCCCCGATTCGGCTGACCTTCCAGAAGCCCCTCAAAACTAAAATGTGCCATCAAGCTTCAGGATCCCATGGAAGTGTGGAGCCCATTAAATTTATTTATCTAATATTCCGCTTTATTATTATTTTTAATAAACAAGGCAGCAGAAATATCTAATAATAATCCTCTTATTTTTCCCACAACAATCCTGTGAGGTGAATTGGGCTGACAAGATAATGACTGGCCCAAGGTTGTCCAGCCAGTTTTCATACCTAAAGCAGGACTAGAACTCACAGTCTTCCGGTTTCTAATTTTGTGTCCTAACCATAAATGTTTGCACTTCCTTTGCTAAGAGGGATGCCTCAATAAGGGCTGCTGTAGAATGTTGAAACTGTAGCAAAGGTGGGTTTCAGCAGGTTCTGACCAAAACTCAGCAGTTTTTTTTTTTTAATTTGATTTATATGCCGCCCTTCTCCGGAGACTCAGGGCGGCTTACAATGCGCTAAGCAATAGCCTTCATACTTTTGTATATTTATACAAAGTCAGCTTATTGCCCCCACAAACTGGCTCCTCAATTTACCTACCTTAGAAAGGATGGAAGGCTGAGTCAACCTTGAGCCTTGGTGAGATTCGAACCTGCAATAATTGCAGACAGCTGATGTTAATAACAGGGCCACTGTACTATCCAAGGCTCAAGTTTTGGAGAACTGGAAGCAACAATTTTGAGTAGTTCAGGTAAATACCATTTCTGACTGGTCCCGCCCCCATCTATTCTCTGCCTCTCGAGACCCAGCTGATCGGGAGGAAATGGGGATTTTGCAGTAACCCTGGAGTGGGTAGGGAATGGAGATTTTACGGTATTCTTCCCCTGCCATGCCCACCAAGCCACCCCCACCAAGCCATGCCATGCCCACCAAGCCATGCCCACAAAACCGGTAGTAAAAATATTTGAATCCCACTACTGAATTGTAGAAAAGTGTTTGTCAAATTTGGCAACTTTAAGAAGTGTGGACTTCAATTCCCAGATTTCTGGCTGAGGAATTCTAAGAGGTGAAGTCCATAAGTCCATAAATGAGCCGAGGTGGCGCAGTGATTAGAGTGTTGTACTGCAGCTACTTCAGCTGACTGCTAGTTCAGCAGATCAGCAGATCAAATCTCACTGGCTCAAGGCTGACTCAGTCTTCCATCCTTCCGAGGTGGGTAAAATGAGGACCCAGATTGTTGGGGGCAATATGCTATTTAGTATACTGTCAATTGTTGTAAGCTGCCCAGAGTCCTCAGAGAGTGGGCGGCATAGAAATATGATTAATAAAAAAAGTAAATAATAAGTTTGAAAAACATTGCTGTAGATGGGAATACACGAGTGCAAGCTGCAGGTGGATGGGGGAGCAGGGTGCCCTGAATGCTGTCCTCTGTTAAAAACAAAACAAAGTTCATATATATTACATTTATATGCTCCCAGCAACTCTTTTCTTTTGTGGTGGGTCAAAGTTTCCACACAAAAAAGTTTCGCTAAATGGAACCGAATTGTGTTGCCTTGATAGTGTTGGTAATATTGGACAATCAGACAGAATTAACTTTCAATATGCCTGCCACATTCTGAGCCCCAAATAGGTTTGTTTTTTTTTTCAAATTTGTAAATTTAAGTGTGGAGTTCATATGTGATTTATTTTAATGAAATAATGTGGAAACTTCTGGCTTCTACATCGCCCTTGACTGTTCCCACTTTAAGGTTAGGTTCACACATCATCCTAATCCAAACTGATTTGTTTAGCTTTGGTTGAAAGCGTTGTATGAATCTAGCTACCGGTTTTCCTGTTCCCAAATTTGTTAAGAGGATTTTGCAAAGTGTTGAAGAGTTGCTTTAATTCAACAGAGCTATTTCTATCAAATTGCCGTTTGCAGCAGATTCACCAGCTAAAGCCAAGACCTCTTGAAGAAAATCAAATTAAATGGCTCTGAAGTATTTTCAATATTGCACATATCTGATGTTTTTTTCTTCTGCTTCCATAGTTGCTGCAGACAATGTACATGGTGCAACTTCACTTCCACATGTAGTCAATATAGAGCCCTAACAGGGTCAGGAACCTTGGACTGCTACTCATGAATGGTTGACAGAGTTTACCATTTTGTTAACCTCTCTAGCCATTGGAACATTTTCAGGAGGCAAAGCTAATGTTGTTTTGGGTTTCGTTCATGTTTGCCTCACTCATTCTAATGGAATGTGCTATGATGATCCTAACAATCCAATTTGAATTTCAACTCAGTTCTCAACGCTCAGAATGTGGATTCAACAAAGGGCAGCCAATCTTGTTCCTTTGATCAAACCCTTCTTTTAAATTCTACGTGACAAGGGCAGCTTAAAATCTCCCGATTATCAGGAAATGGATGCCAGGCTAAACACAAAAATGTATTTTTAAAAAAAAGCAAAAGAGGAGACAGCAAGATTATGAAAGCCACTTGTATTACCTCTATGGCACTGCGTCTGACTATGCCTGCTTGTTCCTGCTGAGTTTGCTGAATTAACCAAAAATATTGGTAACAAACCACACAACCTTAACACAATTAAATGATGTTTGGAAATATATTGTGCCTTGCCTTCTCTGGCACACTATCACAGCCAGTGGTGGGTTCTACTTACCTTTACTATCGGTTCACAACAGGGCCACGCACGCATGCTCGCTTTGGTCGCATGCGCAGAAGTGTTCTGATGACGTCGGGGTCCATGGGCGGAGCCTCCCTCCAGTTTTACTACCGGTTCTACAGAACTGGTCTGAACCAGGGGCAACCCACCACTGGTCACAGCCAATGGTGTGGGCGGGTTTGCCCATCATACAAACCAGCAGACACCCAATAAAACCCATTGATCAGAAGCAACAAAGTTACACTACTTCACAAATGCACTTTGGTGGTCAATTTTCAGTGTAAATGCCAAGCCTGCCCTCACAAAACAGTAAGAGCAAAAATGATGGCTTACTTTTTCTCAATTGTTTTGGATAAATTCTGTTGACGCTAGAGCATGGTAGTTTCTGCATTTTCAGCACAATTTCTTTGTAGTTTGCTGGGCAATTTGGAAGCTGTGATGCTCTCTTTGCTTTGTTCCTGCTACCTTTATCTTCAAAGAGGAGCAGAGAGGATTTTTTTTAAAAAAAAAAAGTAAAGTGAAAACTTTGATGTCTTCAACTCAAATTTTGCTGGTGTTAAATGCCTCTAAAGGTCTTCTATCCCTACTATTTTCATGTCCTCCCACCCCAATATAACATATTCCCAGTTATACCTATGAATTAATTTATTTTTATATATGTATATGCATATGCACATGTATGTATATTTTGTAAGCTGCTCAGAGTGGCTTGTGGTGAGATGGGCAACAAATAAATAAATAAATAAATAAATAAATAAATAAATAATATGTATATGCATTACATTTTTCAGGGTAAACAAAGTTCTGCAAAGTGCAGAAAAAGAGATGTAAAATCAATAACCTGAAGAAATAAAATGCAGCAGCTAAGGATGCATAAGAAAGACTAATTTCCATCAACCCCATTCAATATACCTCTGCATCCCTTTTGACTACTGTAAACATCCTTCTACTTTTGGAACTTCTCCAACTTTTTCTTCCTGAAGCGAGTCGATTTTCATTCTTGCTTCTTTCGCTTCTTTCCTTTTCTTTTACTCCCACTTTAACCCAGGATTCAGCCTTCTCATTAACCTGCCCCTCAAAAAAAGTCTCTCATTTTCAGTCTCTCAGCACCCATCTATCCTTTGCTAATTCTCTCTCTTTCATCTTTCAGCTTAAGCACTCAAATCAGTCATGCTTGTTATGGATTCATTCATTTACTATGCATGAATAAACCACATATTCAAAACAAACACAACCTTTTCTAAGCAGATATCCAATCACTCATTTTCTCATACATTCTTGGGTCATCAAACAGCCTGTTTGTTTGTTTGTCTGCCTGCCTGCCTGCCTGCCTGCCTGCCTGCCTGCCTGCCTGCCTGCCTGCCTGCCTGCCTATCTATCTATCTATCTATCTATCTATCTATCTATCTATCTATCTATCTATCTATCTCTTGCCTTGCTCAAGCTAATTGTTCATAGTACCTAACATATTTTTATTTTTCCTGGATAGCATTCATTCAGAATTGTACATTTTTTTCCTGTTCTGGACTTCCAGAGGAGGCATGGTGAACTAAACACATCTCCCAAGAAATGGAGATTATGATAGTAGTAAAGACCAATAAACCTATGAGTAGACTGGTTCTTTGGAACTTCTCTGCAGTTTACATCTGCAGTACTACTGTACATCTGTAGAATAACAGTTTCCTATAGGTCTGAGAGGAAGTAATCAATTATCATGCTCACAACCACAGCAGAGCCTTTTAAAAGACACTGAATTTGCTAACCTCACTTTCTAATCACTTTTGGAAATTGCTTATTTAACTATCCTAAGGCTATTAGAGATCTTCAGAACAAAAAGTTTGAAAAGCTACCTGGCAATTATACCTTCTTTCCTGAATAAAAGAAAAATTAACCACAAATCTAACAACTTAAAGAATTCAAACTAATTAGTGGTTAAGGTACCAGGCCAGAAATTGGATGACTAAGAGTTCTAGTCTCACCTTGGGCACAAAACTAGATGGGTGACTTGGGCCAGTTACTGTCTGTAGCCCTAAGGTAGGAGAAATGGCATACCACTTCCAAAAATCTTTGCCAAGAAAACTGCAGAGACTTGTGCAAGCAGTCTCCAGGAGTCAACGCTGACTCAAGGCAACACATACACACACAATCATTATAATATTATAACAACCAGTTTACATGACCACTAACATAAGCCAGTGTCGTTAATTTTTTTTTTAATTTGATTTATATGCCGCCCTTCTCCGGAGACTCAGGGCAGCTTACAATGTGTTAAGCAATAGCCTTCATATTTTTGTATATTTATACAAAGTCAGCTTATTGCCCCCACAATTTGGGTCCTCATTTTACCCACCTTAGAAAGGATGGAAGGCTGAGTCAACCTTGAGCCTGGTGGGATTTGAACTTGCAGTAATTGCAGGCAGCAGATGTAAGTGGATGTTAATCACTGCCTTAGTCTACTGAGCCACCAGAGCCAATTTGTGTTGAAACAGAAGTCTGAGGCTTATAGTTTTCCTAAAATCAAATAATGAAATGTGATTAACATTTGAACCAGTTACTCCCACATTCTCCTAATTTCCTATCCAAAATTATGAAAACAAAAGCTGCTAAATGTCATACATAATAGTTTCTGGATGTGAAGTCCCTATATTGTAAGGAATTGTCATCTGAGACATTTATATTTATAGTAGATTATTCATATAGTTTATAAATCATAAGAAGCAGCATCTATTGTACTTCATGAATATTTGCCATCAATTTCACAATAGCAAGAAAGTTTATATTCCCCATCCTGAATAAACAAAGGACAACTCGGCAAGTAATGTTAATAAATCAAAACTCTCTCGGTTCTTTGTTCACGGGCAAGCATAGGCAGGAAACAAAAATAAATGTTTTGAGTTTGCTCACTGGAGAAGAAATAACTTTAAATTAGGTGTGTGCGGAGAAAAAGGAAGACATTCCAGAAAGGCAAATACCAATGAATGAGATGTACTAGAATTTGGGGTTACTTGCTAGAAGTGACCTCTTCTGAACCCCAAAGTCTTGAAATAGGGTTGCATGCATGTTGCAAACAAGGTCATAAGAAAACATGCAGAATATTGCATTAGAAATTGAATTCAGCTTTTTAATAATTATTTTTTTTTCTTAAAGCAGATTCCTAGGCGATGTGGCTAGGGCTAGCTAGCAGGTCTACGCTGCAAAAATCCAGAGGCATTTCACTGCCATTAAGCAGGTTTTTGCAGTCCTAGTTGTGCTCAGTAGCAACTTTACTACCACACTATTAGTTAACCATAGTTTTATATGGTTAGTTAGTTAACCAAACTAACAGTTGTTGTTTTTTCTAACCGAGGTTTCCCTCCAATGAACAGGAAAGAATGCTGCTCTTAAGGTTTAATATATTTAGCTTCAGAGGGCATGCTGTAATTAATTCAGGAATGCCATAATTTAGAACTGTTGCCATGACCCAAAAGCTAAAAAAAAAGGAAGTAAAAAAAGGAAGTAAAAAGGAGAAAAATTACTTTGGGGGCACTGGGAGAAGCTTTTATGGATGGTATAATTGTTTCATTTTAGTCACAAAAGGCGGGGGGGCTCCACTGCAAAACCACATGGACCTTTCCTGCAGGCCTTGATAAAAGAGGACAGCCCACCTACGTACATCCATAAGTACATATACATGCATACAGTATGTACTTCTTCCCTTCAGTAATGTCCAATTCTCAGGAGGCTGCCTGGAGAAGTCACTGCAGGTTTTTTTGGCAAGGTTTTTCAGAAATGGTTGGCCATTACCTCCTTCCTAGGGCTGAGAGAAAGTAACTGGCCCCATGCTGGTTTCATGCCATAGATGTTTAGTTACCCACAATACTAAGAATATATCTTATTATTTAGCAAAAGCAGAATGAGGCTGTTCTTCATTCCAGATCTCATGAAACTTCAAGTGACTTAATCTGTTACGCTAGTTATTTTTAAATGTATACCCTGATTTTCCACTCAAGTGAGTTGGGTTGGGCAGGGTGGAACTGTTTGGGAATTTGATACTTGATAGACCATTCCCATCCTTTTTTTTTTCAAGAAAACTCTTTTTATTAGAAGCTCAACTGATATCCTTTTGTATTCCTTGTTCAAGAAAGTATAGAAGTTGATTTTCTGTCTGAAACCTCTTGGGTCTCAAATCCACAATCATTTATCTTTTAAATGCTCTTTTTACAGAAGAGAGAGGCAGGCTTACCCCAATTTTCTGCTGCAGCACTGGATTTCTTGTTGCCTTACCAAAAAGCTAGCGATCCCCTTCTCAATTTGGACAATGAATCCTACTTCTGGAAATATCCCTTTGCATTGTGAAATTTCTAAAGAAAAATCTGTCTTTGATGAGCAGACATCCTAATCATTAGTTGGTTTGAAATCCTAGACCCTAGAATTTTATTTGGGATAAAATTTAATGCAATATAGCACTTCCTTAGAAAGATGTAAGAACTTACATCTTATAACTGAGCCTGTAGTACAGTGGTTTAAAGCACCCTGTTATTAACATCTATTAACATCTGCTGCTTGCAATTACTGCAAGTTCGAATCTCACCAGGCTCAAGGTTGACTCAGCCTTCCATCCTTTCTAAGGTGGGTAAAATGAGGACCCAGATTGTGGGGGCAATAAGCTGACTTTGTATAAATATACAAAAGTATGAAGGCTATTGCTTAACGCCTTGTAAGCCACCCTGAGTCTCCGGAGAAGGGCGGCATATAAATCAAATTTAAAAAAAACTTATTCCACCAAGATCTAAACATCCTGTTTTCATAATTACAGACCATAGTGTTCAAGAGACTTACACCTGTACAATGCCTATAATTGTACCAAATCAGGTGGCCTCTGCTTCTAGATTTTATCTGAGCCAATTACTAATTTAAGCAAACCTAACATGTTTCTTCTTTGTGCAAAGTTATCTGTAAATATTAGAAGTTTCTTAAACATAGTCTACGAGAAAGTTTTGTTTATGGCCGGAAATCCATTCATTGCAATTGAATGAAAAGGGGAATATTGGTTTTACTTATGCTACAGTAAGAGATGTCTAGCAATATTAGCAGAGACTCAGGAAATGGTGGAGTCGTTGGTGAAAGAGTTTAAATAAAGGCTGGATGATAATCTGTCAATATTGTAGTAGCAGATTCCTGCAATGAGCAAGGAAAGCGAGATCATCTTTAAGATCCCTTCCAAACCTTGTATACTGACAAGTAAGTGCTCCTCAAATAGGTGACCACTAATATTTATAAATGTCTTGACTACAGTGGAACCCTATAGGCAAATCATCCCATCTCCAGCATGCCGCTAGTATTCTTCTCTAGAACTTTTGAAATTTCCCATTGTATGGCAACCGGAATAAATATCTAAGGGTGTGTGGGGGCCACTGGTAAGACTCATTGTGTTGAGATTGTTATCACTCTACTGAGCTTCTCCTTGAAATTAATATTTGAAGGATTTGCATCTTTCTTTCTTTCTTAAAGGCACAGAATCAACATCAACAGGAGAAAATAAATCATCACACCGGATAACAGATTTTATTTTATTTGGAATGTTAACTAGGCCTGAGTAGACAAACACTATGTTTTATATATCTTCATCTTGCAAAAGCAAACACAATGGTTCTTTCTACACTCTTGGCTTTGGATATATATATAAAAAAAAGACTTTGTTCTTATTCAAAGAAAGCTCGGTTCAAAGATTCCTTTAGTTAAGGAAGATTGTATTCTCAACTATTCTAAAGGAAGTAACTGGAATGTACAAGATGCAGAATTTAGTCATCACCGCCGCACAAAGCCACCAAAATCTTTTCGTAATCTCCCTTTGTTTCATCCTGCATGTGGGGAAAAAAATGAGAAGAATTCATATCCAACAAAACCAGAGTAGTGCAATCATGTCCCTCTGGTTCATCTCACCCCTACTTATATTCTAAAACTAGGTTCATGCACTGTACACGATCCTTTTCTCCACTTGTTTGGCTGCAACCACACAAAACAAAAACTTAGTATTTTATACGTGCTGAAGAATTACTTTAAAAACTGGGTGAACACAGGATCTAGAGATTAATAAGGATAATAAAAAATCTTAATCTTAATTATAATCACCTCAATTATATTACTGTGACCCCCATCCAAATACAGTCAACAATATGTGTAATTCTGTCAATGGAAATAAAAATCGTAGACTCTTAAGTCCCATTGCAAACCGCAAAGGTACTTAGTTCTGGTTCTAATTCCTTAAACCCCTGTTAACCACAAATAAAAGCAGAAATAACCTACCAAAATTGCCTGGCAGAGAGACACCCCATATTTTGCCTTGTAAAAACCTTTGATCTCATTCATGTCAATTTCAGCCCGTGACACCATAATTCTGTTCAGAGTTCTGTGGCGTGTTCCGGAACCCTGTGGGGGGTGGGAAAAAGAATAGAAATAAACTCTTTTCATAATTCTTCAGTTTAAATGGCTTCCCTCTGCTTGGTTTTTGAGATAATTTAAACTCTCTTTGCCTTTAGGATAGGTCTCCAGACTTTCAAGTGACAACCCAGAAGAACACAAAAGAGCCATTTGTAACTCGGAAAACATCAAGGATCCCACACCTCAGGTGTGCCACCTCAGAGAAACAAAAGTCCTTTGCATATTCATTCAGAAGTAGACATCATAATCTTTCTGTCTACACCCATATTAATGAAACTCAAGCCACACCTGTCTGTACTAGAAATCTGAATTCACACTCCACTGTTTACGCCACCTGAGTTTCTGTTAGAGGGGAATCTGTCTCCATAGAGTCAGAGAGTCCTTGCTGTGAGCTTTTCTGATTTCAGAAAGACCTTTGCTTTTGTAAGCAACATAATGAACCACTCCCAGATATTGTTTGCCAGGCAGGTTATGAAATCTTGCATATTCCCAACAGCAAACATTTGTGTGTGTGATTCCAAAGGTGCTTTTTCAAAGCACTTTTCTTTTTTTCCTTGAAGACATTTTGCTTCTCATCCAGGAAGCTTCTTCAGTTCTGACTGAATGGTGGGTGGGAATGGAAGGATTTATGTTACTTGAAAATGTTATTTCTAACTTGTGCCCAAAATTGTCTGCCTTAACTGGAAATGTGATACAAACTGATTATTCTCTTTTTCAAGAGAAAGGATCAGAAGATTGAAAATGTAATGTTTGTGTTGGCATGCTCCTTTAAAACAAAGCCCCTTCCCTGCTAGTAACATTTCTTTTACCTTCATTGCTAGATAGAGCTTCTCAGCAAAGAAAGCAGGTTTGCTTACAGCACATTTCACTGGAAATGAGAAAGAACCAAGATTATTTATGACCATAAATTAACAAAAGCAAGGTGCAAAGAAAGAAACACAATGTTTTTTTTCAAAGATTGTGATCTCGTGAATAATTACACATTGTGGTTATATATAACTAACAAAAGAATTGTGGCAGAATTGGGCCAAGAAGCAGGAAGAAACCTTTTTATGACTTTAAGAAATAACCTTGAACTGCCTAGTAAAGTTTTATCCAAAAAGTTAAAACACAGTTGGCAAAGAAAAGATAAAACAGATACATGCTCCTCTGTTTTGTTGATACAACTGAATATTTCCCAAAGTTAATTTACATTCATTCATTCATTCATTCATTCTGAATGCAATATTCATTGCTTTCTAAGATTTACCAGTTTTCTTCTGGAAGTGATTATATAATAGGATAGGACTCTTTCTGTCCAGGCATGCACCAAAACTCACTTATGGAATGACAAAAAATTAACAAAACCTAATATAAAATACTTTGTTGTTATTAACATCACTGATTGACAATGCAGAGCAATATCTAAGGCTACTATGCCCTCCCCAGCTTCAAGGGCAGTGTAAAATGCAAAATAAATACACAGTCAGCAGCTGAGATCAAAGCAATAATAACTGGCAATAAAGTGGCCAAGTGACACTCTGACCTCCATCCCTAAGAACACGAGGGCACTCACAAGCCTTCAGGGCCTTGTGAAAAGTCAAAAAGGATCAGGGCCAATCTGATCTCTTGGGAGAATAACATTCCAGAAGGCATAATCTTGGGACCAAATTTAGGAAGGAACCACCTTTTGTACAGAAGAGGGTTACATACATACCAAGTGCCGTCAAGCAATTCTCAATGTCTCCTTTCAGCTCGAGGTCCAGAACTTTCTCCATGTCGTGTTTGCTGTAGTTCCGGTATCTGTTAAAAACTGAAACCAAAGAGAACAATTTGGAACACATTGTTCCCCTAACAAGTACACAATATATCATTATGCTGCATGTATTTAATACTTTTCCTCTCTATCAGATCAAGATTATAATCTGCTGTCAGCTTTTAGAAGGGACAGAGATGACATGCAAGACTTCTATACACACTCCTGGAATCTCAAATTATGCAAGTTCGATTTTAAATAAGAAGGGCTGCATACTCCATTTCTGGATTGAAATACAGGTGGTCCTCAACTTGCAACCATAACTGAGCTCAAAATTTCAACTGCTAAGCTAGACTGTTGTTAAGGGAGTTGGTGCACCACTTTATGACCTTTTTTAAGTGAATCACTCCAGTTTTTAAGTGTTGTGACTCCGGCCCCCGAGCCTGTCTTATCGGAGGGAGAAGACTCCGAAAGGGAAGGAGAGGAGTTGGCAAGGCCTCCCTCTCCAGGAACCTCCTCTCTGGCAATGCCTCCAGTGTCCTCTGAAGGCCAAGAGACAGGCACTTCCGAGCAGCCGCAGCTGGACAGTGACGGGGATGAGGCTTGGCTGGACCCCCAACAGCGGCGCAGAGATTAGCGCACGCAACAAAGGAGGAGGTGTGCCAGGGATTAAGCTGAGTCACTGGACCACACCCCACAGGGTATAAAAGAGGGTGTGATGGCCAGTCAAGCCTTGTGACAAACAAAGCTGAAAGCTATCACGCCATTCTGCATTGCCGGACTCTTGCTATATGCTTTGCTGGAATTAATTTGTGGACTGGACTTGATTACCCTGTAACTGTTGTAGATTTACTTTGATGTACGAAAGAGGAGAGTACCTCCCTTCGTGAGTAAAGACTCTGGGCAGGCAGCCACTAGATTGCTGCCAATTTCCGTAATCAAAAGGGAATTCTTGTCGGCTGGTTTGGTTTTTAACTCTTGGATGTCTGTTGGTGTGCGTGTGTGGGACGGGGACAGAACATTAAGTTAGTGACACAGTTGTTAAGTGAATCTGCTTCCCCATTGACTTTGTTTGTCAGGAACTTGCAAAAGGTGATCCCATGACCCCAGGACATAAATACATACAGTTGCCAAGCATCTGATGCTGCAATGTCATATGTGTGAAAAATGGTCATAAATCACATTTTTCAGTGCTTTTGTAACTTTAAAACAGTCCTTAAGTGAATGGTTGTAAGTCGAGGACTACCTGTATACTAATTTTTGGCATATTGTCCATTATGCAGCAGAATAGCTTTATTTAACCCTCAGTAATAAATTATTACACTGTATTTTTTTGCATTTTTTTTAAAAAAATCCTATTTAAGACATTTCTCTTTAAAATAAAAGCATTTCAGCAACATTGCTTTCTGCTTACCTCTTCGAAGGTGCGGGGGACTTCTGGTAGTGAGAATGTCAATGAAAGTGTTAACATCCGTTCCTTTTTTTCTCTCTCCAGCCTCATATAATTTCTGTTACAATGAAAGAAATCATTTTGAGACATTCCAAAACATTAGAGATAATGGTCAAGCAAAACAGTATTTTTAACAGCATTCTTTTCAGAAGGTATCAACTTGACCTCCAACTGCAGATGAAAGGCCTGAGAAACAAACCATTTACTGTGATTATAACCACAGCAAAATCCGAACTCCAAAATTTTCAGCCCCATATCTCACACCCTTCACTGCTATATTAGCTCTCATATGGCGGCGACTCTGAAAACTCAGGGATGTGTGTTAAATCTACTCCAGAGAAACTCTTTCTTGTTTCCTTTGATCAGCTGATGGCTAATTAACAGATAAAGACATCATTTACCGTCAACAGGTATCTCCCAAAAATTCAGTTGTTATTGATACTAATCAGTGGTGGGATTCAAACGTTTTTACTAACAGTTCTGTGGGCGTGGCTTGGTGGGCATGGCTTCACTTGGTGGGGGTGACTTGGTAGGCATGGCAGGGGAAGAATACTGTAAAATCTCCATTTCCACCCCACTCCAGGGGGAAGGATACTGTAAAATCTCCATTTCCAACCCACTCCAGGGGGAAGATACTGTAAAATCTCCATTTCCACACCACCCCACTCCAGGGGTGGAAGAAGGAAGGATACTGTAAAATCTCCATTCCCTCCCTAACCCACTAACCTGCTTTCCAGCTCTGTTCTGTGCAGGGCAACAAAAGAAGACCCAGACGAACAGCTGGGACTCGATCAGCTGGGACTCAGGAGGCAGTGAATAGATGGGGGCACGGCCTGTCAGAGTGGTATTTGCCGGTTCTCCAAACTACTCAAAATTTCTGCTACAAGTTCTCCAGAACCAGTCAGAACCAGCTGAATACCACCTCTGATACTAATGTCCTGATTAAAAATAGTTCCCTGAGGGTTCCCCACAACTAATGGACACATGAGGAAGTTAATCACATTCAGGGACTAGAGTCAACTCCGCATTTAACAACCCCAACCAGGCACAGCTCAGTAGCAGCTAATGTTAAAGGCTTCAGCATAAGTCCTACCCTCTGACATTTTGATGTGCATTATTTCCTATTTCTTTTGTCTACATAGACATATGTTTCCTGCAGGCTCTATCACTTCCTCTCTTGGCTTGCAATTCTAATACCTTTCTTTAACAGATGAGTTTGCATGAGCCACCCCATCTGAGAAACATGATGGTTCCTAGAATGGATCAGCCAATGGGAAAAGCAATGGCAGGAAGTAAATCCCCTAACAAAGATTGATTATAGATCCCATGCCCTTCTGCTGGGAAATGTCTGTGGAAATTCTCAATCATACAGGTCATGGTTGTCCTTAAAATGCTTTTTCCAAAAAGCAATTGGGCTTCCTTAGTTTTTTTGCTTTGAAAACATTTCGCTTCTCCTCCAAGAAGCTTATTCAGCTCTGTAATAAAGAAACTTCTTGGATGAAAAGCAAAATGTTTTCAAAAGGAAATAGTCAAGGAAGTCCAGTTGTCTTTTGGAAAAAAAGCACCTTTGGGACATTCGGCTGGGAAATACAGCTCCGTATTCTTTCTTTCTTGGAAACGTGGGAGAAATGCATGGAATGGATTCACTTGCCTGAAGGAAGTCTCATTTTTGATAGACAAGACAAAAGAGACATCAAAGGTAGCAATAAGTATTTCTTACCCTTGCATCATTGTCTACCAACTCCTCATTCACATGTGGATTTTCATTCCGGTCACCCTGAAACAAATCAGTCTCACTTAGTTCAATATTGTATGCTGCAATCACAGATCATTCCTGAACCAACAGGACTTCTGAGCACCATGGAGTAATACAAACCTTTACTAAGGCAAGCAAAGCCTTCTGAAAATCTCCAGAAGTGTCCGAGACAATGTCTTTGGCAAGGTCTCTCTTAAAAGCTGCAGAAGAGCAAACATATTGAGGAAAGAGCTTCATTAAATGCCAACATTAGCCATAAATTATTTTCTTCCTTACATACAGCTTCTACATTTTTACTCAACTCATTCTGTAATCTCCTTAGGCTTGCATTTTTAAATCATTGCTTAGCTTTCACAATGCAAGATGTAAATGATACTTTGAAAGCGATCCATGAAGAAATTCCAATTTTATTTTCAATGGGAAACTTGCAGGTTATCATAAATAAAAAAATATCATTATGTCAAGTTATTTTCAATTAGATGTTCAAAGACAGAATATGACTTTACAGATGCTCTATTCCTTTTTGAACATTAGAGTGCCTGCCTGTTCATTTTTATCTTCAACTGGTGAAAAACTAGTGGAATTTAGCATTCTAAAATTCCTTACAAATTATCAGCTGGTTTTTTTGTTCAGGTGTTCCAAAAACCAGATATTTCATCTTTATCAACAAATGACTACCAAAATGCATCACATTGTTGGCTGAAGAGGCATTAACAAAATAGATCTAAGGTGTTGTTTTTTTAAGGAGTAATTTACCTTCTTGATAGTGTCTTTTGATGTTTCTAATTTCTGAATTGGTCCTTGATGTCATAATCTCAATTAAGATATCTTCATCTGTTCCAAGCCCCTGTTTGGCAATAAATCAATATACATAAGCAAAGCTTTGGTTTGTTTTTATAAAATAACTTATTCCGTCAAGTGCAATGTTCAGGCAGATGCAGGAAACATTTGGCTATAAAACGTTACTGAGCTACAATTCCAGCTTTTATGCCCTTGCTGGAAATATTAATTCACCTATATCAGTGATGGCTAACCTTTTTGCCATCGCGTGCCAAAAGCAGGGGGAGCGTGGTGGGGTCACACGCATGTGTGTCCACTCCATAATTCTATGTGCCCTGCCTCCCCCGTGCTCCCCCCGCTTTTGGCACATGAACGGGCCTACCGGGCCCGGTAGGCCCATTTTTTGCTCTCCCCAGACTCCAGAGCCTTTATAGGAGCCTGGGGAGGGCAAAACGGCCTTCCCCATCACCCCCCAGAGGCCCTCTGGAGGCCGGAAACAGTGTGTTTCCTGACTTCTGGGGGGCTCAGAAGGCCTGAAAATCAGCTGACTGGCACATGCATGCGTGCCGGAGCTGAGCTCACGTGCCCACCGATATGGCTCCGCGTGCCCACCGATATGGCTCTGCGTGCCACCTGTGGCACCCGTGCCATAGGTTCGCCATCACGGACCTATATCTACCTGCATGACAAATTACAATAATGGAATCTTGAACTATAAAGGTTAACATGGGGTTGGCTTACATTTTATTTTTTTCATGACCTTATCATCATCCATTTAGACTACCGCAATGTGCTCTACATGGGACTGCCTTTAAAGACCACTTGCAGAGGTCAAAATGTAGGGGCTTGGCAGTTGTTGGTGGGTTCTTCTTACACTATTCTGCAGATCCTGCTCAGGGTCTCTATTAGTTTCTGAGTGCCATTTTAAGTGCAGTTTTAACCCATAAAGCTTATTCTGGCTTGACTCCTCATTTGCAGGACTGTATTTCTCCACTGAAGTTGTACCAAATGATCCAATGATGTTTGGAGAAGCAGTGGGTACTTTTTTATTTTCAGGAGGTCAGGGATCTAAAGCCAAGAAGTGCAATTTTTCCATCCCTCTGGAATGGCAGCTGAATTGACTCTGACATTATACATTTTCCCAGAGGAGTTGAAGATGGAACTTTCCCAGAAAGCAATGGAAGTGTAATATTGCTTGACTTCTGTCAATGGTTTTAGTATTCGGATTGTTTTAGGTATTTAGACCTTACTATGTATTAGTTTTTATTTTTGTTGTAAACCACAGAGAGTTTAGATTGCCACATGGTATAAATCTGATACATAAATGTTAATCTCTCTTGAGGGCACTGTGGAAAAGACTCTTAATGCTTATCTTCTTTTTTGACTTTCATAATTTGTCAAAACTATCCCATAGTTTCAAAGGAAGAACAATTCTATATTGCTCTCCAATGCAGGTAACTCTAATTTCTTCTAACTGTGAAACTGAGTCCTGTCTGATAAACTGCCTTGTAATTTCCAAGAAGTTACTTCTTCTAATATGCCAGGATCGTATTAATTATACTTAAATATTCTGAGAGAGAAAGAGAGGAAAAGAGAAACAAAGAACAGAAGGAATTGGATGGATACAACCTAAGCTGTTTTGAAAAAGGTTCGGTTGGAAACGACAAAGAAGACATATTATTGAAATGGAGTGATTACACGCACCGGAAAACAATTATATTAACTGCATTTACTTAGATTCTTTCTGTCCTTGATCACTTCACTATGGACTTTTAGAATTTAACACCTAGCACTTAATAGAACTTGAAGGACCAAGTGGGAATTCAACCCAAAATAGTTTGCATCGTACTGAACCATGTGATTACCCCCCCCCTCCCCATATTGGCTATATATTTACAGTGCAATCATCCTGGAACTCCTTCAGCTTCTTGATTAAACACATGACAACTTCTAGCAAACATACCATTCATTCCAATGTCTCTGTAAGCCAAGAGTGCCCAACCTTGGTAACTTTAAGAATTGTGGACTTCAACTCCTGAAATTCCCCAGCCGCTGGCTGGGGAATTCCAGGAGTTGAAGTCCACAATTCTTAAAGTTGCCAAGGTTGGACACCCCTGCTTTAAACTGAGGATTTCTCTCTCTCTCTCTCTCCTCTCTTTAGTATAATGTCCACCCAAGCCTTGAAAGACAAACATACCTTCATAGAGTATCTAAGCTCATCAGCATCAAATTCGGCAGGAGTTTTCAGCATAGCCACAACAACATCTTCTAAATTGCTTTTGAGAGCTTTTTTCAAAGCATCTTCCAGAGACTATGAGAAAAAAACAAATGTATAACAACTCTTTATAGAACTTATTCAGATGATAAAACATTACTTTCCAAACACACAATAAAATGTTCGATACCAAACCATGTATAAGTACTTCATTCTTCCTGCTTCAAGGAAAAAACAATTGGTTTACATTTTTTTTTAAATATGTACATAACTCCCTTGTCTTTTGTCCTCTGGACATGTGATAATCTCCTAAATGAAGCTTTTGCACTTACAGAACAAGCAGTTCTGGTAGATTTGTTGAAGTCTTTGTTAGTTTATCCTTGTAAAGTGGCTTTTCTTTGCTCCTTCTTTATTCACACCCATTCACAGGTGGGGCTTACCTGCCTGTAGCTGAATGATCCAGGTTCTTTTTTTTTTTAAAGGAGACAAAACTCCTATTTTCAAGAACAGACTGGACAGCCATTTGTCCAAAATGGTATAGCATGTCCTGCTTGAGGAGAAGGCTGGACTAGAAGACCTCCAAAGTCCTTTCCTCTCTATGTAATATTTATTTATTTATTAATGGAGCTTGTATGCCGCCCTATCTCCAATGGACTCTGGGCAGCTCATAACAATTAAAACAAAGCAAAGAAACCATTAAAACAAAAATCCAGGTTAAAATTAACAAAAATTCAATAAAACCCAGTTAAAATTCTATTAAAACCCACATCAGCCCAGGGCAGCCAGGTGAAATAGCCACATTTTCAGGCCACGGCGGAAAGAGCGAAGGCCGGGGGCCACCCGGAGCTCCAGAGGGAGTTGATTCCAAAGGGTGGGTGCACCCACAGAGAAAGCTCTCTCCCTGGGGGTAGACAGCCGACACTGTCCGGCCGACGGCACACTGAGCAGGCCCTCCCTGTGGGAACGCACAGGGCGATGGGAAGCTGTTGCTGGCTGCAGGTGGTCTGCCAAATATCCCGGGCCTAAGCCATGTAGGGCTTTATAGGTAATCACCAGCACCTTGAATCTCACCCGGAGGGCAACTGGCAACCAATACAAGTCACGCAGGAGAGGTGTAATGTGGGAGTGTCAAGACACTCCCATCACTACCCGTGCGGCCACATTCTGCACCAGCTGAAGCCTCCAAGTGGTCTTCAAGGGCAGTCCCATGTAGAGGGCATTGCAGTAGTCAATACGGGAGGTGACAAGCGCATGAGTGACTGTGCGTAGGGCATCACGGTCCAAGTAGGGGTGCAACTGGTACACCAGGCAAACCTGGGCAAATGCCCCCCTGTTCTAATACGTTCTACAATGAAACTCTTCAAATTTAAATCAGAACCATGATGGTCAACTAGAAACTATACCGCTCCTCCCACCAATATTAAAAAGCTAGTGTGCTTTATGTAGCCTATTTTTTTAGAAGTTATGTTCCAACCATCAACATGGTAATGAATTTAATATTTTATTTATTCATCTCAGCCATTCTTTCTCAAACCTGGCAATTTTAAGATGGGTGGACTTCAGCTCCTAGAATTCCCCAGCCAGCAGACTTCTGAATTCTGGGAGTTGAATTCCACACCTCTTCAAATTGCCAAGTTTGAGAAAGATTGATTTAACATACATAATACGCTAAAAGTGGAAAGTATCTATGCAAGGTATGTACTAAGGAAGTTACCTTGCCATTCATCTGTTGATAAGTCCTTTTGATTTGCTGTCGTTGGTCATTGGTTCTTTTGGTCAAAATATTGATGATGCCTGCTTCATCAACTCCTAAATCATGAATGAAGGGGTGAAATTTCATTAACACAAATATAATCAATTCAATCCACACTACAACCAACAAATCAAAAGGTAACACTGTTGCTCAACTGATTTATCAATAAAGTTGTTTTCATCAACATATTTAGCCTGGTGCAAAACCATTTTTTTAATTCCTTCCAACAATACATTGGAAAGAGAAATATGTCAAGGGATATTAAATTCTGTCCAGCTGAAGAACAGCTTTCTAAAACTAGAATGGAACTAGATTTGGTATGAGGTGAAGAAGCCTCCAAAGATAAGTTTAAGTTTAAACATGATCCAGGTTCTACCAGAGGCTCCGAAGAAAAAAGTCCCATCAATTCCTATTTTTGAGACTATCACAGATGCATCCATTCTAAACCCACCTCTCTCTTCCTTGCTGGTTACATAACTAAGAGTATTTTTAAGAGGTTGGAAAGAATTCCAGAAGTCACATTCTGCATGCTTGCTAACTGCTCTCTTATGCCTCTATTCTCTCTAAATGCTTAAAACTACTCTTGCCTGTCTTCATCTCATCATTATGTAGGTCCCAGGTGTCCAACCTTGGTAATTTTAAAACTTGTCGATTTCAACTTCCAGTATTCTCCGGTCAACCATATTGGCTGGGGAATTCTGGGTGTTAAAATCCACAAGCCTTAAAATTGCCAAGGTTGTACACCCCTGATTTAAGGAAATGTAAGGCATTGAAAAATACAACCTCTTGCTGAATGGGATGGCCTGCGTGACAATTCAAGGAAAAGGAAACAGAAGAAAGCAAGAAAAAAATGACAGCATGATTTGAACTATGTTGCTGCAATTTTGACTTTGCTGAAACTGTCTCGATCTGTTCCACAAGATACGTACGAAAAAGCATACAAAAATGTGGGTGCATTTTTGCATAGACCTTTCATTTAAAAATGGGCTAAATTGGCATTAGCACTGGAGAAATAAGAATCTGAGCAAAAATCAGCACCTAATTCACGGATATTATCTTTCCTTCCTACCTTTAGCAGTTATGGCTTTGTGTAGTGCAGTTGCATCAGCTGAAGGATCAAAACTGGGATAAGCGTGGACTGCTGAACCAGTTTTAGAATTTTTCTGTTAAGAATAAATTGAAAAATTAAAACATTTAATTTGCTTTAAAATTTAAAATCTTTTCTTGCCCAAATCTTCAAGGTACATTCAAAAATAATTATTAGATGAAAACTAAAGAATAACCCGGATGATGCAATGATGGAAACCCATTTTCACCATTTGTAAGGGAATATGCTAAGAGGCATTCATTATAATAAGTAATTATAAAATGATAATGTGTTACTATTATATCTGACTCAATATGAAGAACAGAATGATCTTGGCACTGGTGCCTGCCTCTGCATGAGCTTACAAATTCTATGAATGCAAAATCTTCTCTTTTTTAATATTTGTGTTTTTCAGCAAGGTCCCAGTAGTATGGCTATTCCATAGTATCAGTATTGATTTCAGGCTGTTTTTAAATATGAATAATCAGAAACTATATGCAGGTGGTCTTCGACTTACAACCATTTGTTTAGTGACTGTTCGAAGTTACAATGGCACTGAAAAAAGTGACTGATGACCGTTTTTCACACCTACAACCATGACAGCATCCCTATAGTCACATGATCAAAAATTTGGATGCTTGGCAAAGAGCCATGCAATGGTGAGAATGCAGTATTGCAGATTAACTCTACCGACTGCCAGCAGTTCAATGCTGACTGGCTCAAGATTAACTCAAACTTCCATCCTTATGAGGTGGGCAAAATAAGGACCCAGATTGTTGGGGGCCATATGCTGAGTCTGTAAACCACTTAGAGAGGGCTGTAAAGCACTGTGAAGCAGTATATAAATCTAAGTACTATTGCTATTGGCAATTAGCATGTATTTATGATGGTTGCAGTGTCCTGAGGTCATGTGATCATCTTTTGTTACCTTCTGACAAGCAAACACAATGGGAAAGATAAATTCACTTAACAACCGTGTCACTAATTTAACCATGGCTGTGATTCATTTAACAACTGTGGCAAGAAAGGTTATAAAATAGCAATAGCACTTAGACTTATATACTGCTTCACAGTGCTTTTACAGCCCTCTTTAAGCGGTTTACAGAGTCAGCATATGGCCCCCAACAATCTGGGTCCTCAATTTACCCATCTCAGAAGGATGGAAAGTTGAGTCAACCTCAAATGAGACAAAACTTACTTAACAACTGTTTTGCTTAGCAATGGAAATTCTGGGATCAATTGTGATCATAAACTGAGGACTACTTGTTGAAGTTTTTATTTTAGGAAGTCAGCTAAATACTGCCTCAGTATTTTGAAACTCTTTTCTCTATCTCAGAAAGGAAAAGGTCACTCCCAAATTTCTTTGGGCGGTTCATGTTTGCTTCATCATTGCTAAAAACCAGCAGATTTCATTTCCTGCTGTTCTGAAGTGAAAAGCATATCAGACCTGTAAGGCAAGTCCTTAAAAATAAGCTTAACACCATTTAAAAAGAACATCACCACCTATTCAAATACCATGGGGGCAGTGGTGGGTTGCCCCCGGTTCGCACTGGTTCTACAGAGCCGATAGTAAAACCGGCGGGAAGCTCCGCCCACCAACCCCAACGTCATCAAAATGCTTCTGTGCGCAGCCCCGTTGCAAACCGGTAGTAAAGATAAGTAGAACCCATCCCTGCATTGGGGGGCGGGGGGATAAGACAGTCTGCCTTTCCACAGGCATGTGTGCCACAAGGCTCAACTTTTGGCATCATTGCTCCATTTACCAGCCCAAAAAATATGAAATGCATGCATTTACAAATGTTATGCTAATTTCAAATTAAGTGTGCTAAATTTAAATGCATGCATAAAAGGATTGGACAGAGGCTGCCCATGCCAGTACTGATCAGTAAAGTATCAGTTGTAGAATAGGAGGAAAAAACTAAAAAAAAAATCCTATCATTTAACACACTGATTATTCAAAGAAAGAGGAAAAGAAACTGCTGGAAAGAAAAAAAGAGCTATGGGCTGCTGGTCTGAGCTTCGAGCTTGGCAATTTGGTTGCAAATGTTTCATCATTATTCGAGGAGACATCGTCAGTGCACTATGAATTGTGCTCATCTGCGACAGACGAGCACAATTCAAAGCACACTGATGATGTCTCCTCGAACAGATGTCTCCTCAGACCAACAGACCAACTACCAACCCCAGCTACATATATTCAAATACATTTCAGGAAGAACTATTTCTGTCATTGATACTCTGCCCTATAGCATCTTATGACAGCCCCCATCCATTTAACTGTACTTCCAACATTCCTTTGCAAAGTCAAATTGATTAGTTGTTAGAGAAACTTACAATGTATTGGGGTTCTTCATCCTCCATAAACCTGGCTTGCTTCAGGAATTCTGATACAAAAGACATCTTGATTCAACTTTCTGCAAAGGGAAAAGATGAAACAGAATGAAGTGACAAACTGCTTTCCCCTTTTTTCTTTTGCTTTTTTATTCTGCAAGGAAAATGCCTTTTACCTGTTTTAGGCATTCTAAGAACTAAGAATTAGAAAAGTCAAAGAGGATTCCTCTCCCCCTTTCCAAAAGAGAAACCCAAATTCCAATACATTCAGAGGGCATCAGGTTGGGAAATATAGCATCATTTACTGGTTTATTCTGCCCTGTTACTGGAATTAGGAAAAGAATAACCAGGGGTTAAAAAAAAAACCCACAAAGCGAACTGAGGCTACAACTTGTACTAGATCTTAAGATCTTTTTGGTTTCAGCCATGAATAACTTTATTAAAGCATTATTAGGAAGATACCTTCCTAACATTTCAGAAAAAATGTTTTGCATTAGCAAATTTTGCTGTTCTTTACAAATTTTCCCCCAACACTCAACCTATCTAGGGCAACTATCAATGCCTCTTTTAGGATGTGCAGAATTACGCTGCATTTCTGAAGGCATTTTACCATCTATTTACAAGACTTAAATGTCCACCTATCTCATACAGTGACTCTAGGTGGCTCACAACAATCCATAAGCCATAATTAAAAACATACCCCTCCCCCAGGCACTAGACCAAACATCATCAGAGGTCAACCCCCAATCCTAGCCCGATGTTTGGGGAAAGAGCCAGGTCTTCACAGTCCTCTGGAAGGCTAAAAGAGTTGGGGACCTCTGATTTCTGGTGGGAAGCTATTCCAAAGACCCGGAGCGATCACCAAGAAGGCATGCCTCCAAGGCCCCATTAAGGGGACCTTAAGGGAGGCAACCTGGAGCTCAGCAACCCTATCTGACCTAGTAATGTCAGATACCCTCTGGGAGAGGCAGTCCTGCAACTAATCTGGGCCTGTGCCATATAGGACTTTAAAGGTAATAACCTGGACCTTAAATTTCCCCTAGAAAGCAACTGGAAGCCAGTATAGTTCGTGCAATGGTGGTATGATTTGGGTGAACCAAGGAACACCTAAAATCGTGCAATGGTGGTATGATTTGGGTGAACCAAGGAACACCTAAAATTGTATGTGCCGCAACATTCTGGACCGAAATCTGGATCCAGATTTCTGAATCAGGGCAGCCTGATTAGAGCGCATTGCGGTAATACAAATAGAAGGTAATTAAGACACAGGTGACTGTGAGAAACCCCTCAGTTCAGGAATGGGTGTAATTGGTGCAGAAGCAGTGGTGGGTTGCCCCCGGTTCGCACCAGTTCTATAGAACTAGTAGTAAAACTGGCGGGAGGCTCCGCCCACTGACCCTGACGTCATCAAAATGCTTCTGCGCATGCGCAGAAGAGCGTGGGCACGACCCCGTTGAGAATCAGTAATAAAGGTAAGTAGAACCCACCTCAGAAGACAGATTTGAGCAAATGCCTCTCTAACACTGATAATGCTACTTATTTTTGGGTAACGAAACATCACAACCAAGCTCAGACAATACATTCATTCATTCTCTGGTCATGGCTACCACCTCTTCTTCCAGCAGGAGTTGTGAGTCAAAAGGAGTGCCAAATTGCTCACCAGATCTGTATAGGGAAGTGTTACCTAATCCAGAGTCAGACATGTCAATCACCTGACTCCAGGGGACAAAAACCAAAACCAGTCCATCTTGCCAGCATTCCAGCCAGCTTCTCTCCATTCAGGCCCTTACAGCTCCAGGCTCTAAACTAGCACTGAATAAAATAACTTGCTGGGCATGGGGTAGAGACATATAATTGGTTAACATCAACATACTGATGATACCAAACGCCATGCCAGTGGATTACCTCTCCCAGCAGCTTCATATGGATGTTAAGTAGGAGAGAGCCTTGAGCACATGAAATGGGGCTTGTGACTGAACCTCTCCTCCCCCCAATAGCACTGACAGGTACTAGCCACAGAAAAAGGAGATGAATCAGTACAAAACAGTGACACCCCCACAATTCCCTGGAGCAGGTCCAGCAAAATACCAGCTCAACTAATCCCTGCAATTCAACTTCACAAAGAGAGCTTGTATCTAGCTATGCACCCAGGGCAGCTCCCCTAAAGACTACTAGAGATTCCAAAATAACAACAGCTAGCTAGCCCAGCAGCCCCGCCCCAGAGTTACAGCTGGTGTCACATCTGAAACCTGTGAGAGTATGTTTCTCGGAGAAGAAGACCGAGAATCTACAACCAACCAGATTTTGGTAATGCAGGCCAGATCAGTTCTCTTATCCATATTCAGCTGAGATAAGCTTTACTGCAAGCCGACATGGCATTAAGCAGGGGCAGCGGAAGTGCAGGGCCTCCAAAACTGTGAAGACTAGGTTTTGAGGCTGAGCACAGGGGCCTGGAAATCAATACAAGTGTTAGCTGCCAGGTTGGCCTTCCCCAAGAATGACCTGCCTGCTGCATCCCACATCTCCCTATCCCCGTTACTATCTCACTGACAATCCCTGCCCACTGCCTTCCTACTGCCTCTACTTCTGAAACAATCTCAGCTAGTAGAATTTCCAGATCTTTTCTTGCACACAGCCAAAAGTCCAAGGTGGATGTGTTCCTAAGCCTGCTCTAGGATCCCAGCTGTTGTGGAGTCCATTCCGATCCTAATCCCAGGAGGAAAACAATGGAGACTTCCCAATATGGCTGCTGAGCCACATAGTTGGTCTGGTGATGGCCACAAGATTTAATTTCATTCCTGCTGATGCAGTGGTGAAATCCAATTTTTTTTTACTTCCGGTTTTGTGGGCACGGCTTGGTGGGCATGGTGTGGCTTGGTGGGTGTGGCAGGGGAAGGATACTGCAAAATGTCTATTCCCACCCCATTCCAGGGGTAGGACACTGCAAAATCCCCATTCCCTCCCCACTCTAGGGGAAGGATATTGCAAAATCTCCATTCCCACCCCACTCTGGGGCTAGACAGAGGTGGTATTTGCCAGTTCTCCAAATTACTCAAAATTCCAGCTACTGGTTCACCGAACTGTTCAAAATTTTCCCTACTGGTTCTCCAGAACCTGCTGGATTTCACCCCTGTGCTGATGTTATGAGTGTATGTATGTATGTATTATAACTACACACACTGTAAGATCCAGCCAACTTGTACATTTCATGGATTGCTTTCTGGACCATTACAAACCTTTGATACTGGCTGGAGAAACACTTTTGGAATTACAGTTGAATTGCACAGTTGCATAAAATAGAGTCAATCTTAAACTGATTAAAACGAGAATAATTCAACAAACTGAAAAGTAAAAAAATATTTCTAAGATTTCAACCTCTTTACTCAGAAGTAACTACTGAGTTCCATCTCATTAATAAGTGCATTTCAGATTCAGCTGGGTATGCACATTCCTTCCAAATGAAGGGACAACTATCTTTTCCCTGTCATTGTGCAGGACTGCTTAATTCTCAGGTCACTCTTCTTTGATGGCCAGAGGCAGCAGAAACTTGAAAAACCTGTCTCTCCCCCCCCTCCATTCCTGAAAAAACTAACAAGGAAGAAGCATCTCCTTCCAAATATACTTGTGAAAAATAAAAAGACTGCAAATGACATTCTGAAGTTCTTACATTCCTATATTAAAAATAACTACCAATAAAAACTTAATTAAACTTAGTTGCTTTTTTGAAAAAAAAAGTCATATTTTATTTTTGGTGCAGTTCGCAAAGGAATAAACATTTAACAATTGAGAAACAGTTAAGCAAGCTTTCCTTAACCACAGGGTGTATGTTTTTTCTATAAAAAAAAGTTTCCACATAAGGCACTGAGTGCATTCTTTCCCTCTTAACTCATACTTTGGCAGATAAAAATAATTCTGCTTTCTATGGTAACGGAAAAGACCAGGAAGAGGGGGGAAATGCAGTTATTTAGCATTAAGCTACCAACTGCTACAAACAATTTTAACTCCGGGAATAGTTTATGCAGTTTTAAACACAGTCTGCTCCCTTACTGTAAAATACAGACAAGAGAATCAGATATAAACTTATATAAATAATCTTAAAGCTCTACAGTGACTTAGAAATAAGTCCAAGTAAGTTATACTCCAGAGTCAATAAGAAGCTACATACTTCTAAAATTATCAGTAAAGGACAAATATCAAAAGAGCCATACCTTTCCCTTTTCCAAAACTCAGAAACAATATTTTCCAAACTGAGAAATGAGTCTGTGGAAAACTTTTAAGTTGTGGTTCCTACTTTTATAGACCCAGCAGGAAGCCACACCTAGCAACCAATGCTTATTACTAAGAGCCCCGTGATTGGTTGCTCAGAAGGCTAAATACAGGACTTAGTCAAAAGACAAGCCTTTCAAACAAACTATCCTCTCACTTGAAGAAACTGATTTCTGAGCTAATTCAGAAACTGCCAAAAGTCAGGGAATAAATGTTGTGTAATGTTCTTGGGGATGCCTTGAAGGCAATGGCATTAACTGTTGAAATGCCTCAATAAGCTATTGCAATATACTGCATGATTTATAGTTCAATATATAGACAAATGTCTGCATAATCTTACTGTAAGGTAGGCTATTCTGCTACAGCTGATATTCAGGATTATTTCAGCATGATCTCCCAGGCTTTGCGCCACATAATACAAACTTTCCCTTTTTTGTATTTACCGGCTGAATACCAATTGCAGTTTGATTCAGTATAGAATTTATATTCTGGTTTTCCCAGGAAGCTTTGGGCCATTCAAATCATACCAACATATGATAAGAGTATGTACTAGCATCATTTCTGCAGGTAGTCCTTGATTTATGACCAAAATTGGGACCAGAACATCTGATGCTAAGCTACATGGTTGTTAAGTGATTTGCGTCCAATTTTATGATCTTTTTGCCATGGTTGCAGAGTGAATCACACAGACATTATGCAAATCTGGCTTCCTTCACTAATTTTGTTTGTTAAAAGCCAGCTGGGGAGGTCACAAATGGAGATTACATGAGTTCAGGATACTACAACTGTCATAAATACATAACGCTTGCCAAGTGCCAGAATTTTGATCATCTGACTGTAGGGATGCTCCAATGATTGTGTGAGGACACATAATGAAAAAAGTGTTAAATTGCTTTTTTCAATCCGTGATAACTTTGAGCAGTTGCTAAACAAATGGTTGTAAGTCAAGGACTACATGTACTGAAAAGGTTGGTTTCGCACAACATTATATTAACACTGGGAAACTCTGAGGCTACAACATAGGTATAAAAATGCTGCAGATTTTGTCCAGATCAGCTTTTTCCTCAGGATATCAATCAATTACATAGGATTTCAATCTCCACAATTCCCATGTGTCATAATCTTTAACCTGAAAAATATGAGGTTGAGAGCTAATACATTTGAGATATAACAAGTTGGGGATGTTTATCCAAGATCACACACACCTAGTGGTGGGATTCAGCCAGTCCGCACCTATTCGGGAGAACCAGTTGTTAACTTTCTAAGCAGTTCAGAGAACCGATTGTTGGAAGAAATCTTATTTGGTTTTTTTCCACTTTACAGGATTAATCCTGTAAGGAAGGCAGGAAGGAAACATTCTGGTGTTGTTTAATCTTTATTGCCCTGCTTACAGAAACTGCCTCTCTCTGGTTAACCTTTATTACATTGTAACAGCTAAGGTGAAGCGCCCATCGAAGTGAGTAACGTTGAGTTGGCCACGCCCACATAGTCACATGACCACCAAGCCACACCTACCCAGCTGGTCATTAGGGCAGAGAACCAGTTATTAAATTATTTGAATCCCACCACTGCACACACCCATATCACCAAGATATCTTGGGATCTCACAAACTATCCAAGTATAGAACTCAAACACCTTTTCTTTCACCACTTTTAAGAAACAAGATGGATTTGTTGTTTTGTTTTACTGGTTTCTGTAAAATATGAAGTTAAAAATGTTTGAGCTACAAAACTCTAAAATGGAGAATGGTTGCTTAGGAGCTCCTAAATTAGTCAGTGAAATCTTAGCCTATCCAATGTAAGTGGAATAGAAAAGACAAATCTATCGCTAAAGCTGATAGCACTCTCACCAAAGATCTAGGACAAGTCCCCATAGCCAACTTGCCACTTCCAACTTGCTATGGGACAACTAGCCATGGCCAATTAGCCACAAGACAACAGTTACACTAATACCTAAGAAATGGTGGAATAGAATCATTAAAGGAAAGATGCAAAAGGAGGGACAAAATAAAATGTGAATAACAAAAATTAAAACATTTTTAAAAATTACTTTAAATAATTAAATTGAATTGTTGAATTGTCCCATGGCGAGCGGGCTCCATGACAAGTTGGCTATGCTGAATTGTCTCGCAGCAAGTTGCCCCATTTTGCTGTTACCATTCCTTCATCATTACAGGGAATATGGAGCACTCAGTGGTGGGTTGCTACCGGTTCGCCCCAGATTGGGTGAACCGGTAGTGGTGGTGGTGGGAGGCTCTGCCCACCCACCCAGACATCTCTGTGCATGCATAGAAGCATTGTGCGCCCGTGAGCAAACCGGTTGTGACCTAAATTGAAACCCACTACTGGGAGCACTGTAAGATTTTTCATGGATAGGTAAAGAAAAGGCACCCAATTAGGTATGTTCTTCCCTCTCCCTCTCTCTCTCTCTCTCTC
>WNWU01000002.1:11195692-11219950 GCA_012654045.1 Ptyas mucosa | reverse complement strand
TCTCTCTCTCTCTCTCTCTCTCTCTCTCTCTCTCTCTCTCTCTCTGTAAAATGGGCAACTATCATTTGTCAAGAGGATAAATATTATCTGTCAAAAGGCAGTATGTAAAAAGATAAGCTCAGGGAGATAATATGAGTTCATCCGTACACCATCATTTCCAAACTTCATCTTTCACCAGAGAGAATTCCCAAAGTAGCAGGATCTAGAACAAGAAAGTATCAGATCTTGGATGCAAAAAAGTAGCCAAGAAAGAAAAAATATCAACAAAACCCTAGACGCTTCTTCTTTCTAATTCTAATTTTATGGAAACAGAGCTAAAATGGGTGTATAGCTTTAAGGAAGACATGATCGCTTCACCCTAGTCATCAAGCGTTATGATGACTCATATGATTATAACAGTGCAATCTCTGTTAGAAAATCAGCAGGCCTTGGATTGCAAGACTTCTGTCTTGTTCTTTTTCTTAGGTTCCCAACAACCTAACTCTTCCATGTGAGCAAGTCAGAATGTTTAAAGGCTGAAGAATAAAGGATGTTTAATGAAAATGCATAATTGTAGTGCAATATTGTGGCTGAAAAAACCCTTCTCAATTGTCACTAGCTTTTAATGTGAAAGAAGCTGAAACTACACTTATAGAGAGTATTATTGTTGAATTAATGTATAGTAGAACGTTTCAAAATTGGTTTTGCTGGTTGCAACAGAAGACTGGAGTTTAATCCTTTTCCATCACCATGATTCCATTCCAAGTTATTTGCTGGATGAGGCATAGTTGGACTGATGCACATTTTCCAAGGATGAGCAGGAACTGAGACAGCAGCAAACATTAAAACCAATCTCTTCTCTTCCCACATGAGTTGTCATTCATACCTCCTCCCCTGTAGCCAGCTTTTTCCAAGGATCTGATTAATGGTAAGTAAAATGTAATGAAAGAAAAATAAAAGGCCAGATTCAATTTGCACAGTACTAAGTGGAAGTGATTAATTTATAGCACAGTCCTAGAGGTATATCAACATGCGAAGCTAGAAGTTGTATGTAGAATTGCAGATGTTAGATAGGAGCAAACTCCTAAGTTACCTGTAGACCTATTTAAGTTGAATACATGCATCTTGGATGCTGAATCATTATGTTTGCTAAGAATCTAACAAACAAAGCTTAAGGCCTCCTGAATCTGGAAGAACAAAAAAAAACATCCTAGAAGAAGGCACCTGCAAGAATCAAACTCATCTATTCTATCTTTTATTATTGTCTAAATATACAGGGTGGGGAACAATGGCCCTTTTATGACTTGTGGGCTTCAACTCCCTCATTCTACCCTAGAGGAACCTCCCCAGGATGTTGCTATTCTTTTAATTAGCCTCATTTAATTCTTCTAATTAGCTCAAAGTAGAAGTGACTGATTTATCAGTTACAGTCAAACTGAGTAAGCTTGGTCTTTGGCTTTTATATAAGGTGCAAAGTACCTACATTCCTTTTAGCAATTTTAGCTCTTTCTATTCAACATCTTTCCCTCCGACTCTAACAATCCTGATGTGTCAGATTACTGGGCTGTGAAAGTATCTTTCAACTACAAGGAAATGAATGAGTTTCCGGTTACTTCTCGAAGCCCTAAATCTGATGAAGAAGACTGGGTAAGGCTACCTTCTTCATTCGGCTCCCTAAATGAATCAATCAGAGATCTTCAATAGCCATCTCTACGCGGCTCTCTAAGAAGAGAAGAAGCAAATTGGATTCCACTGAAGAGAAGACAAGCTGTCTTTAAGCTTTGCTTCAATGTGGGGCGGTTTCCGTGACTCAGAGGCACTCCTATCCCCTCCTTCTCACAAATACCAGCACTCCCTTTCTCATCTCTGCCTTTTGTGAAATTCCTCGACTGTGTTGACATTTAATAAATGCATTTGGTGTGGCTTGCAGGGGCAAAGAACATTAGGAAATTGCAAAAGGAAATGTTAATCTGGTCCACCCCCACCCCCCACCCCATGCTCTGGGTATGTTGCACTGTGATTCAACTCTGCTATAGAAATGGCTAGTAGTATCTACTGCTGTGTAAAAATAAAAAGTTGAGGTTGTAATGTTATCTGCTACTGTGCTAAAGAGATTTGGAAGCCGGTTCTTTTTCTTTCTTTTTCCCTCTTTACTCCATATTTTCTCTTTTCAAGTTTTCTATTACTTTTTTAACATTTCTCTTTGTATTTTATATGTTGATAAACTAATAAAACTGTATTTTAAAACTTCAACTCAGTAGGGCTACAGACTAGGATCTCTTAGCCACAGTGGCACAGTGGTTAGACTGCTGTACTGCAACCTACCTCTGCTGACTGCCGGCTGCCTGAAATTTGGCAGTTCAAATCTCACAGCACTCAAAGTTGACTCAGCCTTCCATCCTTCTGAGGTCGGTAAAATGAGGACCCAAATTGTTGGGGACAATATACTGAAGGCTGTAAAGCACTGTAAAGCTGTATATAAGTCTAAGTGCTATTGCTATTGCTTAGCCCATCCAACCATGTCTAAGTGTTTTAGACTCTACCAATGCATTGGGAGGATCATTTGGTGTGTGGTGAGGCTGAGTAAAAATTTATATGAGTCTTTCCTATTGTTGCCTTCTGGATATTTTAAGTTTTAACTCTGTAGTGCATGACTATCAAATTAAGAAAAAGGCTGTCAGGAAGGGCAGATTGGGAATTGCTGAGTCACCCATTTGTAGCGCCACTGTATAAAAGCAAAACTGCAGCATTAGTATTTTACAGAAAGGAATAATTTAAAAACACTCAGGAAAATCAGTCCTTGGAATATGAAATAGCAATGAAAACTTAACATTGTTGCTTGTGCTCCGCTCATTTTTTTAAAAACGTGGCAATATATTGCTTGTGCTAGCCTACCATTTCCAGTTGATAGGACAGTAAATTCTCAAAATTGTAGCTCCAATACATCCAGAAGATGTCAGGTTGGGAAAAGTATACGAAAGTACATGAAAAGCTACACTTTCAAAAACTTACGTTTTCACAGGATTTCAAACCACTTTTGTGCTAATATTCATCCCCTTCTAGTGGTCTACCCCAATATTTAGCATTTAATATTTAGAAATAATTAGAATTGACTTCTTTTTCTTATTAGTGGCTTTCTACTCCATACTAGATATGCCAAAAATAGTGAGTCCTCCTACATTGCTATCCATTCCATCCACATATCATTCTTGAGGGACTTGAAAAGCAATTTGTATTTTGTTGCTTTCATCCACAGATCCCAAATGCATTTAGTGAAGTCTGGAGTACGTAGGGAACATCTTCAGCCAATAAGTGTTCAGCCTGAGCTTGCCAATAGCTGAGATTGAAATGCCAGCCAATCACCACAAAAAAGAGAAAAGAGGCACATTTCATTCTCCATCATTCTCCACTAACTTCCGTGAAGTCTAGTATTCTCACAAATTCTGCAGATAACCGCCTAACAAACTAAATGCTAGAGGGTTGGCCTGAGCAAGAATGAAATGAATTTAAACTGGAACTGTACCCAAGGAGAAATAAAATATTCATAAACATAGGATGGCTTTATTTGAACATGAATTTTTTCCAGAACAAAAGAGGGGGGGGGGGGATGAATGGTAGTTGATATTTGCTGTCATGTGGTCATTGGGCATCTACAGAAGCAAATTAATCCGGTTTGTAATAGTTCTCAATTTATCAAAAGTCATCTCTAAGTAAACATGGTGATTGTAGTGATGTTCTCTCTCATAAACCCAATAGTCAATGCAGAAATAGTATACTAACGTGAACATTACAATGATTCAAAGCTTCAGCAGAAGTTTGTAGTACAGGTAGTCCTCCATTTATGATGGTAAGTGAGCCTGCATGATGATCATTAAATGAGAAATCATGCGACTACATCCAATTTTACAAATGCTGCAGTCACTGGGCAAACCCATGGCTTGCTGTTGACATTTTTTGGGCAAAAACCAGAAGTAAATGTTGTATATTGTGATCACCTAATCCCAGGATGCTACAAACAACCATAAATGGTCCAGTTGCTGAGTATCGAAAAGATGATCACATGATTGCAGGGGTGGGGAACCATCAGAACTTCAAATCAGGCTGTAAGTAGTTTTTTCAGGATGTGTTCAAATGATCTCTAAGTCAGGGGTCTACAACCTTGACAACTTTGAGACTTGTGGACGTCAACTCCCAGAATTCCTCAGCCAGAAAAGCTAGTTGAGGAACTCTGGGAGTTGAAGTCCACAAGTCTTAAAGTTGCCACGGTTGGAGACCTCTGTTCTAAGTGACTGGTTGTAAGTTGAGAACCACCTGTACACATGGAGCTTCATTCCTTCAGGCTTTATCATTTTCAGTTCAATCTTTACAAATTCCTTTTTTAAAAACTTATTCTAATGTAGACATTCTTGTTTTCAAAAACACTTGTTTTAAAAGAAATATCTTCAGGCTGCAAATAATAAACCCTTTAAAGTAATGGCACGATTGATGGCCAGATAAGTAACCCAATTCCCCATAAGAATCGTGGCTTCGTTTCCGTAGGAAACAAAATCCTACTCCTTTTCAGGACTCTTGAATTTTTAAACATGCCCTGTGTCAAATTCTCCCCCGTAATGTGCTTTCCTTTTTTCTATTTCTAGCCTGAATGGACCCATTATTCTCAACTTGCAGTTTATTCACCATGGCAGAAGGTAAATTTGCTCTAGCTATTTTCATTGTTGCAGTATCTTAAGGAAACTATTTGCTCAACAGAAATATTATCTTAGTATATTGGGAGTGGCAAGGTTGATATGTGTGTGTAATCTTTGTTTAATTCCAGCTGGTAGCTTGTAAAAACTGGGTGTCCCCGCTGCCTGAAATAGCATAAAAATAATAGGTCTTTTTCTCATTGCTTGAGATTATAATAGGAATCTATCTGGCTAGCTCATCTGTTTCCCATAATATCTGTCCAACCAATTTCATCTGGCAGGGCGGCCACACACTGGGTTCTTTTGATTAAACAATGCCATCTATCAGGATCTTGCAAGCAAGCCTCCTCTACTGTTAAGATCCACTTGGTTCCCACCTTACTGGTGTTTCCGAGGCCTTGAAGAGCTGGATGTTCACTCTGATCTTCAATTTGCGATGATATGGGTGTGTTTCTTGATGTTGCCAGGTTTTTGCCATCTTTTTTTCTGTGTTGATGAGGATATTATCCATTCAGTCAGGTCTGACTCTTGGAGATTGTACAGGCCAGGTCCAGTGGTGGGATTCAAATAATTTAACAACTGGTTCTCTGCCCTAATGACCATCTGGGTGAGTGTGGCCATGGTGGGCGTGGCCAGGGGGTATGCCAGGCAGCACTCGGCCTCCTGCACCCCCTGGGAGCAAAAAATGAGTCACGGGGGGGCGGCCCCCTGTGCCCCATTTTGGGCCTAGTAGGCCTCCCTGCAGCCTCCTGGGAGCAAAAATGCTTCTGGAAGGGTCGGGAAGGGGAGGGGTGGGATGGAGTGGGGCCAGCTAGCAATTTAACAACTGGTTTAGCTGAAGTGGTGTGAACCGGTTGAATCCCACCACTGGCCAGGTCTCTCCACATCTTCTGATGTTGCACTACTTTCTCTGAGTTGTTTTCTATGTTAACTGAGTTAACGGTATCAGACTAAATTGAGTGTCTGTGTTACTGTTGTATTCCCCCCCCCCCGTGTTTTTACTTTGTGAGCCACTGTGAGTCAGTGTGTAGAAATTTAATAAATAAATAATAATGAATAAATTCCTGATTTTCATTGAGAATGTACAGCCTCGGCCCCTGATGTTTATATATTTCAAATGGGAGTTAATTCATGAATAGGTCATTCCTGACCATGTTCTCATCCACACAAATATGTGAAACAAGAAAAACTGGTAACTTTGAAACAAATACTTAAGACTCCCCTTTATTAAACTGAAACTCCTGCATACTTAAACTTTGAACAGGAAAAATGTTTAAAGCTTCATTACGGTACTTTAAGTTACACCTAGGATTTAATATAGAAAAGGGTAATTTCAAGGAGACTAACTCAAGGACCCAACCCTTATTGTCCTACAGGAATGCTTTCTATGTATGAAATAGTTTTTAAAAATATTTCTAAAGGTCAGGGTTTGCAGTGAAATGTGATATGCTTCCCCCACCGATGTTGCAATCTGTTACTCGCTTTGTTGTGGCTGTTAGAACCAGAAATTGCATTAAAACACAATCTTGGCAATGATGAAATATTATTAAGGGACATAGTGCTTGCTTGTTTGGCAAGAAAGTGAGCAAAAATTGCTTGTCATTTCTGAAAAATTTAGCAAGTTCCTCTACTTACTTTAAAGTGACGAAATTTATTTTAATGAAATTTTATTTGGTTTCAACTGATTTTGAAAACACATCAGTTCTACCACTGTTTATTAAAATAACTGGGAATTATTAGTTTTACCTAATTAGCATCAGGCACTTAACACAAAAATTATCCATAGTATTTACCATTCAAAACGAACAACGAAGGTTAAATTAGTGTGAAGAGAACAGAAATATCAATGGTAATTTTGATGTTAAAAACACTAATGTAAATTCAAGGATTCTCTTCCCCATGGGGCTACTTTAACCTTACTATCATAGACAGTAGCAGCTCAGTCATTATGCTCTGATTGAAATTGGGAAATATGTCTACAATTGCCTCTTACAAACACATTGAGACATTCTGATGGTTTATTGATGCTAAATAAGGGGAAGTAAGAGGAAAGAAGGGACATGGCAGCTCAGTGACTAAGACGCTGAACTTGTCGATCAGAAGGTCGACAGTTCAGCTGTTTGAATCCCTAGTGCCGTGTAACGGAGTGAGCTCCCGTTACTTGTCCCAGCTTCTGCCAACCTAGCAGTTCAAAAGCATGTAAAAATGCAAGTAGAAAAATAGGGACCACTTTGGTGGGAAGGTAACAGCGCTCCATGCACCTTCGGTGTTTAGTCATGCCAGCCACATGATCACAGAGACGTCTTCAGACAGCGTTGGCTTTTTGGCATAGAAACGGAGATGAGCACCGCCCCTAGAGCCGGAAACGACTAGCATGCATGTGCAGGGGAACCTTTACCTTTACTTAAGAGGAAAGGAGTAGTAATAAGACACAAAAGTGGGACACTCACTAATAATGACTTTCAGTTGACAGTTTATTCTGCAAACAACTCTTTTACCCTCTGTGCCATTTAGTTCACATAGCATTTGTAAAGCGAAAGCTCTGGAACAGATCAGTTGCTTATATATTCTTCTTTGATCTTTTTTTCTTCTGATCCTGAATCCTAAAATCAACCCGTGAGGGCATGAAGAAAAACAGAACCTTTGTAAAAGAGAATAAGGATTAGGAAACCTAGCCTTGAACAACTGCATTTTTGCAATCTAATGGAGTGGAAATAGTGCTTCCACCCAGCACTTAATATCGTGCTGCATTATTAAGCAATTCCAACCCAGTTGTTGATGTTTCTAAAATGTTCTCTCAAGCGTGGATCAGCAAAACTCCATCAGATTATTAATTTCTATTTTCTCCCTGGTAACAACTATTTGTGTAATTGCTCCCTGGTCAGAATTACGATATGCTTTCAAAGATTCTTGAGAGTCCTTTGGATTGCAAGGAGATCAACTCAGTCAATCCTAAAGGAAAGAGTAGATCCTGAAGCTGAAGCTCAAATACTTTAGTCAGTTTAGAGTGAAGGCAAAAGGAGAAGGGTGTGGCAGAGGATGAGATGGTTAGATAGTGTCATAGACAAAATAAACATGAATAAACATGAACAAACTCCAGAAGACAGTGGAGGACCGGAGGGCCTGGCATGCTGTGGCCCATGGGGTCACAAAGAGTTGAACAAAAAAGTGACTGAATAACAAAACAGAATTGTGGTATAACAATTCATAGTTGCATTTCAATTAACCACAATGTGTAAAAGTTCTTGATTATATAAATCAGATTTGCAAGAAACTCAAATCCATCAGTTATGCTCTATAGTACCAGAAAGAGACAGATTCCACATGAAGACATCTAATTAAAATTCCAGAGGAGTCCAGATGCTACAAAAGCAACAACTGAGCCAAACCGAAAGGCCATCGTGTAAAAATAATCTAATGCTAGAATAAATTTATCACAGGTTACACCTGAATTATATGTAAATAATATACCATCATTCCTGAAGCAAATGTTATCATAGTTTTCAAGTCAGGGCATGCTTACATGAGTGGCATTAACAGTGTAAGGGAGATATCTTTCAATGCAATGGTTTAGATGTGTATTTCCATGGAGAAAATTAATCATAATTCTGTTTGAAAGCTACATTTGTGATCTGGGTGAATAAATTAATATGTCGTATCAATGCATCTATTATCACGTTGAACCTTATTAAATACTCAATGAGAAGAAATAATCATTAATCTGCATTTTATTGCAAGAGGGAAAAAATCCTTGATTTGTGCTGTACAATTCAAATAGCAGCTGCAACTCTGTTTAAATTCATGAAGAAGTTGTTTGTATTCATTTGAATGTGTCTCTGTAAGCACTAAATATGTTAACAATTAAAATAAGCCCAAATAGTAATCAGATAATCATTTTGGTCCTATATTATACTAAACTATGATTTTATATCATTTTTCCACAATAACCCGGTTCACACATTACAGTAAGCTATATATATGGATCACAAATCATAGTGGCTTTTACCAGGGATTAAATCCACTTACCTTTGCTACCGGTTCACAAATGGGAGCACACGTGCAACACTTCTGCGCATCGCAGGACCTTCTGTGCATGCGCAGAGCATCAAAAATGGGACATGATGACATCTGGGCAGGTGGGCGGAGCCTCCTGCCGCCGATGCTACCAGTTCGCCAGAGCTGGATAGAACCGGCTGCATTTCACAACTGGCTTTTACATATTATATTAAGCCAAACACTTTATGGCTAACAGAAATGTTGAAATCCAGGTTGTGAATGTCTAAACTTTATTTTATACTTATTTATCAGATGTATGAACTGTGATTCTTGTACAACTCAGCTCTGCTTAGAGATCAGGCCAAAATAGGCTTAACCAAAGATAAATAGTTGTCCAACTGCAGCCTCAGCTGATGTTTTTTCATAAAGAGACAGTGTTTTTCTATCACTATACTGCTTTAAGTTTGCATCCATGCAAACTATCTTGAGTTATTCAGACCAAATGAAAATTACGTTTAAGCACTTCTTTTTTGTTATTCAAAAGTTTACTTACAGTAAATTGAATAGAAGTAGAAACAGATAGCTAATGCCAGCTGCTTCACATGCATCCAATTCACATTTATATTACTGTAGAATGATTTTGTCATATATAAATATTTTTATAAGTAAAAGATGAAAATGTAACTTAGTAAGAGACTAAGTAATTCTCATGAGTAATTATCACACAAAAAGAAAAACGTAGGAAATAGAGAATATTTTGCCAAGGAATTACTTTATTAATACACTAGTTATTTAAGTCTACATCTATATCCACTTACCTGAAAGTAAGACACTGAATATTTTACATTTATTAGTTTATTTAATTTGCTTTCCCTGTGGTGTTATAGTTGGCTGCAAAATTGACGGTACCTCTGAATAAACTAGTAATCCTAGACATGTGTTGCAGAAGTCCATGTATTTTGATCTAGAGAACTGTTGTATATCAACCTAGTTTTCTTGCTTCCCATTACAACACAAGCCTTTGACCAGCATCCTCAATAATTCATACTTGGTCAGATGACTGCTAATGCACAAATCTCCTCCAGAGATTAGAATGATCCCCACTCTAACACTCTTCCAGAAGGTGCTGAAGACCAGGTTCTGCCAGTGGGCCTGGGTAACACGGAGTGGGATGGAGCCCATTAAATGGCTCATGTGATATGTTGTCGCTGGGCAGAGGGGTGGGGGGGTTATTTTATTATATTATTTTATTAATTTATTATTGATTTTCTTTTTTATTAGTTTTATTGTTTTTTTCTATTCATAATATATATAAATATACAGAGATGAGCTTCACATAATTTAACAACCGGTTCGCCTAGTGCAGAACTGAAAATGTGAGCAAAGATGTGCACACTCGATTTGCTCGTGTGCACACCTTCTACACTTGCGTGCAGCTTCAAACACATGGCAATTTCATGTGTGCGGCTTCCAGCACACTTTCTCAGGCAGCCACTATGAGTAGAGTGGGCGAGGTGCAGAAATCAGCGGGCTGTATGGGTGAGACATGAGAGCCAGAGAGTGAAATATTTAGGACAGGATAGCGCCGGGGTGAGTGGGCGGGCCCAGCCGGTGGTCGGAACTACCGGTTTGCCCAAACCGGTCTCAACCGGCAGCATCCCACCTCTGTAAATATATATATATAAAATATTCTTGTAAGCTGCTTTGAGTCGCCATGTGCGAATAGGCAGAAATATAAATTTCCAAATAAATAAATAAATAAACATACTGAGAATTTTTAGAAGCATTGACCAGGATGGGTCTCTATTAGAACTGGGTGGGGGGGGAATCCCATTTCCTCTGACAAGAATTTGGACTAGACTGAAGCCTTCCTTTATCCCAACTTCCGTTTTCATAGGGCCAGCCAAATGCTAATGAGATGGGTGCCTTTGTTTATCATTATATTTCCTCAAAGCACCAGAAATGTTTAAATTAAATATGTTGCTTCTGCTATGAGAGACTGAAGTAATGGCAAGATCAGGGCATCCATTATTCCTGAAAAAAAATTTTCTCACTTGTATTAATGACCCAATAGTTTTTGGACCTCAGGTATGTCATGCGTTTTTTAGTTCTAGAAGTGGTATTGTGCTGTGAATGGAGCACCACAATAGGGAAATAATGGAGGACAACAGTTTCATTTGGGTCCTCGTTAATGAATATAGCAAAAGAATGTGATGTATTGGATCAAATGGCTAATTTGTGGTTTATGTCAGTGTTCCTCAACCTTGATAATTTTAATGGCTGGGGAATTCTGGGGATTAAAGTCCATAAAGTTACCAAGGTAGAGAAACATTTATTTGAATTACTAGCTATTAACACCTATATATTAACTGAACTGAGCTATTTTACTGGTTTGTTTTTAACATTTATTTGCTATCATTCTGCTGGGTGATATTAGTGATCACTATTTTGTCATGGTGGTAGCATATTCCACATCTCACTTTTGCAGCAGGAATTTTACAATGCTCATTCTTCTTTCCTAAATATTGGAGTAACAGTTTCTACATAGTGTCTCCTTTGCACATGTTCCATTTTACCCATTTCTGAATTAATTTAATTTTTAAAATCCCCATTTAGGTTATAATCCCATTTCTTCTTACCTTGGAGTAAATTACTGAGTGAAAGCCAGTTTAGTGTAGTGAATAAGGTACTGGGCTAGTAACTGGGAGACTTTCAGTTCTACTCCCACCTCAGTCACTAAGCCAGCAGGATGATCTTGAGCCAGTCCCTCTCTCTCAGCCTTAGGAAGAAGGCAATGCCAAACCACTTCTGAAATCCTGCCAAAAAGCCTGCAAGAATTTGTCCAGACAGTTGCCAGGGGTCAAAAACTGACTCAAAGGCACAAAAAAAGGGGAACACTGAATATTAACATTTGTTTGTTTCACTCCTTCTCTGCTGTTGTGTTAGGCCTACAGCGTGGATGGTACATCCACTCACTCTGTTACATGGACATCATGGTACTTGATGGTATTTCATTATCTCTTCTTGTGCCGGAGCAGATCGGCATAGACTGTTGGCTTTGTGATAGCCAATACCTGGCTGAATGTTTTCTTTCAACAGCACTTTAAGCAGTTCACATATTGAGGTGTATAGGGAATGTGAATCTCAGATGCTTAGTAGTATGAGTTGGGGGAGGGATTTTACCACCACACTTCCTGAAAAAAACACCTCATATGGGCAAACGGTTCACATCCCTTTCCATAACCTTTTGGGCCTCATGTATGTTTGTTTGGGCCTCATGTATGTTTGGGCCTCATGTATCTTCTTGCAATTCAGATATTGCTTGATCTTTAGTCACTGAACAAGTCAAATCTATACTTGACAGGGTTTTTTTTAAAAAAAAACAACAATAAACCACATATGAGAACAAGCCAGAAAAAAAAGTTACGAGCTATATAATGGAACTATTATTTAAGGGTCAAAAAGATATATTAAAATTCTACACATCAACATAGATTCTTGTCATCAAACAGGCTGGTTCTCTTAGGGCACGGGTGTCAAACTCGATTTCATTGAGGGCCACATCAGCATTGTATCACTCTTGTTGGGGGCACCTGTGGTCCTGGTTGAGCTCTGTTTTTGGCTGGGACAGCCTCCTGCAACTCTCTGCCAGCGAAAATGGAGCTTGGGAGGGCTGCGTGCAGCCCTCCCAAACTCCATTTTCATTGGCAGAGGCACCACGGGCCGGTTCTTCGCTGTTTCCAGGGTGGCCCCACAGGCCAGATCTAAGCACCCCGCAGGCTGGATTCTACCCATAGGCCTTGAGTTTGACACCCCTGTCTTAGAGTATCTTTAATGACATTTCTTTAGAAAACAAGTCATTTATGATAGAGGTTATTGGATTATTGGATTATTGGATACATAATAGTCAGATTTCTAAAAATTAATTAGCATCAGGATACAGAACAGGGGAAATTCCTATTGAACAAATACGGTAAGCTAATTGTCATAGGAGTAACTGCCACTTGTCTGTCCTCTGTTGTAACTTGTCCCCCCCCCCCCCCCCCCTCAACGTTTTCTTTTTCAAACAAAAGAAAGTGAAGCAAGCTAGTTCTGTTTTTTACACTATACTTTCTGGAATTAGTAATTATCCTTTTCTGTCCTGGAAAACCCAATCACCTTGTTCTGCTCATGAAGTTTTGACACAGGTTTGACCTTCTGCAATACAGCAGCTAACCAGCAGAACAACAAAAAGCGGAAACCCCCTGCATCACAGCAATATGAGGACTCAATCTGTATCCCAAGGAAACATTCATGGTGTGAACAGGAGGACACATACCATGTGTTCATTGTGTGTGCTCACACAACCATAGCCAGGCACCTGATTTCTTGCTTGATAGCTCTTTTAACAGTAATTGTTTTGATATATTTCAGGACTAGTGTATACATCTTGGATTTACCACAGCTTATATATTTATTTTTATGCACATTTTATGCACATTTCACCAGGCATTCCCTTGTCCTTGTTTAGCAACTTCCATGTGCACATTTCACCAGGCATTCCCTTGTCCTTCCCAGTCCTTGTTTAGCAACTTCCATGTGCAACGGCTGTTCACAGTTATGATGGTAATGAGAAAGTAAGTTTACAACCAATCCTCACTTTTACAACCTCTGCAAAGCAAAGGAAAGCTGAAGTGAACCCAGTTGTGATTTCATTTAACAATAGTTCACTTTAATAACCAGCTTATGGTGCCAATTGTGGTCACTAAATGAGGACTACCTATAAGCTCTGCCATGACACCAATAGCCCTTTCTTCTCACTGCCACTTATTTCTAAAGATAGCTTGGACTATCAAATATGAATGAGGGGAAATTAGGACATCATTGGTATAAATGAATCTTTGTAACCGAGCTTTCTACTCCTTGTCCGCTTTAACTGTGACCATGCAGGAAGCTTCATTCCATCATCTACTTACTAAAAAAATGGTGCAAAAAATGTCTGGTAAGAAAGAAGTAGTATCTAAGAAGTCATCTAGCTCCAATGAGATTGGCTAGCCCACTTATTCCAGCAGAGAGGGCCTACTTAGGGTCTCAACTATCAAAAAATTGTGACTGACAGGATCCAGGAGAAGAGCCTTTTTTGCTGTGACTCCCACGGTTTTGGAATATTCCCCCTGAGTTCTGACTTTCCAGAAGAGTCTTAAAACCTGACTCTGCTGGGAGCCAATGGGCTGTCCACAGTGGATGGCTGATTGGGTAGAAAGAAAATCCATCCCGGGGTGAAATCCAGCAGGTTCTGACAGGTTCTGGAGAACTGGTGGCAAAAACTTTGAGCAGTTCAGAGACCCAGTAGCAGAAATTTTGAGTAATTCAGAGAACTGGCAAATACCACCTCTGGCTGGCTCCAGAGTGGGGTGGGAATGGAGATTTTGCAATATCCTTCCCCTGGAGTGGGGAGGGAATGGGGATTTTGCAGTATCCTACCCCTGGAGTGGGGTGGGAATTGAGATTTTGCAGCATCCTGTCCCTGCCACTCCCACCAAGCCACACCATGCCCACCAAGCCATGCCCACAGAACTGGTAGTAAAAGAAATTTGGATTTCACCACTGATCTATCCCCCTGTGTCGCCTGCCTCTTAGTTTTTAGTATCTATTTGTTGTTGTTGTTGTTAGCCGCAAAGTCATGTCTGACCCATCGCGACAACGTTCCTCCAGGCCTTCCTATCCTCTACTATCCCCCAAATCCGTTTAGGCTTATGCCAACTGCTTCAGTGACTCCATCCAGCCACCTCATTCTCTGCCATCCCCTTCTTCTTTTGCCCTCAATCGTTCCCAGCATTAAGTTCTTCTCCAGTGAGTATCTATTTAATCTTTCTTAATTTTAATCATTGTATATTATCTTTGTATCATTTTGTAAACCACCCAGAGTCACTTCAACAGTGACATGCGGGCATATAAATTTACCCTAGTAAGACCACATCTGGAATACCGCAACCAATTTTGGTCACCCTACTACAAAAAAGATGTTGAGACTTTGGAAAAAGTTCACAGAAGAGCAACTAAGATGATCAAAGGCCTGGAGACTAAAACATATGAAGAACGGCTGCACGATTTGGGTTTGGCTAGTCTAAAGGAAAGAAGAATTAGGGGCGACATAAAGCAGTATTCCAGTATTTGAGGGGCTGCCACAAAGAAGAGGGGATCAAATTATTCTCCAAAGCACCAGAGGGCAGGACAAGAAACAATGGTTGGAAACTAATCAAAGAGAGAAGCAACCTGGAATTAAGGAAAAACTTCCTAACAGTGAGGACAATTAACCAATGGAACAGTTTGCCTCCAGAAATTGTGTGCGCTCTGTCACTTGATGTTTTTAAGAAGAGACTAGACAGTCACTGAAATGGTATAGGTTCTACTGTTTGAGCAGGGGGCTGGACTAGAAGACCTCCAAGGTCCCTTCCAGCTCTATTTGATTTGATTTGATTTGATTCGATTCTAATAGTAGTAGCAGGGTGGGTGTATGCTGTGGAGACTCCAAATACTGGGATGCAATCTGGATTCTTCTGGATCTGTTTAGGAATGTGATTGAGGTTCCTGACTGGAGTTTTTCCTCAACCTGCTCTATGTCCAGAAGCATTGTTCCTTCAAGATCTATCAGATTGCATAAGTGGTTCTTTTCTGCTGAAGAAACAAGGCCATTCTCTATAAAATCCACCAAAAGACAGCTGGAAATATTGCAGATGCATGGGGTCTCACTCCTTGTAGCATTGTTATTACAAGGTTTCCACTACCTCCACTAAGGATGTAATTGCTGGTGCCACAATGAATTCCTTTTTTTATACCACAACAGTGGGACTCATGGTACAAAGATGGCATAGTGAAATTTTATTTTATAGTTGTTATGGATGGGCTGTGCGATCTGAACCCCACATTATACTGACCTAATTTTGAAGCTGGTTCAATTCTTTAAATCATGGTCAAGATCTCCCAGGAAATTGCATTATGAAAAACAATTCAGAAATAGATTAAATATGTTGAACCCTGATCAGGTGGTGGCATTATTTTCAAACTCTATTTGAAGAATATGGATTGGGATGAGTTGTGGTGTATGCACCAGTGGTGGATTGCCCCCGGTTCGCACCAGTTCTATAGAACCGGTAGTAAAACTGGCAGGAGGCTCCGCCCACCGACCCTGATGTCATCAGAACGCTTCTGCACATGCGCAGAAGACCATGCGAGCAAGCAAGTAAAGCGAGCGCATGCGCGGCCCCATTGAGAACCAGTAGTAAAGGTAAGTAGAACCCACCCCTGGTATACACATCTAGTTTGTGAAATTTGTACAGCCCCCTATTCCTGTGCAAATATTGATGACAAAATAAGGTAGACAAAAACAGCCTTCCTTTGAGAGTTGAATAGAGCTTCTGTTCAAATGTTGACAAACTCTTCCTTGTTTAAAAGCACTGGATCTGCTAAATGAGACATCAGAAGAAAATGTTTTTCAGAAATCACAAGGTTTATTTGGATGGTATTTTGAATTTTACCCTAAAAGCACACTATCTACTTCTTGGCTGAAGGATTCCATAATTTCGTAATCATTTTTATCTTCAAGTCAGGAATTGGGAAGTTACTTCTTTGCATGTATTGCTAAGAAAAATCAAGACAATGGATACTTTTCATTTTTCTAGGCCTGTTTCTGAATGGACTCCAGATTTCTGAACTATTTTGTTATGCAGGCTTTCTTGACTCATACCAGGATGAATGAAGAATGTTTGACTGATTGACCTGATTGTATCTAATAAGTGCTGCTTTACTAATATTGTATTAGGTCTATAAAGTTGCTTATTCATAAACTGTATCTGAGGGAGAGGTTTCTTTGTTCTTTCTGTAATATTGCTTTACATCCATAGTCATTGTATTTGAATGATACTTGACTGGAAGTTACTTAGCTTAATTAGTTGTGTTATCTCTGCTGAAACATCAAATTATGACATGCAACACTGACTGACTGGCATCACTGCGGTATTATAGTGAGAAACAAACTCTGAATAAAAATAATATGTTCTCTCTGTATTCATATTTCTTTCTCCTGAACATAATATGTTGGGAATAAGGAACAACAAGAATTAAGAATTTAATGGGTAATGTCAGTAATGGGACTAGTGTTATCCCTTCAAGGTAACCCAGTAAGAACCCTGAATACTAACCATATCTTTACAAGTAGTCCTCAACTTACGACCAAATTGAGCCCAAAATTTCTGTTAAGTGAGACGTTTGTCAAGTGAATTTATGACCATTCTTGCCATAGTTGTTAAGTGAATCACTGCAGTTGATAAGTCAGTAACCTGGTTGTTAAACTGAACCTGACTTCCCCATTGACTTTGCTTGTCAGAAGGTCGCAAAAGCTGATCACATGACCTTGGGACAGAACAACGGTTATATGAGGTATGAACCAGTTGCCAAGCATCTGAATTTCGTTCACATGACCATGAGGATGTTACAAAGGTTATAACTGTGAAAATGGTCATAAGTCACTTTTTTCAATGCTGTTGTAACTTTGAACGGTCACTAAATGAATTGTTGTAAGTCAAGGACTACCTGTATTTACACTTACAACAATGGTCCCCAACCTTTCTGATAGCACAAACTGGCAGCAGCAGCAGCAGTGTGGGTGGCAGTGGGGGAGGGGGATGGTTTTGGATGCGCAACCTAGATCTCCTGCAATCGTATGCTCGCCTGCCACTTGTGCAGCCCAGTTCCCAACTGGCCGCTGACAGATATCGGTCTATTGACCGGGGTTTAGTGATCCCTGACTTACAGAATCTTGTGAGACTGAAAGTATATCTCCTTTGTCTCTTTTTACTCTCTGGGAAATTAGGGAGAGTTCCATCCCTACTTTCTGTTGTGGCCCGTCAGTGGCCTGTGCAGCTAATAGCTGATTCCGACAGTGAGGAGGCTGGTGTGGTGCTGGCACTCGAGTCAACAATGAGGAGGCTGGAGAAGATGTGGTGCCAGAGGCAGGGATTCAGCCAGGGCCTTCAGAACCTCCAGAAGCTCCCATAAGTGAAGAGGAAGAAGAGGAGGAGCCTCTTCTCAATGCATGGGCGCACAGAGCTGCCAAAAGGCAGGAGTGGCTCCTCAGAAGAAGGTCTCCTCAAGAGTAAGGCTTGGGGCTAATTGGCCACTCCTTTAACCTATTTAAGGAAGGACGATGACTGAGGCAATTTTCAGGGAACAACTTCGTTCACACTCCTTCGCGTCTGGATCTTAGTTCTCTGCAAATTGCTTCTGGGCTTTCTGCCAACCATAGTAAGATTACGATTATTTATTCTTTGGATTCTTGTAGGCTGTTAAGAAAGTTAATTAACAACCTTTGTTTGAAAAAGACTGATTTAATTTAGTAAACTAAGGTTTGTACAGACTTTGTGTGTGCTGCATTCTTTGGGATCCGTAGCTGGGGCTTTCCTTCTGTGGGCTGAAATGTCTTTTTTATGCTAGTTGTTCCTTTTTCAGGTTATCCTCCTGTCATTCACATTACAACTAGTCAATTGAGACGAGAGGGCATTGGCCCTTCGAGACCCCCAAAGTTAGACTATTGCCTTGATTCATTCCAGGTTGGTCTAGTGGTTTAGACGCCAGGCTAGAAAGCAAAAGACCATGAGTTCAAGTCCTGCCTTAGCCATGAAACCCAGCTGGGTGACCTTGGGCCAGTCATTCTCTTTCAGCCCAACTCATCTCACAGATGCGGGAAAGACAGGAGGAGGAAGGTGTGTTGGATATGTCACCATCTTGAGTTATTTGTAAAAATAATAAAGGCGGGTAATAAACAAACAAATAAAGAAATACTGGATTAAACGGTAGAAGTCTTATACAAAAGAGTCAAGGCCAGTGTGGGCCACAGCCCCAAAGCATCAAAGAGCTTTGAAGGCATGAGAGACTTTTGAAGAATTAAAAATGTGATTATTTTCATCTGCCACAAGATCTGACACAAATCTTACCCCTCTCAATTTGAAGCTTAAGCTTTTCTGGGCTTTTTTTCCTTGTTCCTCCCATCAAAGTTTATTTTTCACAGCCAGGATGGTGACACCAGATACAAAGAGCAATTCCTTGGCACCTGCATCTCTTATTATACTTGTAGTTTTTTCTTGCTATTGTTTGTTTGCTTCTACATTGTATCATGTCAATCTTGCAAAATTATTTCAATAACTAAGAAAAGAATATTTAAATGCACTCTTGGCCTGTGATTCGCCATCTAAAACTGGTACCAAGGTATTTATAGGAGAGATATTTTACTTGTTGTTCTTCTAATGTACTGAGTGCTTGACTGAGAAAATTTACAATTTACAAAGGTTTGATGAGCTGGAGATGCTTAGATATACCGTATTTTTCGGACCATAAGACGTACCAGAGTATAAGACGCACCTACCTTTTTTGGTGAGGAAAAGAAGAAAAAGAAATCTCCCTCTGCCTCTGAGCAATTTTGTCTCGTCGCAGCAAACAGCAGCAAACAGCCAACAGCCTGCTTTACTTTCAGTTTCGTTTTCAGCATAGCTTGATTAGCACAAGGGGGAAAAAAAATCTGCTCCAGCAATTTACTTCTTTGCAGCAAGCAGCAGAGCCCTGTGCAAAACAGCTGAGAGCAAATCAGCTGAGAGTCGGGAGGCCGATCTAATCAACCTGTGCTAATTAGGCTGTGCTGAAGATGAAAGGAGCTGCTTTTTCTTGCTGTTTGCTTGCAAGGAGGTAACTGCTGCAAGGCAGAGGCCAAAGGGTGGGGGCCAGTGGGTGGGCGGGGCTACAAGATGCACCTAAATTTTCACCCCTTTTGGGGGGGGAAAGGTGCGTCTTATACTCCGAAAAATACAGTAAATTTGGAACCCTGGGAATATTTGTGTTAAGGGTTGTATTGAGAAGTGGGCATCACATACTGTAACAATCAGTTCGCCCGGAACCAAAAATGTGAGCGTCACATTCCACGCATGCGCATGGCATCGAAAAACCACCGATTATATAAGACATGATAGCGCCAGGGTGGGTTCCGGGCGGGATCAGTCGCTTGTCAGAACTGCCGGTTTGCCCGAATCAGTCCGAACCGGCAGCAGCCCACCTCTGGTTGTATTGGCAATTTCAGTTTTCAAGTAAATGACAACTCTGTTTCTCTACCTCTGCATTCCATATAAATGGTGTGCACAGAGAGCAGATTATCTGAAATTGACTTAATGGAATTCTCCCAAAAGAGGATTCTTATCTGTGTGACTTATTGGCAGCACTCTATAAATAACTGTTTTGATAACAGATATACCATTTAAACAGTGGTAGAAACATATATCTAAATTTATATGGCAAGAAAAAAATACATGACTTATATATAAAGTGCTAAGAGATGCAAAAGAAAGAGGATTCTGTTTACCAGAATTAAGAATATATTTAGACGGTTGTTGTTTGGTCTGGATGAAAGAATGGATGTTGCTAAAAATAAGAGGGTTTTTTTGTAATTAGCTCACAATCCAAGATTTGAATGGCATGGATATTTTTGGTATGATAAAGTTAAAATTAATATGGATTTTTAAAATCATTTTATTATACAATACTGAGATTATGGAATAGATGTGAACCCAAGTTCTGCCTGAAAACACTTTGTTAGATCTTAACTCAAGAAGCATGGTAGACTGGTAGACTGATAAAAGGTTGACATAGCAAGAGTTATGTACACTGATAGCATATGCACCAAGACAAATTCCTCGTGTGTCCAGTCACACTTGGCCACTAAAGAATTCTATTCTATTCTATTCTATTCTATTCTATTCTATTCTATTCTATTCTATTCTATTCTATTCTATTCTATTCTAATATTGGAAAACTATCAAGGATTACTTAAAATCAAATCAAACTAAATCCGTGGATTGCAGAAGGATATTGTTGTCAATGATTTTCTCATTTACGGTTATATGAAAGATTTAAAATAGATAACAAGACTAAGTGTGCAGCAATGCAAGACAGAATTTGAAATACAATTGTGTACTGATGATAACATGTAATTGCTAAAGTGTATGAAACAGAGGAAAAGCACGTTAAAGAATAAATTGAACTTAGAATTTTGGTTATAATATACAGGTGGATCAATGGGGAAATGTGTGATTAAAGATGCTGAGATTTACTTTGGGGTATGATCTCAATGAGAATTTTTATAAAATGATATTGTCAGTTTTGGAAGACAATTTTCTTTTTTGCTTCTTAACTGCCACATATTTTAGCTGGGGAAGTTGAGAGAGGGTTGTTGTTGGAGCGGTATAAAGTTAGTCATAACAACATTCCGTATTCAAGGACTTTTTGCCTGCATCTGATGAAGACGCCTGAAGATTGTATCCGCTGGAGTGTGAAGAGTTGATTGGACAATGTGATGAACTTGTGGGTGTGGGGCAGGGCTGTGAATTGTTAGAAGGGTGGAGAAAACCTGGAAGCTTTCAGATTTGGGTTTTCCCAGATGTCCCAACATGACACCTCCAATAAATTGGAACTTTGAGGAACCTCAGGCCTCAGAGTTTTATTTCATTGGGGGTGTTCCTTGGAACCCTGACAGATGTATTGTTGGTAGTGTGGGAAGAAGTATACATGGTTCAGTTCCAAGCTGGGAGAAAGACACTGAAAACATGGAGCTTGATTGGAAAGATGGTTTAATGATGAAGCAGAACCACATGGGTTCTGGGCAAGCTGACTACATGGAGTTGAGAGTGTGGGGTGTATACCTTCTCTTGGGCTTTACACTTGAACTTTCTGTTCCTGTGCAAGAACGTGTATTCTATTGGCTGTTGTCAGACTCCTGTGGGGCCATGTAGGGGTTATGAAGGGGTCATAGCTGGCTCTATAGGCAAAGTACAAATCCTAGATATTTGTCTGAGCTAAGTTCGGTTGATGTTTCTGAGGGTGATGCAATTCCTATTGTAGCTTAATGGCTTTTTTCCTGTTTTGGCTCTTAGGTGAGGGTATTTGCTTATGAATACCTATGAATTATGAATTTGCTTATGAACCTAGATACTTGGCTTCTTTCAATGAGCTCTTTATCTTTTAAGTGCTGACATCTGCTGAGGGCTATTTAAAAATGTGGAGGCTGCTTTCTGTCTCCAAGAGCATGTTTCTCCATTTCTTCCTTTAGGGAAATATAATATTCTGTATTTTAATGTTTCCTAAAATATTTCATTCTTCTGGGGGGATGGCTTCCCACAATACATAACACCAGAGAAATTATTAAGAATGTATACTGAAAATGTGAACAACAGGATTTTAAGCATCAATATTTATTTGAAACCGGAACTTTTCCATTTAGGGCCTAATGAATATAAAGCTAGAAAAAACCCATGGCAGAATATTTCAGTATATGATTACTGCAGCAATATTACTATATGCACAGAGATGGAAAGATTCAATACTACCCACTATGGAGAAATGGTTAGTAAAACTGACAAATTTTGCTAAAATGGCTAAAGTGACTTATTTGATTAGAGAAAAGATATTATCTACATTTATTGGTGACTGGAAACTTCTTAAGGATGTTTTGCGTAAAAATGAAAAAAAATGGAATATTATTTATGGTTTTGATGATTAGACAGGATAGATTACCTAAGAAGAGTAGCATGTAGTAACTTTAGAGAGAGAGGTTAAAATATATTCGTACTTTAACTGCTGTGCATATCGGAAATCATATCTTTTTTTTCCCTTCTATTTTTTTTCAACTTTTTTCTTTTCTTGCATGATTTCTTTCTTTTTCTTTTTTTCTCCTGTATTCTATATTAGACTGCATTAGTTTTTTAACTTCTTGTTTAAAAGAAGTGGCTAATATATGGTTTTTCAATAAAAACCATATATTAAAATAAAACAAAATATTGATTGCCTTTACGAGTGCTCAGGATTTTTAACGTAATTTGAATGATAATTCCAATTAGCGAAATGAGTAGTTTTTACCTCTGCTCAATATACCATACATAATTGTTAGGGTGATTTGGACAGCTAGAATAGTTCTGCAATTTATTCCCTCAACATGTGTTATTTTAATTTAATCAGCTGGAACAAAGTACAGGGCTGCTAAAGGGCCCAGAAATAACATAAGCATAATAAATTATACAGAGTAATAATGAGAGGTATTAATTGCTATGCTCTTGTTCTCTTGTTTTATCCACTAATTATATTCATATATCATTCCTTGTATATAAATTTGACTTCAATTATTTTTGCTGTCAAAAAAGTAAGAAGGCAGTGGGCCCTAAAGGCAGATGGTGTTATGTGTGTGCATCTTTTTTTTTAATTTAAGTTTATTTTTAAACAGCTAATGAAGAGTTTACAATTTTTCAAAAGGAAAAGAAAAAAGGATATGGTGTTAAGCAACTTTATTACACAAGGTGAAAGAACCTGCTGGATGAAGCAAGGCACAGCCTCAGAAAAGTATGCAAAAAAAGAAAAAACAAAACAAGCAAAATAATGGGGTAACCGCTCAGGGAGTGGTAAGAAAAAGAGAAACTTGGGGAATATATTTATAGGATAATGTATGTTGTTGTTAGTTGCGAAGTTGTGTCCAACCCATTGTGACCCCATGGACAATGTTCCTTCAGGCTTTCCTGTCCTCTACCATCCTTTAGAGTCCATTTAAGCTCATGCCTATTGCTTCAGTGACTCCATCCAATCACCTCGTTCTCTGTCATCCCATTCTTTTTTGCGCTCAATCTTTCCCAGCATTAGGCTCTTCTCCAGTGAGTCCTTCCTTCTCATTAGGTGGCCAAAGTATTTCAGTTTCATCTTCAGGATCTGGCCTTCTAAAGAGCAGTCAGGGTTGATCTCCTCTAGGACTGACTGGTTTGATCGCCTTGCAGTCCAAAGGACTCACAGGAGTCTTCTCCAGCACAATAGTTCAAAGGCCTCAATTCTTTGGCGCTCAGCCTTTCTTATGGTCCAGCTTTCACAGCCATACATTGCAACTGGGAAAACCATAGCCTTGACTATACACACTTTTGTTGGCAGGGTGATGTCTCTGCTTTTTAGTATGCTAGGATAATGTATAGGAATACAGACCTTCAAAGGTCGTAAATGCAAAGATTAGTCACAAAATTACTTTTGTAATGTGAATGGTCACTAAGGATCACACACCTTAAAAGTATTTGACTCACTTTAAGACCATCGTGACTTATGACCGTAAAGGGCAGGCTCCATTACTTAGGCAGACTCCTATACTTAATGTTTCTTACTGATGATAATAGTTATACCAATTTGCTAAAATGCTCCAAAAGGGAATATCTGCAGATGAGGGCAACTATTACAATATTTTGGGTCAAGGATATGTTTCTTAAAATCTATTTTATAATGGTCAGATTATCCTGCACAGAAGCATTTTGTCAACTCCAGAACAAATCCATCCTTTCTAGCTAAATTTAATTAACCATGAGAGATTAAGGATTGAATATACTAGCAGTAACCTGGGTCCTTCCAGATTTTCAGAGCACAACAATTGATACTGATCTTACAAAGCCAGAATGAACTATGCAGTATAATCTTTCACTGCTTTACTTTAACCCTGGGTGTCCAGCTACTGGCTGGGGAATTCTGGGAGTTGAAGTTCACAGGTCTTAAAGTTGCCAAG
>WNWU01000002.1:11165447-11183351 GCA_012654045.1 Ptyas mucosa | reverse complement strand
AAAGAAAGAAAGAAAGAAAGAAAGAAAGAAAGAAAGAAAGAAAGAAAAAAAGAAAGAAAGAAAAGCAAGCCTTCATGGCACATGGTTAGAATGCAGTTTTCCAGGCTGCCAGCAGTTCAATCCTGACTGACTCAAGGCTGACTCAGCCTTCTCTCCTTCTCAGACCGGTAAAATGAGGACCCAGATAGTTGGGAGCAATGTGCTGACTCTGTAAACCGCTTAGAGAGGGCTGTAAAGCATTAGGAAGCAATATATAAGTCTAAGTGCTATTGCTATTGCTAAAATAGTCACCATCACAAGCATGTTGATGTTTGAGACATGAAGTTCTCTTTGTGAACTATCTTTTGGATTTCAGAAAGAAATGGATTTACAGCACTGAACCCTCTTACATTCACTGCAGTTTCTCTGATACAGAACGTTATTATTTTTTTAGGTTTGATTTTCTAGGTTTAACTATATGAATGAAAGACTTTTTTTTTCTCTTCCAGGCGCCTGGATACAAACAGATTTCCCATCAAGTTCCCAAGTATCTGAAGAGGGTTTGAGAAATAACGTGGAGTCCAAATCACAATCAAATATCATCTCATGGATTTCCTTGCCTGGAAGTGTTACTGATGTTATAGAGGAGTTACAAGCTCATCCAACAAAAAATGCAACCATGGTGGAAGAAATTGGACAGGGTAAGAAAGCCCAAACATTACACACGTTACTAGGACTACAATTTCTAGAATTACACTTGCAGGGAATTAATTATTTTAATTCATCTGACAAGGATAACTTTGAAGAAGTCATAGATCTCTATCTGAATTTTAGTGCTGCTGTCCTGACAAGGCACCAATGCTGAATGTTCAAGATAAGAAATATCCATTGCACTATTTATTTAATTTATTTATTTATTTATTTATTTATTTATTTATTTATTTATTTATATACCGCCCTTCTCCTACTGGACTCAGGGCGGTGCACAGTCAAGTAAAAAAACATACCAATACAAAATTTAAAAGAAATTTAAAAGAATTATACACTTTGGCTGAAAATGTTTAAGATTGCATGTATACATACAAGTAGTCCTCGAATTGTGACTGCAATGGAGATTGCCCATCACAGTCATAAGCCATAAGGTGGTAATTTACCACAGTTTTCTTGTGGCAATCATTAAGTGAACGCCATGGGCATCAAAAGTGAACATGGTAGTCGTTAAGCAAACCCATTGTTTTCTGTGGCACAGTTTTGCCAAAAACCAGAAGTACCAGTTTTCAATAAAATCATAAAACATAGTCATGTGTTTATGAGACACTACAAAGGGCTATACAGGTGACTGGGTTGCTGAGCCCTCAAAGTGTGGACCTGTGACTTCAGGGAGGGATATGACTGTCCGAACTTTGGATCTGGACCATAAGTCCCCCTTTTCAAGACGGTCATAACTTTGAGTGATTGTTACATGACCAGTCATAAGTGAAGAAATATGTCTATATGCATACAGTAGCTATGCACCCATCATGGTGAGGGAGGGGAGGTAAGAAACATTATGGAAGTGCATAAAAGGAGTAATCTGCAGCACACATGGGGAAAGACAAGGGAAGAAGTACATATAAAGCCAGCCTGGTTTTCCGCTTGATTTGTCTTGCAGGTGAAACTTTCTCAAATGAGAACAAGAGTTTTGACAATAGTAAGACTTCCTTTGTAAAACATCTCAATGAAAATCAAGAAAACCAAAAGGAAGCAGAAAAAGGTACTTTGCACAACATACACAGAAACTAATACCATTGTAGCCCACCTGCCATTTCATAATATAATTATCACAGCAAAAAGGAGTCTTTCCTTTGCCATGTCTTATTTCTATACTAGATAGGAGCCTGAGTGGCGTAGCAGGCTAATGCCTCCTATTAAGGCAGCATTTAACATCCAGCTGCCTGCAATTACTGCGAGTTCTAATCTCACCAGGCTCAAGGTTGACTCAGCCTTCCATCCTTTCTAAGGTGGGTAAAATGAGGACCCGGTTTGTGGGGGCAATAAGCTGACTTTGTATAAATATACAAAAGTATGAAGGCTATTGCTTAACGCATTGTAAGCCGCCCTGAGTCTTCGGAGAAGGGCGGCATATAAATATAAATAAAATAAATAAAATAAAATAAATAAAAATATAATTTCTCTTTCATGGCTACATTGAACTTACAAGCCCTGGGAAACTTGGGGAGACAAGAATGTCCCCAAACTGTAAGGCCACCTGGTGTCTTCCAACTTTTCCAGGAGGCTAATGAGTTGTTGGAAAAGACCAAAACCACACAAAGTACTTTGGAAAAGCATCATCTCACCTCCTCCCTCAGTGAGGTGAATTATGCTGCCTCAATGGCATGAAACGCCTTACCGAAACCATCACATATAGGCCTTCTGCTTTGTATCACTTGAGTTCATCTTATTTTAAAGTCCTTTTACTATTGTGTTAATGATAAATGTATGAGGGTATCAGTGTTCTCTTTTTGGCCTATCCTTAAGAGTGTGACTGGTTGTATTGACTTGCTTCTTTACATCACCTGTTCAAATCTGTATTTAAAAAAACAAGGGTGGGATAAGCAAATGACAGTCCAAAGGTTTCTGGACTACACTAACTAGCTTTCTTAGCCAGGAATAGGAGATCTTGGGAAGCTATAGTTCAGCAACACCCATATGTGGCCTGGGATGAGATAACAAATTAGATCAAATGTTTGATTATCTGGAAATTCTGAAACTTAGATGGAGAGGACCAGGTTGAAAAAGGCTGTCTTAAAGACCCAAGTGATTTTCTTTGGCTGTGCAATATTTCACAACAAAATGGTGCTTCATAATTTATAGTGTTTATAGTAAAAGCACAGCATCTGTTAATAATTCATTAAAGCAGCCATGTCTTTGTCCAGGAACTCTGTTTGCAAAGAAAGTTATTCAGTCTCAGGAAAAAAAATGCAGCAGCTTTAATGAGTTGCTGACAATGCTGCATTCAGACACCAGGATTTTTCAAAGCAATGTTGCAGAATCAAATCTGTAGTGTCGTACTGCCCTATTCTTTTTTTTTTCTTTTTCTTCATATTTTTATATGTTGCAGGTTATCCAAGTTCTCCTGGACGGTTGTTTCCTGACGTTCAGCTGGATGGATGCCAATCCAAAGAAGAGCTATTTTACATTCCCTATAGGTCAGCTAAATTATACATTACCAAGGTAAACAGTGATGATCATTTCCGACATACATTGACTTTATCCAATAAGGAATATGATAGCAAGATGGGAAACAGAAAAAATACCACCACTGTAAGGGCCCTTGCAAAACATCACCAAAAGTAACAAGAAAACGATATAAAAAGGCATGTCTCCTAAGAAAGTGGGACATTATTTGTTGATAATGAACAATAATATATCAGTGGTCCATTTTCACATTCATTCTCATTTAAATGTTATTGAACACAAATCAGTTCTTTCCTCCTTTTCCTATTGCAATATTTGTCTCTTAAGAAAACGTTTTTTTCATGGTCATCTATTTAATGAATAATAAATATCAAATCGAGTTTTTAAAAACATTCAGCCCTGAGATAGAACTACGTTTACACCTGGTTCAAGAGACAAGACATTTTTACTCAAGTGCTCAACAAGGTAAGATTGGAATGAGATCTTCCTTTGCAGCGCCTGATTTGAAGAGCTGCCTTTCCCTTGGCTCACAGAAAGATTCTGCTGATAGAAGGTTGTTAAAAACGTTTCACAAATCTACAAATGTTCATCCAATGAACAAGAGAGTACCATGAATACAAAATATGTGCCTTAAATGTTAGTTGTATGTCCGCCGAGCCATACGGCATACTCTGTATGTATGATTTGTTCCTTAAACATTTTTATTACTTTACTTCTAAACCTGTCTCAGATTTTAAAAATTACAGTTGCTAAGTATTACAAATAGTCCTCAACTTAGGACCACAATTGGGACTTTTGAATTTCTATTGTTAAGGCGGTTGCTAAGTAAGTCATGTCAGGTTTTACAACCTTTCTGCAACGATTGTTAAGCGAATCTCTGAAGTTGTTAAGTGAATGACAAGCTCATTAAGCAAATTCGGTTTCCCTCACTGACTTTGCTTGTTGGAAGCTGTCTGTGAGGGTCACAAGTGGTGATTACGTGACCCCAGGACACGTTGTAAATACATGCCAATTACCATGTGCCTAAATTTTGATCACGTGACCTGGAGGATCCTAGAAAATGCAAGGACTGGTTGAAAGTCACTTTTTTCTAACTTTGAATGATCACTAAAAGGATGGTTATAAGTCAAGGATTTCCCGTGTAACAGTTGTGAATTGATTGAGCCTCCTAAAATGAAATACGGTTAAGATGCATTTGATCTTGCTTCCTGCCTGTGCTAGTTCAACATATCTATGTTGTTTGTCTTATAGTTTGTCTTATAGTACAGTAAGCCAAATGTTGACTGAATGTTCACCCGTGACACATTGTTAAGGATCAATATTCAATAATGACATGGATTTGTTTTTTGTGTTTGCATTTCTGTGCAGCTTGCAAAAGACATGCACCAGATGAAAATCAAATATGTGAAAGTTATCAAAGAGCTGGAGCACTTTGGAAAAGAAAGTCAGGTGATTTTTTTTTGTTGTTGTTGTTGTTCCTGTTACGACAAAAACAATCCAAATGCTCAATTGCTTTTCATTTCATCGTGAGAACAAACATGAGTCAACCGAACCCTTTCTACTTGAGTTACATCTGATAAAGGATGTCAGATGGTTGGCATGGAATATGACTTATTTCGACTGCAATTGTCTGCATAGATAGGTAGGATTAAGCCTTGTACATTTGTGAGATGGCATTGTTAGGGGGGAAAAAAATCCAAATGTTATGCAGAGGAATCAGTCTCTGAAGACTCTTGCTTATCGGATGTATTGGAATTCCCCAGATTTTTAACACATTTGGAAAGCACCAGATTAAAAGAGCCTACCGCAACTTGTTGCAACTAATGAGATTCAAATGCAACAAACCGTGTTTAGGATTAGGCCACATCAGGGATGGGTTCTAATTTTTTTTACTACCAGTTCTTTGGGTGTGGCTTATTTTGTGGGCGTGACTTGATGGTCACGTGACAATTCTTTAGGATTTAGCAGAGATACTGGTCTACCAGGCTTTTAACTGCTTGCAGAGCTATACCGGTCTACTCATTTGTTTTTGAAGGCACCGATCTACTCATTCGTTTTTGGAGGCACCGTTCTACCACCACACTGCCTTTTAACACTGATCAGCTGTAGGGCGGCCCTTTGAAGCCCCGCGGCAAGACTTTAAACAGTTTTTTTCCTTCTAGCTGATCAGCTGGGACTCAGGAGGCAGCAATAGATTGGGGGTGGGGCCAAATAAAAGGTAAGAATAACGCTGGGGGGGTAGTGGGGGCAGGATGGCCCAGTTCACGAACAAAGAGAACTGGTTCGATGACGTCATATCGTCACCGCTACCGGCTCGGCCAAACCAGGCCGAACCGGGCCGAACCGGGAGAAACCCACCACTGGACCACATTGAAGAAATGTTCAGGAGACAAAATTATCCTGAAAATGTAGAGAGAATTCTCTCTTATGGTCTAATTCATTTACATCCATGTTTTTTTTTTCAAACTTGGCAACTTTAAGATGCTGCTTGGAAGTTGAAGTCCACAGATCTTAAAATTGCAGGCTTCAGAAATCTATGTTATGCATTCTGTTCTCTTGTCTTTTGCCCCATTCCTAATATGATGGTGACTTTTGAAAACATAAGCTCCAGTTTTCGTATTAGAAGAGAGCTCCCTCTAGTGGTTTTTGTGGGTGAACGCACTTACAGTAAAGATCCAATTATCTGACAATAAAAAGGTATTGTCTCCTTGAACTGAGCCTGTAGTGACTTTAATCTGCAGAAGCACCATGTAGTTTTCTTGTCAATAGGGAGGAAATAATTTGACACTCTTTGGGATATATTTCAGCATCCTTAGAGCCTATCATCCAAATACTAAACAGACTCTACTTGACTTGACTCTAGCAATTTTGGGGTTTGTTTTGTTTGTTAAGATTAACCAAGGTCTGAGAATAATCTTCTGGAAAGAGTGCATATGTGTGTTTTTGTGTGTTTGTGTATTTGAATATAAATGTAACATACACACATATACTGATACCTATACCTATACCTATACACAGTGGTGGATTGCTACCGGTTCACCGGTATTGTTACAGGAGGCTCTGTCCATCCACACGGACGTCTCTGCGCATGCGCAGAAGCATTGTGCACGTGTGTGTGCACCCATGAGTGAACCAGTAGTGATGGGATTTTAATCCGACTACTGCATATACATCAGGGTTGAAATCCAGTAGGTTCTGACAGGTTCTGGAGAACCAGTAGCGGAAATTTTGAGTAGTTCAGAGAACCAGCAAATACCACCTCTAGCTGATCCCAGAGTGGGGTGGGAATGGAGATTTTGCAATATCCTTCCCCCAGGAGTGGGGAGGGAATGGGGATTTTGCAGTATCCTTCCCCTGTCACACCCACCAAGGCACACCACGCCCACCAAGGCACACCCACAGAAGCAGTAGTAAAAAAAAAATTGAATTTCACCACTGATATACATATACAGATTTTGTGTCTCTGTCCATTAGTTTTATGGAATAAAAATAATAGAACAAAAATTGGAAAAAGATGGAAGGGAAAGAAAGACAGAATGTGTACTTTAAGAAGGAGAAAAAATTGTCCCCTCAAATACATGGAAATATTTCTATATATTCTTCTGTGTCTAAGTTCCTAGTACAGGGATGGACAATATTTCAAGGGACTACAGCTGTAGTCACCAATCGTGCACAGAGACAGACACACAAACATGGATGGAAATGCATCCAAAGCTTCCTCCTGCAAAATGAACCCCCATTAATTATGTCCTCTTTTTGGAGGAGGAAAGGAAAGGCCATGAGGGACCTCAATACTCCTTTGTTCTTCTTCCCATCAACCGCCAAAACATTCTCCGTTTGCTGGGAAGAAAGCAGATGCAATCAGGAATCTTCCTTTCCTTCCGGTAAAATAGTTGAATGTTGTATTAGTTTTGTTGTAACTGGGCTTATTATGTGTCTTCCCTAAGGAGAAAAAAGCTTCCTCATCAGTCGAGGTGATGGTGGTTAATTTAGATCTCACTTGAAGGCATAAGCATGAGCAGTTTTACTGCAGGTTTATGCAGATGTCCATTACCATTTGAAGCTGGAAACTGTGATCTTCTAATTCATGTCGAAATTAGGCACTCTTGTGTTTGACATAGTTGCCCTGTGGATCTGTTGTCTTAGAACATAATTATTTCACTAGCTGCTCTCTGCATCACAGCCAATATATTTTTAATGCTGTTATTAAAACTGCATAATTAAGAATAACTAACTCTCTCAATGATTTAATTTCATTGGGAATGTCAGAGGTCTGTGAACTGTCTAGTCATTTTTGATGAAAATATAATTCTTTGAGAAAGCGTATCAGCAGGATTTTGGAAAACCTAATACTGTAGAACTTGATCTAATACATTGTGCATGGGGGGGGTGTCTCATAAAATTTTAAAAGTTCTATTTGTATCTGGATATTTAGATACAACAGCAGACTTTGATTAACAGCAAAGGCAGACAAAAATTTCCTTTATTCATGCTATACCTTTATTTACTTACTTGCACATGAGGCATCACTGGAGGCTTTCAAAGAGAGACTGGATAGTCATTTGTCTGAAATGGTATACGGTCTCCTACTCAAACAGGGGGTTGCAACCTTCCAACTCTATTCTATGTTCTATGTTTCATTTTCTATGTCCCAGTCCCTGATTATAATCTGGAAGGATTGTCTAACAAGAAATGTTAGCCTTGTTGGGCCCAAATATGTCTATGTTAGTCCAAGTGTTGCAGCCTATTATAATTCTCCTCTTAGTTCCCTGGCCTTTGATTCTTTGTTAGGAAGATGCAAATAATCAGGATTACAAAACCCATTTCTCCTCTCAGCTATGGGATAAATGAAATAAAAGAAATCCCAGTTCTCTGGATGGATTGTTTCATCTGACTGCAAAGAAAACATTTTGCTACCCAAGAAAAAGGATGAGACAACTAGCTGTAGAATATGTAATCCTGAAGAATGTTTGAAATGAGATACTATACCCTGTTTCCCCAAAAATAAGACATCCCCTGATAATAAGCCCAATCGGGCTTTTGAGCGCATGCGCTAAAATAAGCCTCCCCCAAAAAATAAGCCCTCCCTGAAAATATTTAAACGCAGAGCTGGAAATCAGGTAAGATGGCAAGAGGAGCCCCATCTTGCTCCACACGCCCCAAAATAATAATACTTCCCTGAAAATAAACCCAAGTGCTTATTTCAGAATTCAAAAAGATATCAGACAGGGTCTTTTTTTCAGGGAAACATGGTATTTAAAGTATTTGGGACTTACAGACAATATCGATTTGGACCAAAAATATTCTTCGACTATAGTAACTCAATTTTGACCAGAGTTGAGTTCTATTTTCTCCAACAAAAGAATTTTCTGGTATTTTCCATTTTCTTACAAGTAAACAAATAATAATAATAATTCCTACTACACAACTTTCTACAAATGCCTCTACTATTCTTTCTACTATCCTTTCTGCTGGTTATTCTTTCTTCCTTTCCAAAATGGAAAGGAATAACACAGGGGTCCCCAACCTCGGTTCACAAACCACTATCAGTCTGCAGACTAGTGGGAACCGGGCCACGCAAGCATTGAGAGAGCTCTCAAGGCTCCATTTGTGCATGCGCAAGATTAGGTTGCATGCACAAAACCATCCCCTTCCCCCATCTCTGTCACCACCTACCTCTACCAGTCCACAGAGTCTGAAAGTTTGGGGACTGCTGGAATAACAGCAGACAAAAAACAGTATGGAGAAAAAAGTATTCAGACTTTGTTTGAAAGCTCCATGCATTTTAAGCTAGGGTTCATTCCTCAGGGGTACTATCTCTACTAGCCCAAGTAAAATATTTTGTAATTTTGTAATTCCAAAATCTTTGCAGGTGGAAGCACCAAACACTCCAGGAGATTAGCAATGTCATGTGACCTGGACTATTTTATTGATTTATTTAAATGCTTTGCCCATTCTTGGTCCCGTGATACTTGTCAAAATCTTTTGATAATATAGGCAGCTACATAAAGGTCAAGGTTATGAATCCCTAGTTTCCTGGTGTGTCCCCAACCATGTAAACACCTATAGAAAGTCAAGTTATTATCAAGTATATATTACAAAAAAAGAGAAGCATAATCCAAATGTTTAGGTTCGGAGGATTATGTTCTCCCCCGATAGCTGTCATTAAAGATTATTTTCCTCACCATAATCTGTCAATAGAAGCAAGCTGTAACGGCAGTGAGAAACCAATACAGTGACAAAATAAAGCACCTGAGATCTTCTCTGGAAGCTTATCAAGAAATGGTAGGAAAAGAAAAGCAAAGCTGGCAAGACACAAGAAAGGTAAGAAGCAAAATGCAGTCATCTTGATTAAAAGGTAGGCAATTACATAGGTATTACGTGCATGATTTATGAATTGCTTCTTGTCTTTTTCTACATTCTTAACAATTGGTAGTGCTGTACCACTGTACTTTTGCTCTTTATTTCTTCAAAGCCTCCTTGTTAAGGAAATAAAATGTCTAGCTTTCCACTGTATATGTTCAAGTATTGATGGGGTAGAGTAGCCACACAAGAGCTGACCTCATTTCAAATCCACAGTCATAGATCCAGAAATACCAATCCCTTCCAATGCAACCATCGGTCAGTTTTACTTCGATAACTGCTAGGTGAGATGACTGAATCCATTTTCCTAATATACGAAATGAAGCAATAGTGAATCATCTTTCATGTTTGAAAACATGCTCCCTTCTTAGCTTTTTGTTACAGCAGAGATACCATTATTGACACTCCAAAATCAACCAGCAGACCCTCATTTCCATTGTATCATTTATTACACATCCAGAGATTGGAAGAAGAAAACAGGAAGTTGAGACAAGAAAAGGAGGCGCTCATGAACCAGATCCAAGTGCAAGACGTGAATGCAGACAAAGAAAAGGTAGTCCAGAATTAGGATTGTTAAACATTCTTGGAAGCCCACCAGTTTTTTTAAAACTAAAATTATATTTTCTTCTTCCTTGTGTGTTCATGTAGATTCTTTTAATAGGTTTCTCATTAGCATCACTTTTGTTTTGTGTCTTGATTTATATTCATGGTCGTAATTATTTTAGGGTTTATATTGCACTTACTGCATCCCAGAGGACGAGCATGCATTTAAGCAGTTAAGCTACTGCATGCATGATCTTTCTCTTCTATTATTGGTTTATGAAATAATGGAGGACAATTATTTCTGGTTTCACTGTTGTTTTTTGCAGTCTTGGCTCCTAAAAAGCATTATGCAGAAGCTACATTGTCTGTATACCCAGCATAATTTAAGTAAGTGTTTTGCCTCAAAAACCTTGGTTTTTTGTGTGTTATAGACATTGCAGTCAATATGCTTTTATTTATTCTTCCTTTATGTAACATTTGTTGTCTAATATTAAAGCATTTTATACCGTAGTGTGTTACTCTATCAGCTTCTAAAACCTGATATTATAGAAAAATAGAGTTGAAGAATTATAACCCTACCTGCCAGATCAGATTTTGGATTTTTATCCACCTAATCAAGTCCTACCCAAGGACCCGGGTTGGGCAGATTGGATTGTCACTGTGTTATATGTTTGTCAGCTGAGCATCCATTCTGAGTGTTACAGTAGCCTGCCAGAGAACTTTATCACATATCTATAGCAACAGAGATTAGACTAGTCTTGTGAAATTTTGAGCTACTGTGCATGTCCACATTCTTCCTCTTGTAACTTCCTGATTTATATTTCTTTTGTTCGTCCATGTGATAAGCTGCCGGTAAAGATGTAGTTAGCTAGTTTTTCTATTTTTATAATAAAATCCTTATTAGAATATATATATATTTCGGGTTTTCTTTCTTTAAAGTATACAGCATGGAAAACAAGATCCATCCGTCTCTAATTAAGTGCAATTACCCCAGGGGGGAAACGAGGCTGATTTACGCTTCGACATGGATGTTTGATGCCATTAAATGTACCACCACAGGATGGAAGTTGCCTTTTGTAGTTGACTGATGGTGAATGTGTCAATGCCGATGGTGTTCAAATGGTGCTCCAGTTGTTTTGGAATTGCATCCAAGGCACCTATGACTATCGGGATCACCTTTGCTTGCTTTTGTCACTCTATTACTATTTGCAGGTCTTTGAATTTGATTATCTTCTCCATTTCTTTATATTCTGTTCTGCTGTCTTCGGCTACTGCCACGTCCACTATGTAGACTTTTTTGTCTTTCTTATGAACAATTAAGTCTGGCATGTTATGCACCAGGTGCCTCTCTGTTTGAATTCAAAAGTCCCAGAGCACTTTAACGTCTTCCTTTTCTATTACTTTCTCTATTTTATGGTCCTACCAGTTCTTGCTTGTTCGCTAATGGTATTTCTTGCAGATCTTCCAATGCAATCTTCTTGCAGCAATTAAACAGGTGTGTCTGTGTGTATATGTGTGTGTGTTTTCTGTTTTGTATTTATTTTATTTATATATGTTTTGCTATCTCAGCAATTATACATATAATTCTAATCAAACCTCTATCTTCAAGTTTTTGTCCTAATTGCTTTCTTTCTATAACCTATTCTTCCTAATCATCAAAACCATATATCACAAAATCATTTTCTTTTTTTCACAAAAAAAAATTCCATTGGTGAATGCCAATAAAAATATTTCTCTAATGATCAGTTTTTAATACATTTTCTTGTGCTGTTCAGCTATCAAGGAACTTCGTAGAAGTAGACTAGACCTTGAAAATGTGCAGAAAATGGTAAATATCCAGATAAAATTGGATTGTGGTCAGCAAAATGCATCAATGTTAGATGAAATAAATATTGGACTTCAGATGAAGAATAAGTAGTCATGTTAAGTTGCTTATAAAGAATGAGAAAGAATAATTCAACTGGAAGGGGGGGAAAGTATGATGTTTTCTATTGCAGTAGTTTTTTCTACCTTAACTGGAATAGTCTTAAACTTTTGGAGTTAGACTGAGTTTGTTTGAATTTATTTTGGAATGCTATGAGGTTTGTTTTTAAGTTTATATTTTTAAGTGCTTTAATTAGTCTGTGGAAAATTGGACTGAAAATTTTGTCAGATTCATTTTCCTACTTTGCTCAGCTGACACATAATTTTTATGACCATGCTGACTTAGAGATAAGCACTAGTAATAGTTTGATGAGTGATTTGTTGGTTTCAAAATCCCATAGTCCAGGGGTCAGCAACCTGCAGCTCGGGAGCCACACGTGGCTCTTTGGGCCCTCTGCTGTGGCTCCCTGTCGGGTGATCCCACCACTGGCTGGCCACACCCCTTGCCCTAACCTCCCAGTCACTCCTCGCCTGGCCTGAGAAAGTAAGGGTGATGGCGGGGGATGGAGAAGCAGCAGGGCAGAGACAGAGATACAGAGAGAGTGGGAGAGAGAGAGATACAGAGAGATACAGAGAGGGGGTAGGGAGAGAGGGGAGAGAGATATATATCAAAAGGGTTTTGTGGTTCCCAGTGTTTTTTAACAACTGGTTCTCTGCTCTAATGACCAGCTGGGTAGGCGTGGCTAGGGAGGGTCATGTAACTGGTGGAACTGGTGGACAAAACCACCCAGGTTTTGTGGCTCCCAGTGTTTTCTTTTCTGTGGGAAACGGGTCCAAATGGCTCTTTGAGTGCTTAAGGTTGCAGACTCCTGCCATAGTCCATGGCCAACATCTTTTCATATAGAAATGAAAATACTTTTAGTAGCAAAATAATAATGAATGAATTAAAGTGAATTGGATAAAATTTAATTTCTTTCAGGTAACTGAAAATAGAGAAACAGAAATGAATGCAAGAGAAATTAAATCTGACACCATAACACAGAATGGACACGGTTCCTTTGTGGTAAGACTCATCTTCATCTTTCAGCAGAGGCCAACATCTGGACTTTTTCCCAATCTGTAATAAATCAGAGGTGCTTTGACCTGGCATCATATGAGATTTTGTTCCAGGAAAACATTTTAAATTCACAATTCCTGTTAATTTTTGTACTAGGGTTTGTATAATTTTAGAAAAGCATCCAAATTCAAATTTAAGATAGCAAGACCTTCATTTCATGTAGGAGCACCACTAGGGCATTACTAGCCTAACTTTTAAACCTTGCATTTTTGTAAAGTTTTTAATCAAATGCTTTAAACATGCATTGTTGTTCTTTAACTAGAACTACGGGCTAATACATTTTTACATTTTGCTAATCTGGGCATAGTTGTCTTACCATTTTTGAGGTAATATACCAAAACGTCTTGGTATCATTCAGGTGGATATAGAAGAAGCACAAGATTATTTACCAGAAAAGAAGTTTCCGTTGGAAGTTAAAACCAATCTGGAACAGATCAAGTCATCCTTGCAGAAACGAGAGACAGAGCTCAAGGATCTTCTACAAACTGAACATTGGTGCAACCCTCAAATTACAGAAACAGAAATGATACAGTGAGTGGAGAAAGGTCAGCATGGATGGGCATCTGAGGGGAGGCGGGTCCCAGAGGTGGAAATGACAAAACAGGCATGAAATAGGCATCATGCATTGCCTTGATTTGCATATTTTCTTCCATTCTGAGGATGCAAGCACTTTACTGCACCATACATTATGACCTCAACACATCAGTGTCCTTTTTATGATGTCATAGTAGTTTGCTGTGGATGCCTCCATTAGTATGTACTTCAATATAGAAGACTGAAATACACAAAAGTACCATAACAATCTGGTCCTAGGATGTGAGTGCAGTAGGGTTCGGTTTTGCTAGATATTTGTAAATGTCACTAGCCAGACTATAACCAAGTAATCTTAGGCCCACACCCTATGGGCGTACATGCCAGGCAGTGGTGAAATCCAATTTTTTTTTACTACTGGTTCTGTGGGCATGGCTTGGTGGGCGTGGTGTGGCTTGGTGGGCATAGGGAAAGGATACTGCAAAATCTCCATTCCCTCCCCACTTCTGGGGGAAGGATATTACAAAATCTCCATTCCCACCCCACTCTGGGGCCAGCCAGAGGTGGTATTTGCCAGTTCTCTGAACTGGTCAACATTTCTGCTACTGGTTTTCCAGAACCTGTCAGAACTTGCTGGATTTCACCCCTGATGCCAGGGCTTTTTAAGTGTTCTCCTTTCCCCACTGCTTTATATGTATGGTGCAGGTATATATTTATGTAACATGTGTATATGTGTGTTACATATGTGTTTAGGTAGATATACACTTTCTCTTGCGAGCAGGCAACAGAATTTCATTTTTATTGTGGGGCCAGTGTGCCTGCATTAAAAAAAATGATAATAAAGTTATCTTACCTTGCCTTATCTTTTAAAGTCTCCTTCAGGAGCAAAAATGGGAGTCACATTTAATGAATGGGTAGAGATTGTAGGAAGCATGCTAATGAGGTAAGGTTCCATCCTACCATGTAGGCCCAATTTTTCTAAACTTTTGATCAATGTGACAGGTTGCTGCAATTTATTACTTCTACTACTTCTTTTTTTTTTAAATTTGATTTATATGCCGCCCTTCTCTGGAGACTCAGGGCGGCTTACAGTGCGTTGAGCAATAGCCTTCATACTTTTGTATATTTATACAAAGTCAGCTTATTGCCCCCCACAATCTGGGCCTCATTTTACCTATCTTAGAAAGGATGGAAGGCTGAGTCAACCTCGAGCCTGGTAAGATTTGAACTTTCAGTAATTGCAGACAGCTGAATGTTAATGAATGTTAATAACAGTGCTTTAGTCTGCTGCGCCACCAGGCTCTTCTGTAGGCTTAGTGCAGGTTATTTGTTTTTCTGCTCATGTTCTCTGGGAAATCATATCATATATGTTGGAAAACATCTTTGAGACCATAAAATTGTCATATACTCGACACAGAGACACACTCATGCCTAGATAGACTATTGTAAAAATTTCCATTGCAATGCAAATGGAGGGAAGAAACTGAAGAATACAGAGGCTCATTAAAAGCAGGCGATATGCCAGATACTCTAATGCTCTCTATTTCTCATGGTGACTAGAATTAGACTTGAATGAATCCACCATCAGGGAAGTCTCTGTATGCATTCTGTTTTCAAGGAGTTGTTCTTGTACAACTTTGTACCTATATTTCTACTTCACAGTCATCACAGTCAGTTTGTTGCCACTTTGATAGCTAAAATGTATTATAATTAGTGCAAGTAGTCCTTGTTTAGTAACTGCCTCATTTAGTGACCATTCATAGATATGACAATGATGAAAAAGTAACTTTATGACTAATTCTCACCTTCACAGACCTGTAACACAAAAAGAAAGTTGAAATAAGATCATAAATGCAGTCATGGTTTCACTTAAACAGCCACTTCACTTAACAACTAAGTTTCTAGTATTAATCATGGTCACTAAACAAGGACTGCCTTTATAAATATTAAGGCTATATAATGCTTCAATTAGTTTGGAACAGATTTTTTTGGAGCCCAAGCACAATATCTGTCTATGGCTCTCTAAAGCAGCTTTCCAAGACACTGCAGCTGCTACAGTTGTGTACCAATGGTGACTTATGACCGTTGCAGCATTCCCATGGTCACATGATTTACATGCAAATGCTTGACAACTGATTCACATTTATGACGGTTGCTGTGTCCCTGAGTCATGTGATCCCTTTTTACGACCTTCTGACAAGCAAACTCAATGGGGAAGCCAGATTCTCTTAACAACCGGGTTATTAATTTAACAACTGCAGTGATTTACTTTTAACAAATGTGGCAAGAAAAATCGTAAAATGGAGCAAAACTCACTTAACAAATTTCTCACTTAGCAACATAAATTTTGGGCTCGATTGTGGTCATGCAATGTTTTTGGGTTTGTTTGGAATAGATTTTTTTAAAATCCCTTTCTCAGCCCTCCATAATAAAATTAGAAGAAACAAAAGAAAAAAGATGATTGCATCAACTTCAAACTTTTTTACATAGTAAAAAAAGAAACAAGGGAAATGGAAAAAAGCATCCACAAGATATTTTCAGGATGAGCTTACGCTATCATGATAAATATGAGGAAGAATTGTGAATGGATTAGCCTTCTCTGTGACTCCTGAAAGATTTGCAACAATGAAAGTTAATCTTTTTGTGTTCTGAATTGTATTTTGTACCATTTGGTGGCAAACATTTGGTGGCAAACATCAGATTATTTGTTTCTAAGTATATGATTTAATCATTTCTATTCTTTTATATTTTCATGGATGAAATCAGCTCTGGATTTCCAGCTGTGAACAAATTAACCAAGATACATGCCTCTCCCTCATGAGATAGGCAGCTATATAAATTTGATTAATAAGTAAATAAATAATAAAATCTGTATTCAACCTATCGCAAAAATATTAAAAGTAAATTTAAAAAGAGGGCTTTTATGACAGTTGCTTGTAAAAATTCTGCAAACTACATTTTGAATTATAAAACATTGTATATTGTGTTTAAGTCTGATTTGTTGGGGCAGGCTTCATAATTTATATGAATGTATTTATCTATTAGCTTGCTTGTTTTAAATAAAATTTATAGGCCTTCCAACTCATAGCAATTCTAGATAGCTGAATGATTGTCTTGCCTTGACATGAACAAATATAATAAACTTTAGAATGCCCAATGATAAATTAAATAACAAGAAAAATTAATGAATGTCCTTGTTTTATCTTACACTTAATTTAACATGAATATATATCTCTACATCAATTACTTAAAACAGTTCATAGTCAGCCAAATAATAACACACTTTACTTTCACTTTCACTTCTCCTTCCCCTTCCCCTTCCCCTTCCCCTTCCCCTTCCCCTTCACCTTCACCTTTCATAATTTTGAAATTGAGCCAGCAATAGCCCATTAAATCAATAGTCAATTCTCACACTTGGAAACTCATAATCCACTCAAATCTATTTGAGGCGAGTTACTGGCCCCCACGGAGAGGGTCCGCAACTTGGGTGACCTCCTGGATGCACGGCTGTCTTTAGAAGAGCATATGACGGCCATGGCCAGGGGGGCTTTTTATCAGGTTCGCCTGATTTGCCAGTTGCGCCCCTTTCTGGATCGGGACTCCTTACGCACGGTCACTCAGGCACTCGTCACTTCTCGCCTGGACTACTGTAATGCTCTCTGCATGGGACTCCCCTTGAGGAGCACCCGGAGGCTCCAACTGGTGCAGAATGCGGCCGTGCGGGGGATTATGGGAGCGATGGGGCACTCCCATGCGACACCTCTCCTGCGCGAGCTGCATTGGCTCCCGGTGGTCTTCCAGGTGTGCTTCAAGGTGTTGGTTACCACCTTTAAAGCGCTCCATGGCTTAGGGCCTAGGTACTTATTGGACCGCCTTCTGCCATTGGTAGCCTCCCACCAGCCAGTACGCTCCCACAGAGAGGGACTCCTCAGGTTGCCGTCGACCAGACAATGTCGGCTGGTGACCCCCAGGGGGAGGGCCTTTTCTGTGGCAGCACCGGTCCTTTGAAACAACCTGCCCCCGGAGATACATAGGATCCCAGATCTCCATGCTTTTCACTGTGCCCTTAAAACTTTTTTATTTCATCAAGCTGGGCTGGCTTGACACCCCCCCCCCCAGATATTTTTAATTGCTAAATTGGTTTTAGTTGGGATATTTTAAATTTTATTGGGCCAATACTAGTTTAATTCTTTTAAAAATTTTAATTTTGTGTGCGCTGTTTTTAATCTTTGGCTGTGCACTGCCCTGAGTCCAGCAGGAGAAGGGCAGTATAAAAATCGAATAAGATAGATAGATAGATAGATAGATAGATAGATAGATAGATAGATAGA